>CM055656.1:8176182-8519250 GCA_029378335.1 Agrilus mali | reverse complement strand
GTTGTTACAAGAGGGCGCTGGAAGCATCATGCGCGCGAAATATTTAAAATAAAAAAGAATTTAAAGGTGTAAATGTACAAAATAATTATTCTTGCCACACACAACTTCAACGTATTCATACCCAAAAATTAAGGCACAGATTGGTTTTTTTTAATAGTACATTATAATTAAAAAAAAAAGTTGAGGGTGAAAGAAGGAATTAATTTATACTGCATACTAAATAAATAAAATTTCAAGCAATGCCTTTAGTTTTTGAATCCTTGGATATTATTACTTTGGACTTTAAAGACGAAAATTTTTGAGTAAACCTTGGGTTTGGGCTTTTTGGATTAGCATTTCTCAATCATTATATAAATTTCGCTTAATGTTTACATACATCACAATACTAAGATAAATAAGCTTTACTACATAAGGATTATGAATACTGGTAATGAAGAACAATGAAGAACAAAAACACAAGAACAAAATAAACAATCAAAATTGTCAGTATTTTTATGTGATATTACATTATTTCATTTATTGTATTAATTATTTTAAAGCATCAAAAAATATGGGCAATTATTATTAGCGCGTCTGTACACTCTCTTGCAACATAATATTTATGGTATATAATAACTAGGCACTTGAAAATATTTTCTACCTACTCAATATGTTTAACGAACGATTATTAGTGAAAAATATTGATAGAAAAGTGCATATCGTACATGCGATGCAAAAGACCTTTATATATATATATATATTTACATTAAAAACTGCTTAAAACTGACAGGATAAATAACAGATGCCTAATAAAACTTTGTCAAGAAGACAACTAAAATTACTTTACAAATATAATTCCAATTTTCTAATCCTTAGCAAAAGTTTATTCCTATAACTACAATTAATATATATATTAATGAAAAATATTAATATTATAAATAATAATAAGAATTGTATTAAAATACAAACAAAATGAAACTTAAATGGCAATTAACATCGAACTTAAAAAACAGATGCTCACAAAAATTTGGTTATAACAACGAACGAGGGGCCTTTGCCAATTATCAATAATAAATTTTATTATTTTACTATATATACTATAACATATAACGTGACCGTGGCTGAATGTCAGCACCAGTCTGCCATATATGTAAACTCTCTGAAGAAAGCCTGTTCCTGTTCAGTTAAAAGCCTAGGATCTTTTGGAGGAGTCAACTGAGGTTTTTCCGACGTAAATTCTTCATCAAAATTACTTACATCCTCTAAATGATTCTAAAATAAAGAAAAAACTAATTATCAATGTTCAAAAAAAGATGTTTCAAAGTCACAAATATTTCTTTTCACACATTTACGTCAATACTCACCACTGTTGGTACAAATGGTGGTTTGACCTTACGATGAAGTAGATCTTCCCACCCTATGTGTCTGAAGAACGTCTGTTTCTTCACGTCTTCTGCATCTCTTTCACTCGATCCTAGTCTTCTTTCTGGATTTTTTCTCAATAACTACAATAAAACATTATCATTCTTTTAAATCGCAATCTAACATGTATAATAAAATCAACATACCCTTCTCATAATAGCAATTGATTCTAGTGATAAAAATCGAGGATAACGAACCTCGTCGTTAACTATAGAGTCGAAAACTTCCTCTTCGTCGTCGCCAGGGAATGGAGACTAAAATGAAATGCTTTAAGCATACTTTTTCTTTTGAGGGAAAACACACACTCAAGCTTACCTCTCCAACAAGCATTTCAAATATCAAAACCCCAAGTCCCCACCAATCCACCGCCCTTGTATACGATGTCTCAGTGAGAACTTCAGGGGCTAAAAATTCAGGAGTTCCACAAAAGGTTCCTGTTCTATCCCCAAAGCCCATTCCCTCCTTACACAAACCAAAATCTGCAATCTTCACATAACCCTCAGTGTCTAACAACAAATTGTCCAACTTCAAATCTCTATAGATGATCTTGTTTTCATGCAAAAACTGGAGACCCAGGACAACACAAGCTGCATAAAAGACTGCCCTGGGCTCAGTGAACACGTCAGCGTGAATATGCATCATCAAGTCTCCACCAGCCGCATACTCCATAACAAAACATACATGGCCATCGGTTTGGAAACAAGCAAATAGATTAACCAAAAAGGGATGACGAATTGAATTGGCGACTTCGAAAATGCGTTTTTCCGAAAGCAAAGACTCAACTTCGTCTCGAGCTATTATGTCTCCCTTCTTGAGTGCCTTGATCGCGAAATATTCACTTGTGTTACGGTACTGAGAAAGAATCACTTTACCAAAATGACCTCGTCCTAAAACGCTAATTAGTTTGAAATTTTCAATGGTCATTCCAGTATACTGTGAGTGACGTCTGGACTCATATGCACTGTCCCTGTAACTTAGTTCGCGAGCTGCAGGACGACGTACCACGTTGGCAGGATCATAAAGAACCTAAAAAAGAATAATGTATTACAAATAACAGTTAATAATAATTTTAACCAATTATTGTAATATTTGGTTGTATGGAGCTACAAATATGCAATGTCGAGAAAATATTAAATTAATTTAACTTTGTGAATGTAACAATGAAATAATATTAGTGATTAAAATGAAACTATGTTAGCTCTAGCACTAGTACATAAAATAAATTAAACACAAAATAAAAAAATGTCATTCTGAGTTTATTACACATGAATTCACCTCCATGTAGATTGTAATAGATAAAAATTTTAAAAACTGATAGGTAATATTTAAAATTCAGGGCTAGATGAAAACTAAATGAATAGGTGAATGAATACCAAATAGGCCCTTTCGTTCCTTTTGTTGTGGTCAAAACACTAAAATTGAAAACTGTCCAAAAAACAGGAAATATTTTATGTAAAAATTTTGGACACCTTCCATTTTAGGCACATTAATAAAACGGATGTACCTACAGTTATTTACTTTCCAAATATACCAAAAATTATAGTCAATATATTTAATTCTGGAAAAAATTAAGTAAGTTTTGAAAAACTTTTCTTAAACAAATAATTGTTTTCATAATTACACAGAACTAAACAAATGAATTACATCCTTTATAATTATGCTCATTCTAGGCCTGTCATTATAGTTTAAAACTACTTACATTTTGTAAAAAAAATTATCAGCAATCCGAGTATGCCACAATGTAGAAAAAGGTTTCAAGGAATAAAATATGGAAAATAGCCACTCCTTTTTTATCGATGGTTAAACATTGCAATTTTGCATATATTTTCGTATTTATTTTGAAAACTATTGCATTAATCATAATGCTCCAATGAAATAGTATGTAGAGAATTACAAGAGCATTAAATTTGAAAATAGTTCCAATTCCAATTATTCAAATTTTATTTTAATTCACTACATACCATCTCTTTGGAGCATCACGATTAATAAAACAGTTTTTGAGATAAATACAAAAAGTAGGCAAAAAATTGCAAGTTGCAATATATATACATCGAAAACATCCTTCAAACCTTCTTTACGTTGTGGCATACTCGGATTGCAGTTAAAAAATTTTACATCAAAAAATTTATTTTGACTGGTCTAATTATGTTTACAAATATGTACAACTAATAACTATGAATTAGTAACGGAATGCTGGTTAGTGGATAGAGTAAGTAGAAAATGATTATTAAAGTTAGTGAATGGTCCCCAATTTACTACATAGTACGTATATACCTCGTCCTCGGGAAATTCGACCAAAGGTTCAGGACTGGGGGGCGCCAGTGGCTCGAGGGGTGATGTGTCAGGGGTTGTAGGTACGGAAGGCAAAAAAAGTGGCCCAACGCGCACTACCTCACGCTCTTCGACATTCAAAAAATCGAATTCTCTTAGTGCAGCGCTCTGAAATGTGTCCTGGTGTCGGAAAAACAAACTAAACCACAAACCTCCCTAAACTTAACCTACTTCCAAACTAAATGTGGCAGAAATTGAACATATACAAATATAATACTCGACCTTAGTAATTTTTATAAAAGAAGACGTATTTACAAAATAAAAATGGTATATTAGACAGTACGAAATTGGCAGAACTTTAAAATTTCACAAATTGTTTCAAATGTTATAGAAGTCCTAACATAAATACTAATTTACAATAAAATGCTTTTAATGTTATCAAATTGCATTTCTAAATTTACATTCTTTTACTTAAAAAGATTTTCAAATAAAACCAATAAATTTCTAATTTTCTTACGATTAATTACTAATATACTTTTGCATATTTTTTTCTAAAACAACAAAAGCTTTCTAAATAAAACCTGGAGTTTCTATAAAAAGAAATGCAAAACCTAGCCTTTAAGTCAAATTTTCAGGGTAATAAAAATAAATTTTCGTACTGTCCACAAAAGTAACTCACTTTGTGTATATATATAAAAATGATTACTAGCATTTTATCTACTTTTATAAGTGCAGTATATGTACTTTTGGCAAATTAAAAACAAGAAAGCTCTACTATTTGCTATTTTTTATATTAAAACTCAAAAGCGAAACCATCTTCCAATATTTTTATCACAATCAAATTTTATTTTTATAAAGAAAACGTAAATATCCTACCTCATCCAAGTCTAAACGGGGTGGAAGAGGTGGAGGAGTAATAGGAGCCTTCTTTTTAGCAACGGGTGGCGGTGCTGGAGGCAAAGGAGGAGGTGTTTCTGGAGGCAAGGCTGAAACACCCAAGTCTAATGGCCTTTGACCTCCCAAACCTCCTACCTGAGGATCGGGAGTTTCACCTGGAGTTTCCGGTTTATCTTCTTCTTGAACCTCATCCTGTACCTAACATATAAACAAACAACGTTTTATATTTATTCGTTAATAAAATGTTGGAACTTAACTCACCTGCGGTTCAGGTGGACTTGGGGGAGGAATCACCCGGTTCTGTTGAATTCCTGGAGACGATCTTTTCAACAATCGACCCCAAGTGGCAACATTTATGTTCATTTGGGTTGCTCTTGGGAAGTTTTTCACCTCCTGTTTGAATATTTTCCTCTGTCTCTGAAGTTTGGGTCTTCTAGAGATCATCGGATTCAGAAACCGAATCTGTTTAAAAAGAGTTCAATTTATAAAAACGAATGCAAAAAAAAATGGTATACAATTAACCTCAGCAAAAAGAAGCCCTTGAGGCTCTAATTGTAACGCCATGCCATGACGAACATCATCAATGAATTCCTCCAGACGTAAAAATTTCACAGCGCATAGAGATCGCCAGTCTCTCCAATAAATGCCTATTTCTAGTTCCCTAGATTTATCTAGTTCTATTGAAAATCTATAAAAGAAGGTTAGCAAAGCAGGTTTTAAAACTTAAAAAAAAATATATATTCTAATTTTAAATAGATGTTACTGTTTTTCAATTATGTACCTTTGATCCCATGCTTGTTGAGAGCAAAGTCTCCAATTCGTTTGAGCAACAGTTTGATTGTCCAGTTTTATTACAGCCATTATTTCATTACTTATTTCATCTTTCACATTATAGCTTTTAGATGAGCTGCGACCGGTCACTCCCTTAACAAATGACCGTAAATCCGATGGGCTTGACGTAACATCCTTATCACGTCTGGACCTTCCTGGCACGTCTTCTAACAAATCCTGACATCCCATCAATCTCACCTCCAGAATCCCTACAATACGTTCAATTAATTGATTACTTCATTACACAAAAATATGTGCACAATAAAGTTAATAATATGATTTTTTTAATTAGTTATAGATTACTACATATAATAATTATACTGCACTATTTTGTACATAAATAATTGAAAAAACGAACAGCCTACTAAAAAGGAAGTATAAAATTAAGAGATAATCAAAAAATATACTAACCCTTACTGAACGAAACAGAAAGGATATGGATAATCAAAATAATTAAAAGTTACTCACCTGTTACTGCTGCACATCTGCCAAACGATGAGAAAGACGAGTGCAATATTTTGTTTCCGTCCGGGGGTTCCCTGAAGGGCTGCAAGCTAGTATACTGCACCGGAACCGGACTAGCTGCTTGTACATTCTGTAATTCGTGTTTTAACTGAATAGCGGCAGGACTTTCCGCGGGTAACTCTTGTCTACGAAGCTCCAGAGACTTCCTGAGCAAGTCAAGCTTCTTGCTGCTTGCAGACAAACTAGACTGAGCCTAAACAAATAAATACATTCGTATTATATCACACTGACAACATTAAGAACGGTTTTTTAATATAAAAGTAAATTACACGGAAATAATCTTGTTAAGTTAATTAGTAACCCTATTTTTCTTTTTAATAAACCATATTGAAGTTTAAAACTTTAAAATTCGTAAATAAACTACTAATAAGTAATAACATAACCAACTCAATAAAATAAAAGAAACAAATTACATAGGAAGTCCCCCAACATTCAAGATGAAAGAGAAACATTTATTCGTATTTTAAAAAATTATTTAGTTTAAATTTAAAAAGATAGTTAGGGGTGTCTGTTAGCTAATTTAGTGATTACCACGTTTTTTTCTATTATTCCTTAACCAACACAGGCTAATAATAAATAAAGGCAAAATAATTTTCAGGAATCGCTACAACATTTACCTTAACAATAAAATTATACTGTACCTGTTAATTTATTACTTTTTCAAATAAACATTGTTTTAATATATGAACTTATTTCGATATTAATCATTAAAAAAAAAAAGAGAATGGAATACCTTTAAAAGGTACTGTTTATGGCATGAATGTGAACAAAATAAAAACTATCATATTAGATTTTAAATAAATAAAAAAGTACTGCATCTGCCCGCAATCGAACCACAGTCGCCAGCCAGGGTGGGACCAAATATTCAAATATGAACGAATGATTCCGATTGTAACAATTTCATGCTCGTAATTATAGAAGTATAAAATAAGCAATACAAAAATTTGGGTGATATCTTCATAACAACAAGAAAAATCAAATCAGAGCAATATGAATATAAAACCAACACCAACATTTCGCATTTGGATAAAAGGAAAGGATAACCCTCTATCCAGAGGCGAAACGTTGGCATTAGTTGTATAATAAAAAAAAGTTAGTATTGGAATAAAATAAAAAGTACAAAAAGCTAAAGATAACATGTAACGACCAAAACACAATTAAAAAATATAAAATATCTTCAACTAAATCGAAATACGGAAAACAGTTTGATAAAACCTGTTCAATAGCCTTTACAAATATACAAACAAATTGAATTCAATCTAACTTTTCATTGCATTAATTAAAATTGTATCAGTGGTACTAAATGCCAGAATTTATGAATGATTATTAGAATCAATAATGCAGTGGGGTCGACGTCCTGTAATGTAAGTTTCGTCATAGTTTCTAATTTTAGCCATAGTGTTGAATCACGCAATAAAAATAAATTTTTAACCACACTCGGCATGTAATAGATTTAGATACATACTAGAAGCGCAGACTATTTTTATTTTACCGAAAAAATAAAAAAATCCAAGGCATCATCTAAAATTAAAATCGGTGCCATATCAAATTTCCCAATTATAAACTAAACAATCACCAAATAATCTTATACAATTAGACCGTTCATTATTATTAATACCAAATATTTTACAAAAAAAAAAAAAAGAAAAAACAATACATGAAAAAATTCTAATATTTATTTCTGCGATCTCCAAAATGTTTGCCATAAGGATTTTCTCATTTCACGAATCCTAAAGGTATACTTTGTTACTGAATTTAAAATGGTACAAATGATACAGTTTAAATATTTATTTGTTAAAACGTGTGACATCAAACTATGTACATGTATGTACAGTACTTACACATGATAACATTTTTATATAAAAAATACCAAAAAAAATATAAAGAGGGTGTACAAGCCAACGGGTTATTATATGTATTAAATTTCGATCCAAATCAACTTTTATATATATATCATTAATAATTTTTTACCAAAAAGTATCTCACAGATAAATTTTGTTACTTACTTAGGTGCTTTCAAAAAACAAATGGTGCTATACATAATAAACAATAACTAACTTTATTACATATTTATAATAATTAATATTAACATTCAAAAACAAATAATTACGGTTTATCACAAATATCAAGGAAGAAGTAAATGACGCTTAAAATACCATTTGCATATACATGTATCTATCTACCTAATAGAATAATGTGGTGGACATATTTTTTTATTTTGATAATATACTACTTATTCCGAATTAAATGAAATACATAGTTAACAAAATTACAAATAATATGTAAAAAAATAATTATTCTGATATCGGTTAACAAAAATGTTATGGGTATATTAGTTATATTTTTACATTAACAAGACATGTGCAATACAGAAATTTGATTCAGTCTTTTTTTTATTGGTGTTTAGAAATTAGTGTAGAAAAAACATCAAATAAAAGTAGATAAACTTCAATAAATTTAATATTAATTCGTATTTTAGTCGTTCAGAACAATTTAAATTTTATTTTAATTGATTGTTCTTGAGACATTCAATAAAAATTCGACGCTAAATTACTCAAAATAAACTGTCACGTCAAAAACTAGTAGAATACGAAAAAGATTACGAGTCTCTCGGTTGAGATGCATGTCGATTTTGCTTCCAGTTTACTAAAAATTCATCCCTGGAAACGTCACCAGTGGACATGGCGCGCCCCCTCGTACCAATACTTTCAATATACCTTTTACAATGATCACACGAGCAATGGGGATTTTTCGCTGGTCCTATATGATGCCCAGGTTTTTTAAAAGCATCTACAACAGAACCGAACCGTTTGGCAACACTTCTAGGGTCGGTGTACACCCCGGGCAGAAGTGTAAAGGGCGCTTTAAGAGTTGGGTCAAACTTTAGACGTTGCTGGAAAGCTACAAAACTTGGTGTCCTTAATGGAGGAATACTACCAATAGCAGGTGGCACTAACACTTGCGGTGTTTCTGGAGCTTTATTGTTTTCTTTGCTGGCTCTTCTTACTGTGACGTCGCGTTCTAATTTTTTATCGTCATCTTTGTCGAAAGTCCATCCCCTTTCCGAAGAGCTGGAATCGCTTTCTGTTTCTTCTTTTGTAAGGCTTTTATCGCTCATTCGGCTGTTAAAATAAGCTTTCATCTTTTGCTGTTGGATAATGTGTTTCTTTTCCAGCCTAGGTGTTTTTCTCATTGTTGGTTTTTCGCTCTTGTTCTTCCAAATTTCTTCCATGGTCCTGATCCTCCTCCTGTCTTCTGAATTTGCATATTCAAAACTATCACTGGGTTGTAAGCTAGCCTGACTGGAATTGTCCAATAAATTTCCACTCCCATGAGCTTCTTCTTCGGTACTAGCCAATCTCGACATGCCTACTTTATGCAACTGTTGGCGTTTCTTCTTCAGCTTGTCGATATATTCAAAACTATCACTTGGTAAAATAGCTGAAGGATTTTGTTCGAACTCAGGGGTCTCTTCTATGCTGTCGGTACTCTTTTGGTACCGTAAACCACGCGGGATAAAATCAGCGCTATCTGCGTTAGCTAAACTGGATTTACTAAACTTCAAGCTGTCGATATCAGAAAAGGTATCTTTCCATGAAGTATTTGCTATTGAATCATAATCGTTGTCAGGTACAGCACAGCTGGATGTGGAATATGCAGACCAAGACAATGGAAATCCTGATGCAAAGCTGGACATACTGGGAAATCGAGAATATGAACTTATCCTAGACGGATACGCAGTGCTAATGTCATCGTCGTTATCAGTATCGTCTTGGGGCTTTCGATTTTGTTCTATTCGAAGATCATTTATCAGTTTATGTGGTAAGTCCTTATCAGAGGCTCGGGCATGCGTCACTCGCATTCGTTCATTCTCGAATACAGTTTGGGGAGTTGAGTTACTTTTAATTTCACTCTCGAATTCCGAACTAGATCCGCTTTCTATGTCTGTTCCGGTACAGTACACATCGATATGTACGGTACGCGGCTTTTTATTCGGCTCGCTTGATTTCGAGTCGGTCGATGCGGTGGTCGATTTTTTCTGTTTCGTTACGGGAGTTCTTCTTCTGACCTTTGCTGGATTCGGCGTAGCGACTTTCTTCGAAGACTGATAAATAAAAAAACAGAACTTTTGAAAAGACCAAAAGACATACATAACAAAAACAGTGGAGAACTTATATGTGGGCCTAAAACATCTTTTCGAGTGTTTTAAACACTGAATAACAAACGCTTTTTCAAACAGTACAAATTTTCAATAAAAATACAGGTAAATTTTACCACGAAAGTTTACAAGATTTTAAAATGAATGTAACTTATTTAATAAACTATTTAATTAAAAACAATAATAATAAATCGTTTTGTTACGTTTGCGATGTTTCTAATAATTCCAGAAGAAAATCCACGAAATATTTGTAAATTTAATACGTAGTGTGATGGTTAAGCCCACAAATATTTGTTTCAACCAAAGGTCGTTGGTCCATAATAATAGGAAAAAAATGTTCTGAAAAATGAAATGAAAACCCGTAAATTTTTTAAAAGAAACCCAAGTATGCCACAAAGTAAAGTAGAATTCAAGGTATAAAATATCCAAAATAACCCCAAAAAAAATGTTCCGTTCTTTTTTTATTAAAGTTTAAACGTTACAATTCGCAAATCTCGAAAATTATTTTATTAATCGTAATGCTCCAATATGATAATATGTAGAGAATTGCAAGAGCTTTAATCATCAAGGTCGGAACTATTTAAAAAAACCTTCTGGAGAAAGGTAATCTTTTTTAAAAACGATTATAGCATCAGTCTTTCCTGTAAAAGGTTGTGATTATAGTGCATAATAAGAGAGCAGGTGAGGGGTTCTATCGGACTTGATTTTTACGGTATTTTCGGAGAAAATAACTCCGACTGTGACGATTTAAATTTTATATTCAAGCTCTTGTGATTCTTTACATATTTTCTAGTTCGAGCATCACGATTAATAAAACAGTTTTGGAGATAAATGTGAAAATTAAGACAAAATTACCAATTGCAATGTTTACACATCAATACAAAAAGAACGGACTACTTTTGCAGGAGACCATTTTTAATATTCTATACCTGGAAACCTACTTTACACTTTCGCATTATCGAATTAGTGTTAAAAATGTTTACAAAAGTACTTATTTTTGAGATATAATGGCTGGCATACAATTCTTTTTAATTTTTTAAATAGGTACTTATTTCAACAATATTTTTACATAATGTTTTTCCTAGATTCCTAAACTTAATTATTGGAATCTAGAAAAGACATTATACATGAATATTGATATATCTGAACGAAATAAATACTGATAAAAGGATTCAGTACGGAATATAAAATTGTAGTTGTACTCGTTCCATTTTTTGTCACTTTTCAGG
The DNA here is from genome assembly GCA_029378335.1 of Agrilus mali. Lineage (NCBI taxonomy): Eukaryota > Metazoa > Arthropoda > Insecta > Coleoptera > Buprestidae > Agrilus > Agrilus mali. The sequence goes on along the minus strand of CM055656.1, from coordinate 8,507,937 downwards.
GCAATTTTTCTCTTCTTATGAACCTACGTCCTTAAAAGCTTTACTATAAGTATCTACCTCTTCTTCTACAATAAAAAGGTAACAAAAAATGAAAGAGCATATTTTCTCCAAATGTAAGTGTTGTAACATCTTTTAAAGAAGAGGAGGTAGCTTAATTCCCAATACATCATACATATACCTCAATGGGTTCGAGACTATCGGGTGTATAAGCCACTGATGGTGAATCCGTACGAAAATAAACAGGTTCAGTCTTGGTTCTAGTCGCATACATGGCTCTTCTCCTAACATTTTTCTTGGCATTATCGTCCCTAAGACTAAAACCACTTGCTGGTATCAAAGGCGACGTACATTTATCGACCACTTCCGTAGTTTGGACACTAGCATCTTTTAAATTTCCGTAAAATTTACTGTTGTTCAAAAAACTTTGACCACTGGACGACGCGGCCGTGTATGTGTACGTATTCGCTCTTGAAGGCCTTTTATTGCTAGGACACGTGGAGGTTGTCTCGTCCTCTTCCGCGGTCTCTCGAAGAGGAGAGAACCTACTGGCACTATCTTCGCGATAAGTGGAATGATGACACCACGGATCGCCGCATCCGTAAAAACTGCTGTTACTTCCCGTGGTACTTCTATTATCCGACTTTGCGTTTGGGGTTTGGCATCGTAAACTGTGAGTCCTGGTACAATGACTGCTGTCGTCGGTTGAAGGTTGTTGATCCTGGTGGAAAGTGGTAGACAGGACGATGCTGCAAGTGCTCCTGCAACGTCTGTTGTATGGTTGTTGAGCAGGTTTCCTCGGCAAACTGCTACTGGCGAAGGAAGTTGGTGATAGCAACTCACTACTGTACCCTGAATCTTTCTGGCAAAATTTAGGTTGAGATTCCGCATTGTTTCTGGGTGGTACTGAGGTAAAAATGATGTTGCCTTTTCTATATTCCCTAGCTTGTTCTTGTTGTTGAAAAGGGGTTTGCGGTGGTTCCGTCGAAGTGTTCCATCTTGTTTCAGAAGCTAAAGGATCCGATGTCCAAGTATAAACCATCCGGAGCGTACCATTTTCATCTCTTTCGGTGTGAGCTTGAGGAGTCGAGGTCAGGTCGTTTATGCCCGGATGTGTGATGGTAACATGGGCGTGAAGTGACCATTCTTCGGGTCTATCGGTCATTTTAACATTATATCATGTGTCCGCAATGTCTGTTCAAATTGACCGGATTTCTCTAAACGAATATGACACATTCCGATCAACTAACACCTGGTCAATCAAAAATGGAAACGACCCGGGGAAAAAGAACAAGTACGTAGGATTTTCATGAAAACTTCAACAACCATAACGCATTCTTCTCAATCACATCACCCACTGAACAAACTGTAAACACGATTATTTTAAGAAAAGCGTTCCGTCTTTGGATCGTGTAAGCGGGGATTGTTTTAGCAATGTTGCCGAGGCCACTGCGTATAATGTAATAGTGTATAAATGAGGAGGCACACAAGCCACAGCCGCCCAAGACCGACCGACGATCGGGACGTTTTTAATTTTGGCAAAGAAACGAGACCTATTTCTGGCACAGCTGAATCCTTAAGTTACATGAAAAAACCTCCGCGCTGTACTCTACAACGCTAATAAACTACATTTTTTAGTTTTCATAACCGGCCAATTTTCGTTTAATGTGTCAACACTGGCGATGTATTTATGTCACGACCTGGACATACACATTTCCACCTGTGCAATGCCGCTACCGTTAGTTAACATAACTCACGGAAACACACGAAACCACAAAATTTGACGATAAACAATTTTCTTCTTCTTCCAAATAATTAATATGAAAATTAAGTAAATATCGATGAATTTAATGGACAATTTTGAAGTAAATGTTCCATAAAGAAGCTAAGTTTACGACATATTAACGACAGGACATCTACTCTATAGTCCAGATCTGGCGCAACCGTAAGTTAATGAATAAGTGGGTTTGCTTGATCATTCGGGAGTATATTTTACTAGCTATGCCCGCAAGTTCGTCCGCATAGAATAGTGACTTTCAGCAGCATTTAAAATTTTTTTCTTCTATATTTTTATTTTCTCGGCCGTAAGCGTTTTTGTCGACGTCATTACACAAAAACTTTCATTCCTTATTTTTGCCACCTTTAGGGTAAAATTTTTACAAACTTTAAATGTATTTATATCTAATCAAAAGCATAAAAAATAAGTTTCAAGCCTCTAGCTTTATATCTACTTATCTATCTCTGTACCAAATTCTCATTTAAATCGGTTCAGTAGTTTGGCCGTGATTGCGTAACACACAGACAGACAGAGTTACTTTCGCATTTATAATATTATTGATTAATATAGTTTAATTATAGTTTAAAATAGTTTATATAGCTTAGTATTCAACTACTTTTATTGATCCAAATAAACAAAACCTCTATAACTTTTTACACTTCATATTTTAATTTTCTGGGCCGTAAGCTTTTTGGACGACGTCATTACACAAAAACTTTCATCGGCTAATTTTATCTCCTTTAGGGTAACATTTTTACAAACATTGAATGTCGTATTTATTTATATCTAATCAAAAACCTAAAAAATTTTAAAAAATTACGGAATTTCCGCACAAACTTTCCCATTTCAACACCTTACAACCCTTTTTTCGCATTAAAAAGTAGCCTATGTCCTTTCTCAGGCTCTAGACTATCTCTGTACCAAAATTCATTTAAATCTGTTCAGTAAATTTTAGGCGAAATTGTGTAGCATACAGACAGAGTTACTTTCGCATTTATAATATTCCGCGAATTCATTTTCATCGATTTTTCCATGGGAATAAGATATTTTCCAGCAGTAAAACGTGGCCTATGTATTAATCCAGGGTGTCAGCTAACTCCATACCAAATTTTATTAAAATCGCTCCAGCCGTTTAGACGTGAAGAAGTAACAAAGATACACACTCACACACTCACAAACTGTCGCCTTTATGATATTAGTGTGATTATCATTGCACAACGTTTTTGTTTTCGTTGAATGTATAATTTTTTAATTTTTTTTTGCGCTTCGTAATAACAACAAATGCTTAGTCTTTTAATGCATCTTCAAACCTGGTTTCAGAATAGACTAAAATTTTATATACACTCTTGACACCTACCATTAATTGATTTATACAGAAGTTGGAAGTTGTGGTTAATAATTTATAACAACAAACTGCTCTTTTAATTTCTAAGGATTTTAAACAGCTTTCAATAAAATCATATTAGATACATATTTTGTTTAAGAATAGTATTCCAACTATAATATCGTTTTTACCTAATTAAATATGTACCTGCTTCATAGATACATAGTTGATTAAGTAATAACTCTCTCCGTATTACGCAGAATTTCTAGCAAGAAAAATGGGAGTTCTATACTCTGTCATCACGTGTTTGGACAATGGCCAGATCACGATTGCAGTAAACGAAAGGGTAATTACTACCATACATATACGTAACACACACGGACGTATATACATACATCCAATGAACAGAACAAAAGATTCCAACCCGGAATAGGGAATAGGAATCATTTTACGTAGATTAGATGGATGTACGTAACTTAACGTACATCTATCTCTGGTGTAGATTAAAGAACACGTATCTACACAGAGCACAGAAACGACATGTGTACACATTAAACAAAATAAAGTCTATTTCTAAAACATCCGCACTTGCTCTCGATAACGACATAAAGAAAGAGGAAATTGAACGAACGGGTTACGAAACATGCACAATACGCTGTTTCTTGTTTAAAATTAAAAGGGACAAAAAAACGTGTAATTAATTACAGCTGCGGGCGTTTTGTGTCAATATTTGGAACAAAGTTTCAGAATCTGTCTTCATCATTTTAAATCGGCTTGGATTCCGAAAACCCTCGTGTCCCAATTTAGCTTGCCAACTTTTTTTTTTTCTTGTTAGTATACCACAACACATTAAAAAGGATTTTAAATTAATCAGGTCGTGTGAAAAATTTTTCATTTAAAATCTGCTCTTATTAATGTTACTCGAGCGTTCTTGCATTCTTACATGCGACCTCCCCCGCACTCTATTCAACATTTACCTGATAAGTACCTATCATTAAATTTCGCAACGAAAATTCATTGTAATAAGTGATACGACTTTCTGGGGGTAGTTAATTAATTATTGAAACGTTTAATTAAAAAATGTAATTGTGCCTTAGGCCTATATACCTACCTTCGATATCTAGGATTTGTCGCAATATTAATTAGAAATAAGCAATTATTGAGTCAATAATCGGCCAGAGGGTAATTGTGGTTATACATCATCCTACTTTTCCTTTTTTAATCGCCATTTTTATGTCTTACTGTCTTGGTTGTCATAAGATCTAAAACTTTGTGTTAGTTGAAATATTACTGTCTTGTAAATGTTATATATGTCGGAACAGGCATAATTTCTCGATTGGTAGTATTTACTTGATTATTATCCATGATAATTAAAATAACAAGAACACTGAGTACAACTGGACATATTAACAATCTTTCAATTTTATTACAAGTCGCAAACGAATACACGGGCTGTCCGTTCTATTTCGCAGTCAATACCGAAGTCCTCTTCAGCCGCCCCCTGCGGCAGGGATCATGCCAACACATGGCCCCTTTTCCTAAATTTCTCAGAAACACCACTACAGGACAGCCCGTGTCTACGTTCGATGATCTCACTCGTCATCTCGACTTTAAACATGGTTTCTAAATCTTATTATTCTGCTAATACAAACAATATCAACATCTGTAACCTAATAGCCTTTTAAAAAGGAACATGCACTAAACTTAAGGGTGACAGTAAATTGTGCCTCTATGTCACCATAAATAAGAAATAATCGCCTTCAGGCGCCATCTCCGACACGGCCATCCTGACAAATCACACGTCCTCGTGTGTGAAATCTACAATTGAATAACACCTGATCTAACATTAAACAGTTTACATTAATTCAAAATAGTTATAGTGCAATATCGACCTCGTACTTCGATTAAATCTTTGTTTTTACACGTTACTACTATTATAATCAACATTATTACCAATACATATGCCAGTCATGATCCCTTCATTGTTGGTACTCACAAGATGAAAAACGACTTCACATGATGCCCTCCGCATCACTCAATCTCCTCATGAGATACCGAGTCCCCGCCACATTATCAGCCACGCATCACGCCCTGAACAGACCATAACAATGGACTGCAGTTATGACTATGACCTGACAAGTGGTGCGACTCCACATTGCGACTTTTCGCAACCTGAGTATACAACTCACTTCGAGGACTTTAACCGCCTCACTGAGGATCTACCACCTCACTACTCATCTGAGGATCTACCACCTCAGGACCCACGTTTGAGGATCTACCACCTCACAACTCATCTGAGGATCTACCACCTCAGGCTCACAACTCATCTGAGGATCTACCACCTCAGGACTCACGTTTGAGGGTCTACCACCTCACAACTCATCTGAGGATCTACCACCTCAGGACTCACGTTTGAGGATCTACCACCTCACAACTCATCTGAGGATCTACCACCTCAGGACTCACGTTTGAGGATCTACCACCTCACAACTCATCTGAGGATCTACCACCTCAGGCTCACATTTGAGGTCTCTGCCTCCTCGTCGTTTTCATCACAAATATCCAACTAGACGGGCACATGACTCAGGCAACTTTCTCACACTATCATGAGATTATTCATAAACTATATTATTATTAGGCACAGATTTAATCAAGTACTTGTCATCTTTGTGAACTTCTATTACATTGAATGGACTCTGAAACTTTCGTGAAGCTGACAGTTAAAACCGTTTATGAGGCATCGTTTAGAACAAATACCGGCTATATTGACCAAAATCAAAGGTCTCGGCTGAATGCCTTATGATCGCTTTATCAAAAACATTGCGTTTTACGATATTGCTTAATACGACATACCGCACTAAGCTACTACATTTAATTAATATCTTCGGGGAATTAAACAAGCTGTATTGTAAACAATTTGAATAGGTAACAATATCCACATCTGGTACCTTATAATGGTCAATGGCTGTTATCAGGATTGCCAAAGTAAATAAAAACGTATCGAGTTTAGGCACTTTTGTAATAATTAGAAACACAATACACGTGTGTTGTAAACTTTTGTCAGGACAATGACAGATCAAAATCAGCGTTAATAACAATAAAAGATCGTGACTTGTGTCTTTCTTCTTAACATGTTAACAAGCAACCCTAACAACCTACCAGCACCAGTTGGGGTTCCAACTCTTTTGTAATCGTTACTATTGATTTAACACACGTTTATCTTTTGGTTTCGTCGCCAATATTAAAGCTACACGTGCATGCAATATAATCAAAGTCTGCTTCTTCATATCTCTTCAGTCGTTGTTTTCTGTACACAAGACGCACCAAAATATATTGTCGAGTTATTTGTGAGACTTTTGACATGTCGAAAAGAAAAAGAAAACAAATTGATATCCAACAAAATTCGCGTTTAAGAATAACATCACCGGTTATTACAACTATTGGTTTTTATGACCAAACACGAGTAGTACCCTCGGCGTCGCTGTAATCGATTCTGGTTGTAGTTTGAATACGTCCCTTTTCTTAACTAGCAAAATAGGGCCAGCGAAAGATGAATAACTAGGACAAATAACACTAGCATGGAATAACTAGTCAATGAATTGTATTTCAAGTTCGCCGCTAATTACGCGGATATCCTTTATAAATTACGATGAACTAAAATTCCCTTAAGATCGACAATCATTTTGGCTTGTCGGTGACAAGTCATTCGGTATCTATTTGATTAAGATCGACTGTTTAACTTGGCTTATGGCAAACATCCACTACTTTAATTTGAACTAGTAAAGGCGTCTGAAGTTATCTTTACATTAAAACCTTAGTTTGAAATATCACATTTAAGATAATAATCTGATACAAAATGAAACAAAACTTCCCAAAATATAACCACTAATGTTTCTATCTTATAGGATTTGCAATCTACACTCAACAATACCTTGTCAACCCATATAAAAATCACAACATTATTAAAAACCTGTCAGAAAACTTTCCGACTGTACGTCCTTTAATAAATGAGCATCCTGCTCCAAAATCAAAATAAAAATGGAAACGACTCACCGGGATGCATAACCAAACCTTTGAGGCTCCAACAACTGTGCACATACTGGCACATCCTTCATGTTTCCCGTTGTTCTCTCCGCTGGTAGATGGATCAGCTTCATTAGGACACTTACCAGCTATAAGGCCACTAACTCCACAATTAAAACACACCACTTCCTTCTAGAATAATAGTGTGAGGGGTCTCCAAGAGACTGATGCACTGATAATGGTAACTTCGCATTTTCCTTCATCGAATTGCACTCTTTTACTTTGTGTCCGATTTTCCCACAAAAATGACACTTCACAGAAAACCGTAGACGTTTAGCTAGGTACATGGAAAGATCTTCGTGGGGTGTTGCAATTCTTCGTTCAGTGAATGAAAACGCTTTTAATTCCTTTTGTAACTGGCTTCTGGTTTTGATTTCCGTTGTAAAAGCCTACACTTGTAACTTGTAACCACGAATCAAACTATGCAGTATGCAGATACAGCTATTTTTTCTACACTTTTAACTACATCTCATTTTCATTATCGGTGCTGCTGTTGTTTCTTTCCCGTCAAGTCGAGCAGTAAATAGGTTTCTTAATTCTCACCATGTGATACCTGTAGAACACACCTGGGATAGACATTGAGTTGCACTATCTTTAAACACTTTGCTAAGCGCCATAATAAGCGCACTACCCTCAAGAGCATTTTCTGATATGCAAATGTCGACCGTTGAACACTATGCACGATAATCTGCACTGTTGTTTTCTGGGTCGAAAAGAGGTAAAACACTTTCTTTTGCAAACGATTGTGGGCTCTTCATTTCTCGTATTAACACCATAAAGTTTTTCATTTTCATAAGCACTCGCCATTTGTTTTGTGAATTTTCTGTTGGTGGCTCGGAAGATTCAGATCGTTCAGATCCCACTCCTGATGTCGGAACAGGCATAATTTCTCGATTGGTAGTATTTACTTGATTATTATCCATGATAATTAAAATAACAAGAACACTGAGTACAACTGGACATATTAACAATCTTTCAATTTTATTACAAGTCGCAAACGAATACACGGGCTGTCCGTTCTATTTCGCAGTCAATACCGAAGTCCTCTTCAGCCGCCCCCTGCGGCAGGGATCATGCCAACACATGGCCCCTTTTCCTAAATTTCTCAGAAACACCACTACAGGACAGCCCGTGTCTACGTTCGATGATCTCACTCGTCATCTCGACTTTAAACATGGTTTCTAAATCTTATTATTCTGCTAATACAAACAATATCAACATCTGTAACCTAATAGCCTTTTAAAAAGGAACATGCACTAAACTTAAGGGTGACAGTAAATTGTGCCTCTATGTCACCATAAATAAGAAATAATCGCCTTCAGGCGCCATCTCCGACATATATATGTTGCAGTTAAAACTAGTTTTTAGATAGAACGCGTTCTGACTAGTTAGAACTAGTTTTTAATGTACCTATGCATTTGTTAATACTAAATTAACTAATGCTCAAATCGAATATCAGTTAAAACTAGTTCTTACTAGACAAAACGCGTTTTTCCGAAGCGAGTCATTAATTAGATTTTATTGTGTGTTAATCAATGTTCTTCAACAATGTTTCTTTTTGAAATTTTATGGTTGTGTTCTGTTGATTTATTCGATTATTTGATTTACCTACTTATAATTAATATTGTCATCTTAGCAACTAATTTAAGTCGATGTTCCCTAAAATGTTCCTTTACTGTTAAATTATTATTTGGTTCTCAGTGTCTTAGATCTTTTCAATAAATATTGTTAAAACTATATCGTGTTTTCAATCCCAAATTAGTTTTTCTAGTGCTAGTTTTAACTATAGCTCGATGTGACAACTAGTTTTATCTGAAAATAAAATATATCAGTGGTAAATTCTAGTTTTAACTGGGTATTTCTAGTTTAAGCATAGGCAACTAGTTTTAACTAGGGAAAACGGGTTCTAACTAAAAACTTGTTTTAACTATAACATATATACTGGAATAAGTCGCGGTCACCTGGCATTTAAATGATCAATTTTCTTTGGTTTTGTCTCAAAATTTTATATTTCTGACACTTCTATGATTTTGAATGAAAAAAAAAAATGAATTTTGTAAATAATCCTTAACAAAAATTTTCTTGTCATCAAATAAACTTCTTATATCTTTTGTAGTCCATATGATTTTTAGAGTTTTTACATGTTAAAATATAATTAATAAAAAACAATCCGTTGTCATAAATATTTGTGTATAAAAAAAATATCAAATCAACGTTGTATTCGCTTTGTGATATGTTAGGTAGGTTATGGTATAGTCCCCCCCACCCCCCAATCGACTTTAGTTAGAAAAATTACTTCTTCCCAGAATATGGGCTAAACTCAACAAAACCCAATTTGCTTATATTCTAGAGAAAAAAAATCTAAATAACGACGATTGAGGGTAGGGGAAAATGAGGGATCCTTTACGCACCGTATCCTATTCCCCATATCACATAGTGAATAAAACGTCAATTTCAAGGATAATTTGCGTAAGCGTGTATTTTTTTTTTAAGAACTTTATTTTAGGCTATAAAAACAGAAAAATTGACTTGATTACGAATAAATGTAAAAAATCGATTTAGCGATTTAGAAAAAAGATATAAAGGATTACACATGAAGAGTAGTATTTTTAATTCTCGTATTTTTTTTTTCATAAATCCGCTATCAAATCAAACGGTTTGAAAAAAAATTGCAAAAAGGTTGCTTTTTCGATTTTTATTAACCGTTAAAGAACCAGTTGACTGTAAATCAAAAAATTTGATTTTTCTAACAAAAAAGCAATAGGTAAATGGATAAGGTGAACAAATGTTGCCCTTTAACCGTTAAAACATTACACATCCATAAACAAACAAAATGTCAATTTTATCTATTATCATTACAGTACATTTATCGATACATATAAACAAACACGTACAGACATTGCTGTTCTTGTTTCTCGCCTTATAATAGACTTGTCTTTTTGCTGAATAAATAAAACAAAGCGACCACGTTTGCATAGAGTTCGCACGTTGAATCACCGTCCAGGTTAATGACATTTAAACGCGTGTATTTGTATACAACATTATACTGTAGGCGTGTTAAAAAAAAACGTGCAAGTGTAGTCGCAATAGTAATTAATTACATATATGGTACAGCATCAAACTAAAATACGTATCTATTGAAGTGAACATACCATAGGTAATATGGCAATAATAAACCTCTCTAATAATAAAGGGAACAGCTACAAGTAGGTACCAAAAATGCCATCTTTCAGATAAGACCTCTTCCTTTAGTATACCTATCTATAAAATGTCACTTAACGATCAATTTAAAATCAATAATGTACTAATAAGTAAAAACCCAGGACATAGAAATTTTAAAAGCGAGAGATTTCTGCAAAATTGTAAATTAAACCACGTGAAATTATAAAGACATGCCCAACAAAATTTAAGATTGCATGACTGTATAATCAGTCAACAATTTAGAATCAATCATTAAGCACACGAAACAAATAATTGGGTCGCAAGACGAGATTTATTTTTCTATGCACTACTTTAGTCGTACCCTTTTCCCTTTGATATAGGAAAAAAAAATTTTAAAAACTTTTGGGTGTTTCATTCCCACCAATGTTGATGGACAAGCTGCCCCTCCAACCTACACTCTGGTGCAAAGTCGGAGGGTAGGGCGGAAGGCCCTCTTCAGCCTCCTTTAGGAATTGTGAGAATGGGTGGGTGGTGGTTTGGGGGAGAAAGATGAGACAGACGTAACGAATACAGAAGAGAAGTGAAAGACTATCTGTGGAATATTACTACCCCAGCATTTGCCTAAATGATCCAAGGAAACCACTTTGATATAGGTATAAATCATACACATACATGTACACCTACCATCTCAAAACAATTTTTAATAAAAGTGAATTATTCTGACCAAAATGTTCATAAATTTAGTTTTAATAGGTTTAATGATCTTGAGGTCAACATTATCACCGCTCCCACAAATAAATACATACCTACTTAGGTATTATTATTAATTATATAATTATAGATGATAAAAAGTGAAATTTGTCGATAGCCCCACCCCTACTACATTCATGTTCTGAACAATCGTACAATATCTACGTTCCGTTTAAAATTAAAAATGACACGGAAAGAACAATTCTGCTTTAATTCTTTTTGTTCATGATAAGAAGTCAAATCGAAATTGCTTCTGAACAGTGTAGGGTACTATGGAAAAAGTTTAGAGTTTTTATACTTTTCAAACATTGACAAACATCAGAAACAAAATTTAAAAGCTTTAAGGCTTTTTTATTTAATTTAATGCAAGCTATATTTACTTATCTAAACTTAGGAAGTTCACTTAAAAACTCTAATACCTACACTTGAACGGTTTTCCAAAGAACGGTCAGAAAAATTCTTTTTTATCAAGCCTTATACTATCTCAAAACATTCACATAACAATTAATTCAATTAAAATAAATGTAAAAAATTTACCGCGATGCTTATAAATCAAATAACGCAATTAACAATTAGTTATGCACTAATTAATAACAGGGTTAGTTAGTTGGCACTTCTTATTCCAGTTGGCTGATTATGCAATAAAAAGAGTTTTAGTTGTTGCACACATCCGTCGGTACAACATGCAATTGGTTCTTTTTTTATTACATTAAATAAAATTAATTCCTTTGTGAAAACTAGCAAGTGTTAAACAAATCCATACAGTCAAAAACACATTATTATCAACGACTTATTAAGACAAATGACCTATTTTTACATATGTAATGTACCTACACACAAAAATTTATTTGAAATAAAGCATTTAAGTGATAAGTGTCATTTTGATTAGTGATGATATCATATAGAAGTGATAATACTGTACCAAACAGAATTTATCATAAATTACAGGTAAAATTTTGGTGGAGGTGTCCGGAACACATTCAATGGTTTAGTTCAAACGTGAACCGTAAAATATTCTGTAAGAACAAGTGGCGGATTTAACAGTAGGCTGAATAGGCTAGAGCCATGGGCGGCAGATTTTAGGGGGCGGCACTTTGCTCAAAAAAAAATTTTTTTTTACAGAAATTAAAAAAAAATTATCTTATACACACTTATTGACAAAAAATTGAATGTGAATTAGGGTATAGAATTGGGTAGTTGACTAATATTTTTTTAATTATTTATATTGAAGCGTTTTTATCCTACAAATAGCCTCGTACAAATAGTATTTTGATATTTTAAAAAATAAAAATGATATGAACGTTTAAAAATCTTAATTAGACAGAGAGGAAAATACTGAGTTGTGACGTTACAGTCTTGTACCGCCGTATAAATTATACGGAAAAAAACGAGGCTCAAAAAATCAACAAAAATTACAATATTTTAGTGCTATACAGTATACTGAATACACTAACGTCTGTATATGAAAAATTACTAAACGCTTATTTATAAAATAAAGGTACTATTGTGATTTTGAATTTTTAAAATATTCCAATAGCGTTTAAGTATTACATTTTAAATTTAATATTTTCATCTATTTTTTAAATTAATTATTGCCATAATTTTTTCTTTAGGTCCACTCACACTATTCAATTAATGTGTAATATGTTTCATCTCTTAAATATATCTATCTATTCGAAGAGAAATGGGATCCGAAAAAAAATTGCTTAAAAATAACAATAACAAATATTATACAGATATATTTATATGTGGAAAATTAATACTTTTCTATTGATATTTTTAATGATATTAACAACCTGTTTGAGTGTAGAATAAAAATTTAATAAATTTACACGTAAAAAATTGCATATTGTTGCACAGAATTTCATAAATATTATACATTTCTTAGAATGATGATAATTTAAAAAAAAAACAATAATGATAATATTGTAATGAATAAAAGCTGTAAATATCCATTCAACGAAAGTTCGTCTTAACATTCTTACATTTTTAATCCTAATGAATTCGTATCAATATTTGTTGATTAGTGTGATAAAAATATAATACAATCATAAAGTTGCAATTTCATTGACAAAAAATTTAATGTGAATTAGGGTATAGAATTGGGTAGTTGACTAATATTTTTTTAATTATTTAAATTGAAGCGTTTTTATCCTACAAATAGCCTCGTACAAATAGTATTTTGATATTTTAAAAAATAAAAATGATATGAACGTTTAAAAATCTTAATTAGACAGAGTTGTGACGTCACAGTCTTGTACCGCCGTATAAATTACACGCAAAACTTCGTTTTGCAAGAAAGAGATAGAAAAAAAAGTTTAATGTGTTATAACTTTTTTATTTTTTGACCAATATGAAATTTGATACCGAATTCTGTTATCGTACTACGTATATTAACATATTATCTAAATAAATATATAATGTTCAATATCAGTCATCTACCATATTGCAGGTGTCACTAGGGGCGGCAAATTTTGAATAGCCTACGGGCGACAAATGTGTAAATCCGCCACTGGTAAGAACCAATAATTATTTTACGACATACGGCGTGTATTCTATCACGAATTTTGTAAAAGCTGATTTCACTTTTTAGATACTTTATTATCACTTAAAATTTGTAACCTTTTACAACTTTTTTCAGTAGCAACGCCTATTATTTATCTCCATTCCTCAAGTTGTTTAAATTGAAACAATTACTAAGATACACAAGTTCAAGTGCCAGTAAAATAAAAAAAAGATGGATCTGTTTTTAATTTATACGCTTGATCATAATCTGATATAATAATAAAAGTATATAAACATATACCTACGTAATACAAAGAAGGCAAGCTAATATTTTTTTTGTCAAAATTCTAAAACACACTCATCAATCCGTCTTTAATATTCGATAATTATTATTATAAGGTTGATTTATTGATTGTTTAATCGGTCAGATACACAAACTTTTAAGCAGTAAAGTATGTTCTACTGTATACCATTCTTTAACTAAACTGTTCCCATGAATTATTAAATGTAACAGAAAACAAATAAAACAATGAACTTTAAATCACTCTTTTACCATTTATCGAAAATTAATTTATGTTAATTACTATCTTCAATCAGGCCAGACCCTACACCACAGGTTCTCAAACTTATTTCTCGCCCACCCCTAGTAGAACGCTTCAATACCCCTAACTATCTGTAAGCTTACTAAGTACTACGCTCTAAAAACCTGTACAGCTCACTTTGAGAAAAATTGATCTACACTCTTTTATTTTTATTTTTATTAATGTTTTGTGATGTTTGTAGTAGGTATCAATTTTTGAATTACTTTTTCTCCCCTACACTATTGATCGTGAATATTCATCTTGTATATGCCTAACACCTAGCTCCAATTTTAAATTTCGTGTCAAGTGAAAATACCTACATATGTACAAAAAAGCTCTAATAAATGAAAGTTCAATTATTCAGGGACGTCAGACAAGATATCATCTATATTGCTATTCCAATTAAGTCATTATCAATTAAATTACATTTGACGTTGTATTGAATGCAGAACGATATTTCACAACACATTCAAATTTATTTAGTGTGATAGTGACTTCCACAAAAATTGATAAAAACGGTCAATATTTGTAATTCATTGAAATAAGTGTTATATATTTTCAATAAATTATCAAACTAGTAGTTAAGGTTTGCTCAATTTTAATTTTTGCTTTAAGCTAGCCGCATGACTGCCAATTGGCGAACACATGACCAATTCCGAGCGGTCTCTGGTCTTTGTGGTTGTCGCTGTTTGCTGACTACAGCGAGTTTTTAAACAGTGTATTTTTTTTTAATTGTTATTACAAGCAAAAAATAAAGCTGAATGCTGCTTTTAAATTTTTCTCCAAAATTCAATATCCTAAAAATGTTTGATCATCCCAAAAGATGAAAGCTTTCAACAACTTCGATTTTAAGAATGTTCGTGGGATTTAATTTACTTTGAAAAATAAATAGGGAAATATTTGTAGCCTAGGTAAAATATATTTTTAATTTTATAAGCTTCAGCTGTCGGTTATTTACTATAATATAACAAACGTATGTCTTCGATTTTTCTTGGACGAATCGCTTATGCAAATCTTATATTTTCAAAAAATTTATTTACTGGCACCATTTAAGAGCTGTAATCCTTTAATTCACTTATTTTGTCATAATTTAAACGATATTTTAAAATTAGATAATGAGAATGAGTAATAGGTAAGTACGTTATTTCCACCCATTCATGAAATGTACCGGTAATCCCTATTTCCGATTAATTTATTTAACTAGTAAAAATATCTAGAAACCTGATATCTGCTAATTAGACTGATTTTCATATTTAACGGATTTGTCATTGTTTTCGTTTTTTTATTTAATCTGCTCGGTTGGTTAGCTATTTTTTAGAAAAATTTTCATACGATTTTTTTTTAAGAACACCAAATAAAAAGGCAAAATTGTTCATAACTGACTCACCTCGGCCAGAGCCCTTTTTTCCGTCTTATCCTTGCTGCCATACTGTAGAAGTCGAATGGCATTTTTCGCACCTTCGACAACAGCTGCCTCGATTCTCAGTCTATGTCTCAGTTCTTCGATCCTTTCTTCGAGCGATTGCTCGAGCTCACTGGTTGCTGTCACCTCACCATTCAACGACAGGTCGTGGTTTGAACCGTGCTGGTGGTGTCTACTATTCAAATTATTTCTCATCTGTAACAGAGCCGAAAAATCCCATTTAAAAAATAAAATCGATCGACTTGATCGACAGTATTGACATTAATAAGAGCAGCTTCAAAGACAAAACTTCTACGAAATTTTCAATAAATCTTCTTTTTCTTGAAAATAATTCGTGAGGGTTGAAACAATATTGTAGAGATCTAATACAATTTTTGGTTACAAGTAACCCAGTTTTTTGTTACTCAAAAAACCAATACCTTTATTATTATATCTTCTTGAGTGGTTTCTATTTAAATTTATAATTGTAATTTTGAGTTCTATATATACATTACCGTTAAATTTTGAAATTCATACCTATATAATAAACAAACAAGGAATTAATTGAAAACAAATATGAGCCTTAGATCTGTTTAAAAATGTACGTAAAAAAACAACTTCATTAATTTAAACTAAACGAAATTCCACATCGATCTACCACTCATTTATCAATAATTTCTGTACATGTCTAAAAGTTATTTTTTTGAGCTTTATCTCGTAACGTTTCTTAAAAATTTCTAAAGTTGTATCTGCGATGCAGATTTTCCTTATGATCACTTGGCAAGTGACCCAATAATATGCAACTAAATTCTATCAATCTCACCAATAAATGGCAGAAATAGTTTCAGTTCTTTTTAGATCTTGAAGTAAGTAATTTTTTTATCAAAAAGTACCTATAGGTAAGTTTCAAGATTTGGCTTTGGAGCTTGAGCTATTTATAGTGTGTTCTACAACACCTCATTTGAACATTCTATACTTCTAGACAGACTGTAGACTTAATTAATATAAACTTAAAAAAATCCATTGTTTTTTTTAGACTTCTCTAATTACGAAGTCCAATTTTTAAAATAAAAAAGTCATTCAATACAAAAATCGATTGACTCATCCACGGTTATTCTAACAGTTTCATTAAAGGTTTAGAATCCTTATAATAATTTTCCTGCAATAGGTACTTAAAACGGTTTGCTGAATATTGAAATACATGCAGTAAATTGATAAATTCAAATCCTACCATTTTTTTAATTAAAAAGAAAAAATAAGCGATAAAATCCTACTAATTCCATGAAATAAATATCCCATATGCCATAACATAATACGTACGATGTTGACTATTACATTAATTTACTTTTTCCAATATGTAGGTACCACTAAAATCTGTGAACCGAGTGATTCACTTGATAACAACGCCCACGTAATCACAATCAATACATGACATCATAAGCAAATATTTATGTTACAATTAATTTTGTTTTATCATTCATACTCACATACATAGATACATCATACATGAAAATATGCCTGTATGA
Source organism: Agrilus mali (assembly GCA_029378335.1). Classification (NCBI taxonomy): domain Eukaryota; kingdom Metazoa; phylum Arthropoda; class Insecta; order Coleoptera; family Buprestidae; genus Agrilus; species Agrilus mali. The sequence goes on along the minus strand of CM055656.1, from coordinate 8,490,830 downwards.
CATAAGTACACTACAGATAAAGCGTAATTTTCTTATAAATATAAAAAGTGGAAAGTGGTGCACTGAAAAAAGATATTACCTACATCTATTCGTCCATCTATATGTAACGTGAAATACACACTTGCCTACATATAAACGCTCATTTACAAAAAATAAGTACACACATGTAGGTATATGCATTATTGTTCAATAACTCGAAGTCTTGATACCACAAAGTTTTTTTTTTACGTCACATGGTAATTCGAGTTATTGAAAGTCGATTATATTTTCAATTATAGATACAGGGTGTACTTCCTACTTCGCCTGGGCACTATCTAATTTCATTTCTTTTTACATTTAGGGTTAAAGTTGCTTTATTTCTGCGTTATTTAGCATTTTTGATAAAAAAAATTATACATATTTTAAGTGTGTGTATTTATGAAAAAAAAAAATTTTCAACAATACGTTGGGCAAGAATCTATCGTTTCACTAGCAGCAATACCCGGACGTATATCAAGCTAGCACGACAAAGTTATTTTTCCGATTTCTAACTTGCACTATAATTTGTCGCTAATTTGTTACCAAATCGAAAAATTTGTCGCTCGTGCCGTTTAGCCATAATCAGCTGTAGTGCTAGCTTGATACCATAGCGTATCTCGTAAAGGAAATGTCGTATGATATTACTATAAAGACCATAATTTGTCGCTGAAAGATGACACATCCAACGAATTTGTCGCTAGTCTTATTTCCAGCTGATAAGCGAAAAACTGCTGGAAAACCATCAAACAATTAATCAAGGAGTTCTTTGTTACATTTGTTTTACAAGATCGGATTTATTTACCAAATTTTTTTAATTAGGTTTTCCCTATTTCCCCCAAGTTGGACAACACGTTACCTTTCGAGAGTTTTGATGGCTTTCCAGCAGTTTTTTGCTTATCAGTTGGAGATAAGACTAGCGACAAATTCTTTGAATGTGTCATCTTTCAGCGACAAATTAGCGACAAATTATGGCTTTTACAATAATATCATACGATATTTCCTTTTCGAGATACGCTATGTGTAGTGCTAGCTTGATATCAAGCTAGCACTACAGCTGATTATGGCTAAACGTCACGAGCGACAAATTTTTGGATTTGGTAACAAATTAGCGACAAATTATAGTGCAAGTCAGAAATCGGAAAAATAACTTTGTCGTGCTAGCTTGATATACGTAATACCCGGCGTTGCTCGGTTAAGAATATATTACACGTTTAATGGAACATTCTAGAATATTCGCGAATTTAGAACTATCCAGAACATCCCATAATGATTCAAAACATTTTCTAACTTTTTTAAACACTCTGGAACATTCTTGAATAATCTTCAAGATTCTGGAACATTCTTGAACATTGCCAAATCATTCTGAAATGTTATAATAAAACATTCTTTTACTTCTTAGAACATATTTGAGCTCGCTGTAACATTCTAAAAAAATCTGCTTCTTTCTCATCTCCACTCCGTGCTGTTTGCTTGGTGAATAGTGACATCCGTAGACGCCTAACGGGGATGATAATAATTGATCAGTTATCGACCACTGAGAGTTGAAGATTATTACAGTACTAATAATATCGCTATTAAAAAATGGGGGCTGGTGGTAGAAGGATGAAAATTAAGGGTTACAGGTATTTTTTAAAGCCAAATCATAAAAAAATTAAAATAAAAAATTTGTCCAAAAAATTAAAAAGTTAGGGGTGGACAACTCTTATCACTAAGAGGTGTGAAAAAATAGATAGTTCCCGATTCTCAGACCTACTGAATATGCATATAAAATTTCATAAAAATCGGTCAAGCCGTTTCGGAGGACTATGGTAAGGGTAACTAACATTGTGACACGAGAATTTTATATATTACTTAGATATCTGACTAATTTATTTTGATTTTATGAAAATGAAGCAGAACATTTTAAACTTTTAAAATTTAAAACACTGATAACTTCATTTTTAAATGGAACAGTAATTTTTTCACGTTAGGTACCAGACCTATAATTCAGTAACTTTTCGATTTCATTAATAAATGATGATCTCAATTTCCAACAGTTTCAACATAACTGTACAATTAAAAAAAAAATATGTTATCGATGTTGTAAATAATAAAAATGGAAAGTTTTTTGTTTCATTTTCGTAATATTTAATAGATTAGTATGAAACAAAAAGTAATTCCTTGCTCAACATAACGGCGAAACACTGTGAATATTCCGTTTTCCAAATATGCTAAATAAGCCAAAAATTAAGCGACTTTTATTTTCATAGAAACATTCAAAAACGTAGCAACATGTAGGATGTTCCATTTGAAAAAATTAAGTTAGGTGACGCCCTAACAAAACGGTACACTCTGTATAATCAAAAATTATTTTAGACTATTTATAGGTAAGTACATTTGTACATAAATGAAGGTACCACCCTTCCATCCAGGCACTATTAACACAACCCTGTGCATGATTCTTAAATTTTGTTTTTATGGGTAAATCAGTTAATTATCAAATTTTTCATAAAAATCATTTAAAGTGGAAATTTTGAGGTACTATTCTATAAATTGATTCGTAAAAGCTTGAAATAAATATAAAATTGTAGTAGCCAGCTTTTTATGTACACGTTATGTTACAACACTAAAGTATATTTTCAAGTTACTAGAAGTACATCCTCATAAGCGCATATTTACAATTAGCATTAAAATCCCTTTAAGAAGTATCAACAACGGTGATGTATCGAAACTGTTTGTGGTATGCTGATGAGAACTAATAAATTTGAAATCACAATCCATATCTGGTAATTATTTTAATGCACAAATTGTATTATTAAATAATCTCGATGCGTTGAGTCCTGGACAGCCCAGTAGATTTACTTGTCTCAAGTCATATACTACTAGTACGTTCTAAGCTTATATGCCGAATCAGGCTCAAAGTGTCTTCTCAAGAGTGAACTTAATGTCGTTATTTTATTGTAAGTACTTTTTACTTTTCGTAACTACCCTGTATTTTTGCAACAATTCCCATAGAGTTACAGCAAATGGTAAAAAGACGTAGATATGTAATAAAAATCTACCGCTACTCTAGAAACATACTACAAGTACAAGTACATATATTAATGAATTTTCTTTCACGTGAACTTGTATCCGTTATACACGGTCCGCTAGTTGACAGGTGAGCTAGCAAAGCAAATGTGTCAGGGAAAATATCTAGTAACGTCTAACGTTAATACTAAAATATACAAATAAATTACATATTATTTTATCGATCAAAAACTGCACGCACACACGCACACATGTGAACAGTATATACATTTTAAAGTGAAGCATGTCCTTCGATAGTCCACGGTCACGGTAAAAAGATATTCCAGACCAAGATTGATGAATCGGTAACAGATAACAGTAGGCGTTCATTACTATCGATAGAAAACGAGCCCAGGCAAACATCAGCGCATTTTAGTGCCTTTACGTGGGCTTCAAGACATTGTTTTAAATTCAAGTTCATTAATTCTATCGATTCGGTAATTAATATTCAACCAGTGGGTTGTAAATGAACTAGAAAATCATTATCAGAGAATATAAAATTAACCGATCAACTGTCTGTTACCGTAACGCTTTTTCTATTTTTAAACTGAATAAAATGTATCTCAAGCTAGTACAACTGAATATATAAGTACATAAAATCTTATTGGAAAATTTTAGAAAACACTACACTCTGAAAACAAATAAGGCGAAGAGACAGACTATCTTTAACATTGAAAGACGTTTGTACTTCTGTCTCAACGTAGTAGCTGCTCTATAATAAAAAAATTAAAATGTTTCATCTTACCTTCAGAATTCTCATCCTGAGGTACTCAATTTTAACTTTCGAGTCTTGGAGCATTTGTTGAGCTTCGGCAAGAAGTTTTTTGTCGCGAGAATGCGGTCCGCCTGTAATACTTCTAATCATATTTTCTGCACCCTCTTTCACCTTCAACTCTATATTCAATTGCTTCTCTAAGTTTTCGATTCGTGGATCAAGAGAGACACCATCTCGATTCCTTTGATGGGTCGATATTGGTGACGGAACAAGAGTGTCTGAAAAGAAAGGAAACAATATTATATAGAACCATAAACGCAATAAATTATTTAAATTTCTATATAAATGTTCAGTTGTAACATATTGAAGGTGGTTGTCAATATCGATATACGTATTCTACCAAAACTTCGTTAAACAAGATTAGGAACCCTGTATTTTTCTTATTTTCTGATTAGGTTATATACTTCTAATATATAAAATTCTCGTGTCTCGTGTTTGTAACTAAATTCCTCCGAATCAATGTTTAGGGTGGTCCACCCCTAAATTATTTTTATTTTTTAGACAATTTTTTTTTAAAATATAATCTTTTAAAAACTTCTTAATCGCGATCATAATAACAGAAATTGACGCCGACGAAGTCGCGGGCAACAGCTAGTAAATATCTAATAGTTCATACACAGTTATCATTGAAGTCAATAATGGAAAATTCTATTGCAAAAATTAGCACCGTAAAATATTATTTTATTAAAAATTATTTGTTCTATGACTGTGGTAGATTCTAAAACATTCAAGAGCATTTTCTGAATCCTTCAATCCTTTTTAGATTTTTTTTCTTTTTTAAATTTCTAAGATTGTCGAACCTTCTGATGAATACTAGTAGAAGGTTCTCTAATCTTGTCGAAATTTCTAGAACATTCACGTCTGAAACATTCTCAAACCTTATGGAAAATTCTGGAAGATTCTCTAAACTTCTAGAAAATTCTTGAAGCTCCTATGAAATTCAGGAACGTTCTAGAACCTTCTGGAAAATTTTATTTCATTGCCCCATATGGAGTCCTCTGGGTTGATACTCTTTTGACTTCTTTATCTTTTTTTTCAGGTATGGAGGATATAAAGCTACAATATCATTTATTATCAATATTATTGTTTGTTATCTAATATATAAAATTCTCGTGTCACAATGCTAGTTACCATACTCCTCCGAAACGGCTTGACCGATTTTTATGAAATTTTATATGCATATTCAGTAGGTCTGAGAATCGGCTACTATCTTTTTTTCATACCCCTAAGTGATCAGAGTTGTCCACCCCTAACTTTTTTTATTTTCTGGACAAAATTTTTTATTTTATTTTTTTATGATATGGCATTAAAAAATACATATAACCCTTAATTTTCATCCTTCTACCACCAACCCCATTTTTTAATAGCGATATTAGTACTGTAATAATCTTCAAATCTCAGTGGTCGATAACGACGAATATTGATCAATTATTATCAATCGATTAGTCACCCCCCCCAGGCGTCTACTGATGTCTCTACTCTCCAAGCAAACAGCACGGAGTGGAGATGAGAAAGAAGCAGATTTTTTTAGAATGTTACAGGGAGTTAAAATATGTTTTAAGAAGTAAAAGAACGTTTTATTATAACATTTCCGAATGATTTGGTAATGTTCAAGAATGTTCCAGAATCTTGAAGATCATTCAAAAATGTTCCAGTGTTAAAAAAAGTTAAAGTGTTTTGAATCATTATGGGATGTTCTGGATAGTTCTATATTCGCGAATATTCTAAAATGTTCCTTCAAACGTGTGATATATTCTTACCCGAGCAACGCCGGGTATTACTGCTAGTCAGTTAATAAAAGGCTCTGGCCAAATCTTTGACTTCCCAATATTTTTTCGCTTTACTTGTTTTATTTTTAGTTTGGTTGTTTTCTTTTTCTTCACATCACATAACGATAATTCTTCCTTGAGTTTCGTTATAAAGAGTTTACACCGTATTGTAAAATTGTAATTACTATACTACAATTGATGTAGATTATTACTGCACAAAATTCACAAAAATTGTTCTTTTTGACCGAACAAGCATAAAGAAATCCTAGTAGAACACGTTAATTAGGTATCAATGAAAATTTCCTACGTTATAACAATGAACACATTATAGCGTCTAAGAGAACTGTGGATGTAAACAAAGACAACTGCAATCTGAAAATACCTCTGTCGTTATTAGGGTGACTTTATCCAAACTGAACATTTTCTATTAGGTACATTAAGAAAACTATGAATAATAGACACTTAAAATTTTATATTTTTCAAAAATAATATTAATTAGTGTGGTTAACGAGAAAAAAAAATCCGAGTTCGTATAGTTCCAGTAATTTTTCTACTAATTAACGTACGTGAATATTGCAAAAAAAGTTTGTTGACCTAAATACAACGTCGCCGCCGCTTATTCGCATTTCGAGACAACTTACGTCGTTCGTCTACAGACTTAATCGTATCAAATAACTTACAAACTAATTTAATTTAAAGTTGACGAACGGTAATTAAATTAGGTACAAACCTTTTTAAGCTAGCGAATGAAATAATGTTTACGTAATTTGAATAACAAGTGGGATGATTTAAGGAACACGGTAATTAAAAAAGAATAGACTCATTACATACATTGTATATGTATTAAAAAAGAAACGACAGTGTCAAATGTCACGTTTAAGATGTTGCGAGACAGGGTTATATAACAAAGGGCGATTTATTAACCTCCTTCAGCAAGGGAGACATTAAAAATAAAAACAAAGCGTTAATAAAGAGTATATAACAAGGATTCTTCAAATTCTTAATCCTTAGCATATTGAAAAGAGAGTTTTAATTAAATTAATACTGACCGAGATCAAGTAATTAATTAATTTGAAAATAAATAAATAAATCAGGGCGAAAGTTTAGTTAAAAAATGAACTCTAATTATTTGTAATGTTACGTTTGCACTGCAAGTCTGATGAGATTTAAATAAACTAGTTAATTGAATTTTTATAATCGTTTTTATCAATTTCTCAATTTAATTGAAACAAAAATTTAGATGATTTTAAGAAAAATACTTCTTGATATCTAAAGTTTAAAGGTTTTTCAGGCCCAAACATTTGTGGTATTCAACAACAAGCTATTTGAAAAATTAAAAGACACATTTCTTACAGTTTATTAACGTTTAATTTACTATATGAATAAGTACGAGGATGGATCAAATATAAACGATCCTTTGTTCGTAGATAAAACATTTATTTTGAAAATTTTCATAAAAACACAAATTTCTCTATTTTTCGACATATCCCCTTGTTTGATTATACATTTTTCCCAACGGATTGGTAGTTTTTTCATCTCGTTTTCATAAAAAGAAACAGGGCGGAAGTCTATCCAGTTGCGCACAAACGCCTCCACATGTTCATCAGTCTGAAATGCTCGCCTCCTAGTGATTATTTGAGGGGCCCAAACATGTGGAAATCACAAGGGGATAAGTTTGGGCTATATGGATGGTGCTCCGACTGGGTCTAGTGCATTTCACTGATTTGGGCCTGCGTCAAAGCTGCGATGCGAAATCGAGCAGCTTTTTGATCTTCACTCAGCAACTTTGGGACACAACGAGCTGAACTTTTTCGGAATCTCCAGTTTTTCGTTATGATTGTGTGGACACTCCCATAGCTGATGTCGAGTTCAGCAGATATCTGAAGCACAGTGGCGTGGTGGTCCCCTTCAATAAGGTTTCTAACGCGTGCAATGTTAACCGGCGATATGCTGGTGCGCGGACGAGGATGATTTACATTTTCGACACGATTACGCCCTTCGTTAAATTCTTTGCACCAAACTTTTACCCGTTGGTTGCCACGAAAGCGTTTCATTTCCGAACTGTGCTAGCAATCTGCGCAAAATTTCAGCTGGTTTCACGTTTTCACGTGTAAGAAACTTAATAATAATCCGTTGCGCAACGCTGCTATGCATCTCTTTCTCACTCATTGTGATAGCTACTAACCAAGCAAACACAGCAATACGAAGAGTCGTTTCCGTGTCACCTAATATCCCCACTTCAAGTTGCTAATGCCCATATGCGCCTTGAACAACTATCCGGCTCGTTTATATTTGATCCGCCCTCGTAGATCAATACTGTATTTTAAAGGACCGATTATGAATACTTTTTTTTTTTCGGAAGTCTGTTTATTTATTTATTTTTTTTTTAATATGATTTTGAGGGCCCACTAATTTTTATCACATAGAATTCCTAATTAACTTAATTACCAATTCTACACCCCTAATTACTTCCAAACAGTATGTAATCTAATCCAGGTTTTCTACGGTCTATCTCCAACCCTGTTTCTGCTTCTCATATAATGTTAAGTGGTTCTTCGAAAGTATCAGAAGGTGATCCATCATTCTATCTTTTTTCTTATTTATTTTTATTTCAATTACCTACTTTAAAAATAAGGGCGTTTGATTTGGATTGGTTACAAGTATGATCGTTGATTTATAAAATATAAATTAAAAGCCTAATGTGTATTTACTCATAACCTTGCTGGTGTGTTCTAATGAGTTACAGAAATCTTTAGAAGTAAGTACATCAAATTCTCTTCTTATGGAAAGAAATGAGAGGTCTTTTTGATATATTTTTTGGAAAAAAGTAATATTTACGTCACTGTGGAGAAGATTCCATCATTTTAATGTGAATACTGAAAATTATGACAACGATTTGGATAGATTTAAATCTCGATCTAGTTATTAAGTTCGCCTTGTCAAATCACACAGAGCACTTGCATATTTCATGATTCAAAAAAGACGTTATCAGATTTGATTTCAGGGTACCAAAATACATTAAAAAATACTTAAAGAATATCCTGTTACAAATCTTGTGATTCTTAGTGAACTGCTCTAGGTAGGTACCTACTTTAAAATTTGAAGTAAATACTCAGAAAAAGCTTATTGCTGCTTTCATTTTCTGACTATGTGTTTAAACTGTAAGGCTTTCCGAGATTATTTTCTCATCGTTCTATAAAAAGATTCTACAAAAGTGAGATCTGTTTATTGACTTTACTAACAATTCAATTACAAGAGTTACAAGGGAATTGGAGCGAGTAGAAGAGATTCTATCGAAATTTCACACCGCCAGTAAAACACATGTACTTATTACTCGACTAACAGCGCTACAGAATTATTTTCTCATGTATTCAACTAAATAAAAATTCTCAGTGTACAAAAGGTACCTAGGTACACAACAGTCGGCCTCTTCTTTCCGGTAAAAAAAATCTTTTGGTGTGTAAGTAAACTTTTACTAGATTGTTAAACAAATATTTGAATTAACAATGCAAATTCGCACGATATCCATAAAGATCAGGAAAACAACGAAATCTTCTCAAATATAGGAAACTTAAAATAGTTAAAAAGAAAAGAATTTCACATTAGCCAATCACACGAGATTTCTAATTTTACGATTAATAAATTCTGAAGAGAATAGGGTATTCATATTTTTTTCCTTCTTCATCTCATTTCGTGAAAATTCAAAAAAGTGCACAAATTTGGCAACCAACATGTTAATTACATTATGTATTTTTGTTTGGCAAGCTAATAATATAATTTAGGAACAATAATTCAGCATTCGTTATAAATAATTTACCTACATATGTACGTACGCATGAAAAGACATACTTCGTTCAACAGAATTTATATTTAAACTTGCAATTCAACTTTTCGCGGCTTAATAAATAGCGTCATGGATTCGTAATATTCAAATTGTGTAATTTTTCACGCGAATCAAATAAATAAGAACGTTAGCACGGTGACCGTCCGTACCTACATAAAGCGAATTATTTATTGTAATTTATATATCTGCGATTACCGAAACAGATGTATCAATGTTTACAGGAGACATCATTAAGTCATTTTTAATTTACGATGAGAGATACTGGCATTAGAAAAAAAAAAGAGAATTAAAAATAATAAATTACAAAATTGCCAAATTCCTTTAAAGATTTTTATTTTTGCAAATTTTTCGTCAGGTTACTGTCCTCAATTAATGAGCTAATTTATTATTTCGTTTGTAACTATTCTTGATGAGACGCTTAATATTTAACTATAGCACGTTTCCTTCGAATTTACTGAGTAGCCAAACGATCAATCTGTATTTACTTTTTCAACTAAATTAAGTTCAGTATCTACATAAAATATTTTTTTGTAGAATGATTGAGTGATTGCGTTTACGTAAGCGGCATAGTAGGAACCAATCTAAAAAGAAAGGCGAGTTGAATCTTCACGTCACGATATCATGTGACTCGCAAGGTGCGTGTAAAGACGATAAAGAGCAACTGCGCATACATACATGTCATCGGTGAGGCCTCTTTTCATTTCAAAAAACACACGGTACATTTCCAAGATTCAAAGTACAATAAGCATAGACAATTTTGAATCTACATGAAACAAAAAATTATTTCTAATAAAAAAGTAGGATAAGCTTGTTATTCTTTAAAGAAACAAATTTGAAATACATTATTACACTTTTTCTCCCTTTTATAAGAAAAAATACATAGTTATATAATTTCAAACAGTAATTAAAAAAAACTAATGACTTTTTTGTTATCCTGGGTTGCTAACCCTTGTATGTAACAATAAGTTAAAAAAATAAGACAGCAATCTTATACGATCTGTGAATAATAATTGAGAAACTCTTACAACTCTCTCAGCATTTACGATATTCGATGATAAAATGCAACTTTATCGGAACAACATTTTATTGTAATAACATCTACATTTTATGAAGTATAGTATTTTTATATACGCTGAAAAAAATACCTTAATTGGAGATGTGAAAAATTGACATTTTAAATAAATTGTATTATGCCCTTAATTTAAAAATGAATCTGATAATTATTTCCAAACTGGTTTACTTTTGCCTAGTGTATCCAAATATGATTCGGTAGCTTATGATCACTACTACACCTTTCCGGTAACTTCGAGGTATCGATATTTCGAGTTATTGTATAATAGTACAAAAATATACACATGTATCTATGTACGTACCTATTTTTTGTAAATGAGCATTTGTATGTATTTATTTATGTTGATAGATAGATATAGGTTATATATTTTTTTTTGGTCAAGAGACAAAGGTTTCAAAGAAGTTACGTTTTAATCACACTAACATTATAAAGGCGAAAGTTTGTGAGTGTGTATGTTTGTTACTTCTTTACGTCTAAACGGCTGGAGAGATTTTAATAAAATTTGGTATGAAGTTAGCTGACACCCTGGATTAACACATAGGTTACGTTTTACTGCGGGAAAATATCTTATTCCCATGGGAAAATCGATGAAAATGAATTCGCGGAATATTATAAATGCGAAAGTAACTCTGTCTGTGTGATACACAATCTCGCCTAAAATTTACTCAACCGATTTAAATGAAATTTATTAGGTACAGAGATAGTCTAAAGCCTGAGAAAGGGCATAGGTTACTTTTTAATGCGAAAACAGAGTTGTTAGGGGTTGAAATAGGAAAGTTTGTGCGGAAATTCCGTAATTTTTAAAGATAGAAGCTTGAAACTTATTTTTTAGGCTTTTGATTAGATATTAATAAATACGACATTCAATGTTTGTAAAAATTTTACCCTGAAGGGGATAAAATTAGCCGATGAAAGTTTTTGTGTAATTACGTCGTCCAAAAAACTTACGGTCCAGAAAATTAAAATATTAAGTGTAAAAAGTTATAGAGGTTTTGTTTATTTGGATCAATAAAAGTAGTTGAATACTAAGCTATATAAACTATTTTAAACTATAATTAAACTATATTAATCAATAATATTATAAATGCGAAAGTAACTCTGTCTGCCTGTGTATTACGCAATCACGCCCAAACTACTGAACCGATTTAAATGAGAATTTGGTACAGAGATAGATAAGTAGATATAAAGCTAGAGGCTTGAAACTTATTTTTAGGCTTTTGATTAGATAAGTACGACATTTAAATATTGTAAAAATTTTACCCTAAAGAGGGTAAAAAATAAGTAATGAAAGTTTATGTGTAATGACATCGGCAAAAGGACTTACGGCCCACAAAATAAAAATATGGAAGGAAAAAATTTAAAATACTGTCGAAAGTCACTATTCCACGCGGACGAAGTCGCGGGCATAGCCAGTGAAAAATAATCGTAGAAACTGAATTGCCTCTCTGCTTACATCGCACCGCTATAAAAAGGCGTTAAAATCGTACATTATTAAGGGTCCCCCAGAAAATTCGACTTATCGAAGTTGGCGTCAAATATTATATTCCGGGTTATCGAGATTTTGGAGCAATAGACATTCGAAAATTCGGGTTATCAAATAAATATTACACGTATTTCTCACAGTTGGTGCTATGACCGCCAATCAATTTGGTTCGACTTATCTACATTCAAGTTATCAATGTTTGACTAATACACAAATATACCAGAAAATTGTTTAAAATATATTTGGAAAAAAACTGGTCCACTCTCAACTTGACTCTTATCTCAATAACCGAGACAGGAAGAAACCTACAATATTGACATTTATTTATTTTAGCAAATACCAACTACTGATGCTCCCACTTCCCACAATGGCAAATAACGATACCGCGTCTTTATCTTTTACAAAATAAGTATTTGAACAGGAAGCAAACTGCAAAATTGCATAAGTGCAATCAGAAGTTCGTACATCTTGTTTATCTACGCATTGTGTATGCCGTTAGTCATTCCAATGTGAAACCGTAGCAAACTCGTACATATGCATAGGTACATCATACGTACATACAGTCTTACATGCATACAAATAAGACCAAAGTGCCACTTGCACTTCGAGTGTGTTAAATGAAGAGGTAGGCTATTAATTAATCATCGCATGCCGGATGGTGCTGTCCATCTTATCGATTTAATAATGCAAATCACAACTGGACACATGTTGCCGTACGACTGTGTGCACAAAATCATATACAGGATGTTTTATTATATTTAACAGAACAGAACCTTCTTCATTTTGATAATGAGTCTTCAAAAATACTAATGAACTTCGATAGCTCGAATAAACATGTGACACAAAAAAACTTAGAGGTATATTTTTTCTGTGCACCTCTTTTGACTTTTTTATAAAATTTAAAGTTTTTAAAGTACGTTTTGATAACAAATAATCTTAGAAACTGAACTGCCTGACTGCTTAATTATAAAGAGACGTTGAAATCCAGAAATTCGATTAGAAGCTAGCAACAAATATTATTCGAGCAGTGGCGGATTTACACATTTGCCGCCCGTAGGCTATTCAAAATTTGCCTCCCCTACCGACACCTGCAATTCTATACCCTAATTCACATTCAATTTTTTGTCAATGAAATTGCAACTTTATGATTGTATTATATTTTTATCAGACTAATTAGCAAATATTGATACGAATTCATTAGGATTAAAAATGTAAGAATGTTAAGAAGAACTTTCGTTGAATGGATATTTACAGCTTTTATTCATTACAATATTATCATTATAGTTTTTTTTTAATTATCATCATTCTAAGAAATGTATAATATTGTTACGAGTACTTGCCAATTAAGTTGGTGTGAGCATAATTAATATGCATCTTTCCTGAATACATAAGGAATATTCTCGGCTTTCCTGAAACATCTAGAAAACACCAGCAAAGATCAATGGGAAAACAATTGGATTACTAGACGGCTGTAGAATACCCTAGAAAAAAGGCTGAGAAGACTATAAAAGGCGGACGAGACACTCACACCGAGTTAGTTGACAGTAACAGCTGATGTTTGGAAGCGAAGCGATCGATAGGCGATACAGGCGAACCATAGTGGCGATAGTGTTCATAGAGAGCGATAGATAGTGTCTACCGGAACGGCGATTAAAGGAGACTTTTAGTGAAATAAATTGTGCGGACTTGTTTATAACTGTAGTGTAGTCAAATTAATTTTAGTAATTAAATAAATTCGTTGTTTCATTTTGTTAATTGTGTTTTCTGTGACCGAACACGTCACAATATTTATGAAATACTGTGCAACAATATGCAATTTTTTACGTGTTTTATTAAATTTTTATTCTACACTCAAACAGGTTGTTAATATCATTAAAAATATCAATAGAAAAGTATTAATTTTCCACATATATATCTATATAATATTTGTTATTGTTATTTTTAAGCAATTTTTTTTCGGATCCCATTTCTCTTCGATTACGTAGATATCTATATTTAAGTGGTGAAACATATTACACATTAATTGAATAGTGTGAGTGGACCTAAAGAAAAAATTATGGCAATAATTAATTTAAAAAATAGGTGAAAATATTAAATTTAAAATGTAATACTTAAACGCTATTGGAATATTTAAAAAATTCAAAATCACAATAGTATATTTTATAAATAAGCGTTTAGTAATTTTTCATATCCAGACGTTAGTGTATTCAGTTTACTGTATAGCACTAAAATATTGTAATTTTTGTTGATTTTTTGAGCCTCGTTTTTTTCCGTGTATAAGATATTTTTTTTTGTTTCTGTAAGATAAAAAATTTTAAGCAAAGTTTGCCGCCCCCTAAAATCTGCCGCCCTAGGCTCTACCCTATTCAGCCTGCTGCTAAATCCCCCACTGTCTGCGTGTTCAAGAGTTTGAGTTATCAAGTAAAAATTACATGTATTTCTCATAGTTGATGATCGACACTCGAGTTATTGAAGTTTAACTGTAGTTTAATTTTCTACAACTAGGTTTTACAAAACTTTATTGTGATCTACAGCTCACAAACCTTGTTGGGAAAATCTCTGTTGCTGAAAATCCTAAATCAGAACAGTATTTCCCAACGTATCTAGGTAATATTGTAAAATAATGGGTATGTTATTGAATTAGACGATGACCAATTATACAAAACCACCAACATGGTCCAATCATTCATTGTAACCTTTTACAGAAACTGCATATCTTAAGAGTACGTTTAATGCACACGTGTAAAATAAATTAATTTATTTATTGAGTCCTTTTTGAACGAGTTCGATTTGAAACGTGACGATGTTCGAGCAATTAACCGCAACACGAACGAACCCATTGGTTAATAATAAGTAAAAGGAAATCGCGGTTGGTTGGTTGGTTGGTTGGTTGGTTGGTATCACCCTGTAGTTATTATGGTAATGGTACACTCACGCGTTCATAAATTATTTATAAGAAGAAATTCCATCAGAGAGCGACTGTATCGCAACTACCTGACGATCTGCGCACTTGTCACCAGGTCAATAATAACGGATCGACCATACCTTGGCCTTCCCGTTGCCATTCTACCACATTCCCGCAACGGGATACCCGAAGATGAAACGTGATAATAATAAGTCGAATTCGCACTAATATTTTTGAGTCTGTGTTCAAAAAAAGTAAACGCAACGATAAACGGAACCAACCTTCAAACACATCCATTAAGATCACGAACTTTTCAGAATATCAATCGATTCTGTGACATCAAATATGAGGAATATTGGTTCTGATTTTTATGGCACACCGTTTTTCTATTTAATAGCAAGAATTTTAACGTGAGAAAATTACAATAAATTATTTATTAAATATGTGTTAGCTTTTTTTGATCCCCTCCACCCCGGTTGTCACGGTGTGTTACACTTTCTATGACCCCCTTGTAAGTATTTCGTCACAAAAACTAAATCCGCTCCCCCTGAACATGATAAATTTGAATGAATGACTTATATCATGACAAAAATCTCATGTTTAAAAATATACTTTCACCCCCTCTTGTGCATTTGTCGTTTGTAAAATAAGTCTTCATACAGTATTCAATAGTCACTGAGTCATCAGTATTCAGACAGTAATTATTCAGTTATTATACACTCAATTTCAATTCATAACTTCTCTTTGTTTTTGTACATCATCTTCAATTAGTTTAGTTTACCAAAAGTTTTTCCTGCTTCACAAAAATGGATGAAAAAATTTATGGCGGAGAATTGAGTGACCTTTCAGAAATGTCCAGCGAAGATGATTTGGAAGAAATGTTGAACGAAGAAATAATTAAAAACGAAACTGAAAACTTTTTTAAATATTAGGTATCTTTAACTCTGCCGTGGTGCCAACTGAGCGAGAGTGATATAACTGTAACTAGTAACGATAACGTTCCAAGTTAAGGCATTCCGGTACGACCTACAGAATTACGACTTGCGCACAAAAACCACCCTTCACGGTTCTGTTACCATGACGTTACGATCCAAAAGGTTAACTTGAAACAAACCTAATGACTTCCGGAAAGGTCTCAAAATTTCTGAAATGATCTAAAAAATTCTAACATGAGCGCAAATTGTTATTATCGACTTAGAATTTTCGAGAAAGTTCTAAAAATTTCTTGAATGATCTAGAAAGTTTCAAAAAGTATACATCTACGTTTCAAAGTGATGTACATCTAAATATTCTAGAGTTTTTAATTACTAGGAATTTCGATGTTCGATTATATATAAATCAACATTCAGTGACTTTTTGTCAGTTAAATTGTGTTTGCATTCGAGTGAAGATCAATTGGAAACAAGAGCGAACAGTGACCAAAAAAAAAAAAAGTGATTTCGACAAATAAAAAAGAACAGACTATTTCAATGTTCTAGAGTGTTCTAATAAAAATTAAAATAACATATATAATTTTAATTCTTCAATTTTTATTATTAAATCATTTTGTGAAACTACTACTTAAACAAATTTCTCGTAAAACCAATTATAAAGGCGCAATATCTTCCATTCAAGCAATTATATAGACCAAATTATAATCCGTTTTCTCTATTTTTTATACATAAATAATTATTCAAAAATAAAAATTAACTTACCACCATTGGTAGGGGGTGTGGATGGGCTCTGTCCTTGCGACAGAATGATCTGCGACTCGAGTTCGCTAAGTTCATTTTTGAGTTCTGCGAGTTTCGAATTCGCATTTTTGACTATCGTGGCAACGTGGCTCAGAGACTTCCGGTCCGTGGCCACTTCGCGCAATTTTTCTGCGCCCTCTTTTATTTTCAGTTCCTTCCGGATTTCACGCCTAATCACCTCCTTCAATTCCTCGAGCTTGCACGGAAGCAACGAGTCCGGAAGGTTTTCCGTCTGTAAACCGTACTTGTGCGACAACTCGTACAAAACCGGATGTCGGATGTAATCGCCCTGAAACAATAACAGAAAGAAAAATTATACACAATGAAGATGCACAAGATGTTCAATTAACATAAACATATTAAAGAAGGTGTAATGTTTAAAAAAAAATACAATTCATGGGCAATAATAGGTACCTATGCTTATATTAGGTAATATCAACTGTAAATACAAATACATTTGTATTATGCAACTAGGTACCTCCCTCATTTGCGAAAATAAATAGGTAATTATAGGTTGTTAAACTCCACAATTTCTTAGCATAAATCCGCATTTTTTAATTGTCATTGTCTCTGTCTATGATTTATTAGACAAGAAATGTTTGTGTTAAAGGGTTAGCACATCATTCAACCCTACATTTTTTTATCACAGAAACAAAACACAGATGCACACAGGCTTTGTAATAGAGGGAATAATAAAAAAAGATAAAATATTTGAGTGCTAAATGAAACTGAATTGCGAGTTTGGAACACTTTTAAATCAGTTTTTCCAAATTTTTTAGAAGAGCTATCTCATACTAATTAAGAAATAAGATGTAAAATGCCTCTTAAAATTTACTTTCTGTATAATGTTAGAAAAGAATAATGCCTTAGATATAGCAAAAAAATATGGAGGAAAAAATCCAAGACCATTTTCGTCTGACCTTTTCGATGAGTTTTACAGAAAGAAGAAGAAACATCATCAGAAGAAAAGTTCATTTTTGTTGACCAGTGAAATTGATCCATTGCAAAAGACATACAAATAATTATCGTAATATCGAGAAAGAAGTCTTCAAACATTTATACCTTTGATAGGGCATCATTTATAAACACAGCCTTATGAAAAACATTATGTAGGTACACTCCCTCTCCCTGCCTACCATTGCCATGGTAAGGTAATAAATTGCATATGAGTAGTTTAAAATGAATTTTCCTTTTAATCAATGCACAGCACATTCACTACCTTTATTAGGTAACGAGACCTCCCTTTTGAATTAATTTCTTGTAATTCGCTGTTACAAATTGTATCCTATCAACACTTTATCAACACAAGAAATTAAAAAACAATTTTGCCTCCATTTCTCGTCCATTTCTGCTCGTAATGTTTATAAAATGGTCCAAGCTCGTATGTTTATATTATGAACTTGTTCGATTTCTACATTCGAATCGATAATAATTGCAATTTAATATAAGCTGTAACGAACCAAACCGACCTGACCGACCGTCTGGCTCAAGAAAAACCTTGATGTCATTTTTGCAGACTTTAGCAATTTGAATTTTAAACGATAGTATCTAAATGGCCGTCTCGTGCAGTTACATAAAGTGCCTGTTTATATGCTAAAGTCACTTCGGTCATTATCATACGTGAGCGCACATGTGCGTTTCGGATACATTTATCTTATCGTAAACCAATTGTCTCGTGTACCTACCTACCTACCAGAGGTTCTAAAACTTCCGTATATCGTATTTCCCCTGCTTTTGATTTGAACATTTTTGTGCAGGTGTAGAACCGGAGAGATGTGATTTATTTAGAAGGAAAATATAAAATAATCCGACAAGAAATATTGTAATGTTTTTAATTTATTGTTTCGTTCATTAACATGATTGCTTGGTTGTTCCATTTCCAGACAGTAAAACGTTTCTTTTTATTTTTAAAATTTCAGTTTAGCAGTTTATTTTTTATTACCCAATATCTTTTTCTTTTCCAACTGACTTTAAATGGGACTTTAATTAGTATTATTTTACCTCAATGTCACCTCTTGAAGGTTGGAGAACGATAGGGAGTTTTACTTCGATTAAATTTCAAATAAAAACAACCTTCCCGACATTAAATAACCCATCAAACTGGTGTCTAACCTTCACAATAATTTCGACCACTAGCCACTACAATCCTCCTTCAAATTCTCGAAGTATGCAATTAAGCAAAGCAAAGTATAATAGGAAAAGTTGAAAAATATAGACTTTTAAGATATATGTATTATTGAGGAAAACAATAATGCTAACGTGCTTATCGATAGTCAATGAAGATAAACTCGCTTCAGTTTAGTTTTGTCAGTTTTGGGTTATAAAGTCAAAATCGCAAATCTTTTACTTACTTTATTATCTATTAATGGAACAATAAATCTACCAATAGGTAGGCCAGTGCTGAAGCCATCAAAAATGGTAAAAAAAAGTGAAAAAAAATTATAGTAGGATGAAACCCATTGGAAAACGAAGAGAATATAACAGAAATGAAAAAAAAAGTAATGTACGGGCGATCTGAGGTCGAGAAGGGAAAGGGGGTGAGTTTTTAAGGGTAAAAAACTGTTTTCCTTGATTTCCAGAAAAACTACAAGTCTTGTGGAAAAAAGTTAAATGGCAAAGTTGTAGGCAATCAAAAGATCTACAACTTTTGTATTTACACTTTTGTCACATAACCTCAAAATTTATGTGAAAAATTCAAATAACCAACATTTCGATTCAATGCCTACATTTCTATTGAGTTACAGAATAAGGCTAATGTCCCCACTTCTATTGCTCTTGTCCATTTCGACGTTCAGTATTCTGTAAAGTAGACGACGCGACAATCGAAATTTATGATTTCTACAAGACGTTAGGTGAAAAACGCGGCAACACTGCATTTTTCATGCGAATATGGGTCTAAGTAACCATCTGACAGTTGGTTACTTTAACCTAACCTAACCGTATACCCATCATAAGGAAGAGAAAAATACCCTTATCATTTTCGGGTACTGGCAGCTAATCAACACTAATGGTACTTTTCATAAGATTTGTGCACCTTTCTCACTATTTAAACAGTTTGTAGAGTTTGTCTCTCTTTTATTACTATACTACCGATTGCTTTTTAAATAAAGCAAAATTAAAGAAAGGTGGTATGTTAGTGGATATATTACAGGGGGTATATTTTTTATTTGCAACCTAAAGAACGACATTTGTGATTGCGAAAGTTGAACAGTTTAATATACCTAATAAATTTGAAGTTATAATGAAGCTTTATTATTAAATATTTCGAAAAAAAAAAACTGGTCAGCATTATTTTAGTTAATTAATTGAATATAAAAATACAAATTAAAATAGATAAAACGTATATTGTATGTTGTGCACGAATAAAATTATTATACAGTACACCGTTACAACTAATTCTTCTCACCTACATCCATAAAACGGTAAATGGTTATTTTGCAACCTCGAGACACTGACTTACATGTTTACCTTTTAACACATGCAAAATTATATGTATGTATACCTATTTAAGTATAAGTTTCCTAGTCTTCTTAGCAAAAACCTAATTACAGTTCCTTATTAACGGTGAAACGCTGTTATGATTAACGGTCGTCTTAAAAAATACACCAAAATACCGGAAATTAAAACAATACATAGGTAACTATTAACTACATAAAAATGAGGGACTTGTTAGAATTTTATTAACTGCACCTGTTTCCAGGAAGTCGAAACCTCCTGCTATACTAAAATCTGCTGTTATTTTATTTCATTTCGCTTTTGACCATAATTCTTAAATTTACGATTATTTGTTACAAGGACCTACCTAATTAGTTTTTTTTTTTTTCTGGCAAGAAATTAATATCAGATTTATTAACTTTTTTGTGAGAAAACTGTTTTTTATTTTTGGACAATTTTTTTTTTAATTTTTTTTTATGATTTGACATTCAGAAATACACATAACCCTTAATTTTCATCCTTCTACCACCAACCCCCATTTTTTAATAGCGATATTAGTACTGTAATAATCTTCAACTCTCAGTGGTTGATAACTGATCAATTATTATCAATCGATTAGTCATCCCCGTCAAGCGTCTACTGACTGATGTCACTACTCACCCAGCAAACAGGACGGAGTGAGGATGAGAATGAAGCAGAATTTTTTAGAATGTTACAAGGAGTTCAAATATGTTCCAAGAAGTAAAAGAATGTTTTATTATAGCATTTCAGAATGATTTGGCAATGTTCAAGAATGTTCCAGAATCTTGAAGATCATTCAAGAATTATCCAGTGTTGAAAAAAGTTAGAAAATATTTTGAATCATTATGGGATGTTCTGGATATTTCTAATTTCGCGAATATTCTAGAATGGGCCATCAAACGTGTTATATACTCTTACCCGGGCATATAGCTGCTAGTTATTACCTATACATATATTAGTCTCATTCTGGTCTTGCATTCTTCTCACCACCAGTACCAACTTATTTGACACTAATTTTGCAATAACAGTTTTAAATTAGCAGTCTCCACCCTGCTCTTTAAATAATCCACCGTACAGGATAAGTCACCTAAAGCTATTTTCTACAGCACTTCTTTTACAATACATTATTGTTAAACATAAAATATTTTCAACAGATTGACACTGTCTGTCTATCAGAGTTGCAACAGTTTCAATTTGTCTATTCAAGGCGGTTACGTCAACGGTACATTATTTATGAATTAGTAAGTTAAGCGCTTAAAAGGGTAATAAATGCTAACAGCGATTTATTGTAATAACAGAATGCAATAACTACGTACAATAATAATAATAGATACGTAGTGAACAATAAGGATAATAATATGTAATAATATGACATAAGATGATGATAGACGGTGTGGTTAGTGGTAGCGCATTCCGCTTTTGCTATAACCATGTACATGTACGTAAGCCTTTTTATTAATATTATTGTTGTAGGTACTTTGAATAACAGGAACCTGCGTTGTTACAAATGTTCTTTTGATCGTAGTATGAAGAGCAACTGATGTTATGAACGGTTCAATCAAATGCCGGAAAAAACATATTACTACCACTGCGTGGATGAATGCAAGGAAATGTTTGTTTAGTATGATAATCATAATAAACAATGAAACCTGAGCAGTTGCCGTTTCTCAATTGATCATCCAAATATTATTTTACAACATATTAACTAACACAGGATGACACAATTATAATAAGTTTGTTACTCATCGTTAGTAGCTTTTACAGATTGGGAAATAGCATAAATAATAATTTGCATAGTACCTAGAGTTATTAAAGAGACGTTAAAATAAATCATACATTTTTAAAGGATTTCCCAAAAAATTCAACTTATCGAAGCAAGCGACAAATATCTTCGAGGTATTAAGATATTAGAGTAATCACGTAAAATTTACACGTATTTCTCAAAATTAATGCTATTATTGCCCAACCAAGTTGGTTCGACTATCGAAGTTTGACTGTAGGTAATTACTTCTGGGCTGGTTCTACTTACTGCTATTTCTAATCTTGTACCTACGTGCAAAATACATTTTCTAGACGACACGACAGGTAGAAAAAATTGCAATATCAAAGAGGAAACGTACCGCAACTAATTCCACAATAATTTCAGGAAACGAGCAATCAAATGACGTCACGGTCAAGATGGATGATTGACTGGTTGCGCTCCCCAGTATATTTTAAGTGCGATCTTCGTTTTATAGAGCGAGACTTATTCGTCCAACATTTGTCATCGTCATTATCATCATCATAATCATCGTCCAGATCTGCACACCACCATCTTCTTTCGTAACCTTGATTCGAGCGAATGTCTATCATTATTCTCGCATAATATCATTTCTAAAGTTCATTGTGATCGTTTAATGTGGCACGGCCTTAAAAGAATTACTCTTGCCAATAATAATTACTATGTATGTCTGTGTGTGTAGGGCTAAATGCTGTATAATACACACATGCACGCACGCAACCAATTAATTTCCGATTATATTATGCAATTCATCGAGGACGTAAATTTTTAATTGGGATATCACATAGTATTACTTGCAAACATTTTACAATGCAATAACCAGTTAGGTAGGTATTCATTAACATAAAATCATTGTTTATCCACTTTTAGGCCAACATTTGCATTTCGAATGATAATATTATTTTCTGCCATCTGGAAACTGCTTGCAAGGACAACAAACTTTGTTCGGAGCAAAATAAAATTTCAATTAGGTACATTTTAGTAAATCGATCAGATCATGAGTCTAATCCTAATTCCATTTCTGTTTCTTTAAATCAGAGGTCGCCAAAGTGGTCTATATAGACCCCCAGGGGTATATTTAACTGGAGTTTCGAGGGGATTTAAGATTAAAATTTACCAATTTTGAACCCTATATAGCGAACCTTGCAAAAAAACACCAGGCACACCCATCTCATTGATTAAGAAGCAATAAATCTGTAGTTACTTTACTTATTTATAATTACTTATTATTTAATAAATATTAGAGTATTTAAATTTAATTATTAATATATTTTTCATAAAACTATTGACAATGTTACCATTAATTCAATAAAAGTTTAAAATCATAAAATAAATGTACAACACAGTATCTACGTAATAGAGTTTTATGTTAGTTGACAGATAATTACTTTTATAGGGGTCGATGAAGATTTCGAAAAATTATCAGGGGTCGATGATCAAAAAAGTTTGGTGACCCATGCTTTAAATCCTCTTATGTAGTGGATCTTTCAAGTATTTAAAAGCGGTGCATAATATTAAAGGTGGGGGTTTAGTAGGCAGCTCACACTAATCTAAATAGAACCACTAGGTATCTCAATTTATTCATATTTCAATACTTTCAACAACAGCATCTAAAAGAAGAAAAAAATTTCCAGCACCTATTTATTTCGTGGGTCTATATCCTGTCATTATTTTATTATCAAATACAAAGGTATCTAACTACGTGAGAATCTCTGCTAAAGTTTTCTATTCTTTTTTTGTTGTAAAAAATAACTCTTCAAAGTTTCCATTTCGGTCGTAACACATAAAACAGGAAATGCTATTATTGTATTGTATAAAATAGTTTTAGCCTTTGAAAGTATATAAATTTGCCTCACGACAGTTTCGTTCTAATAAACAATTATAATAGAACATAACATCTCGGCATTTCATCTTCGAAAGTCCCATTATATCTCGTAAACGGAACACAAAACTATGACCAGAAAATAATAGTAAAAATGGTAACAAGAAAGTTTTGTCGTTCTCTTCTTATTACTTACTATTAATACTTGTAGAGTATGCGAATAAATTATTCTTAAATGGCAGCAATTAAACCTAATAATATCCAGCGCCAAAAAAAGAAAAATCTGAATCAACAACCGAGATGTACAAACATGTACTTAAAAACGAAATACGGAGGTAAACGAATCATTTGTTCTGAACTAAAAGCGTAGGTAGGTATAATAAATGACGATATTTAAAAAAAGAGTCGAGTGCGAGCTTGACCCAGAGGGTTCTGAACCTACTGAAAAATGATTTGAGAGCAATCCCTTACATACGCATACAACCATAAACGCCAAAGGATCGATTGCATTTCGTTCGAATTTCCATACGTACACCCCTACTTACCCGAAGCAACCCTAATGCCCACGACAACTGCCTCTAGATTACTGCTACAGACTGAGAAAAAATTTTGGTGCAATGTTGTAGTCTTGTTCAATCCCTTATAAGGTAATTTTTAATTTTTATTATAAAGTAATTTTCAGGAAGATATTAGGTAACTTGTTATTTTTATTAGAATTATTATGTTTAACATTTTGCAAATACCCCATATTTAAGATTGCATACGGCCATAATTCTAAACTGTATTATCAATCAATCAAATACTTTGGAGCAAATTAAGTTTTAGGTTATTGATGTGAAACATCTATAGCCGCGGCGGTAAACTGGATTGTTGGCGTGGCGATTGCATGCCGTATACGCTATAGCGACGCTCGCCATGCGCAAGCGCCTGTGCGATTCTCTTCCCACTCGGTTCGACGGTGTCGTTTATTATAGTAAACTAGAAGATGGAAGTGAATTAATTCTGATTGTTGTGTACATTTCACCTAATAAAAAAATCAATGATATTTCATTTTTACATGAGAAATTATTTCCGTACAGTCACAGAGGTTCAATAATTTTTAAAACCAATAAAGATAAACTACCATTGATTTTAGCTGATTTTGCTAAAGATGAATCAATTCCATTAATTACGTTCCTCCAAAAAGAATTTCAATTGCAAATTAACAACAATACAAGAGAACCTACTACCAGATATGCAACAACAATAGATGCTTTATTTATTAGATGTCTTGATAATGTTATGTCGAATACTTTTGTATCATACTTCAGTTATCCTCGACCAATTTTATCACAGTAATGCTGTCAGAGGCAACATCGAATATAACTATTACTGAAGTCACTGATTAAAAGAATTGAGTTGTCGCAACTTATTTATTTTTAAAATTTTAATTTTTGTATTTAATAAAAATAGTCATCATTTTGTGGTAAAAAATCGTAATATTTGATTTTTTCATTATGCCATATTTAGTTCAAGGCGTAATATTGTCTTTCATGTATATTACTTGTGCAAACTCGATGTTTCACATCTGACAGGGGTCTCGTGACGGCTCACATTTTTTTTTACAAAATTTAAATTATATATTGATATATAGTAGAGCAAATCCAAGGATAAATGCAACTCAATCATTAAAATAAATACAGCCAGACTTCGATTACTCAAACGTCGATAAGTCAAATGTTTAACAAATCGAACAAAATTGGTTGGCAAAAGCATCAACTATGACAAATACTATTAATTGATAAATCGAACTTCTATTATTTCAATATCTTGATAACTCGAAGAAAATATATGGTATCAACTTCTATGTCGATTTTTGTAGAGCAATCCATTAAAAATTTACAATTATAACGTCTCTTTTATATAGCAGTATTTGCAAGCAGTGAAGCAGTTCAGTTTTTACGTGAAAACGTACTTTTAAAACATTATCTTTTAACCAAAAATTCAATCTTTAAAAAAAGGTATTACCTATTATATGTATGCATCTATCTACCTATCTATCTGTAATACAAAATAAATAATAAACAAATTTTAATTTACAAAAAATAAGCACATAGGTATATATGTATATGTATTATTATTAAATAAAACGAAGTCTCGATACATCGAAGTTCGACTGTATTTATTTTACTTTTACAATTATAATAGTCGGTAAATATGATAATTTTACCTAAAAATAACATTTTTTTATTAAAGGCAGTAATTTTATTATTTCCCAATTTGATTCAGTTACACAACACATGCAAACTTAAATTTTATAGGGTATTCATTTTTTATATTATGTAATACTAAAACCCCACACACAATTCATATAAATATTACACCAATAGATACATAATTTGTATAGGTACGATAAGCAAAACATTCCAATAAACATGGCATGCCCACATTACGTTGTCTCCTTTTTAAAAATCAATTTAAATAAATTGCAATGGACACTTGTTAAGCACAACCCCCCGTATAAGCAATTATTCATTAATAATTACTTATTATTCATTTAAAACGTCCGAAGAAGACGAATGCCACTATTATGTTCAGTAACAATGGAAATTAATTATGACCAATAATTTATACCTGTGTATGTTCCTACAACCAATAAAATCAATACAATCATTTCGAAACATGATAAGCGAAATAAATTAATTTAACTGGTAAGTATATGTATAAAAATACACACAGGAATGTACGCAAGGCGCAATTTCTTCTGTTGTTTTTTCCAAAACTATAATCAAAAATTTTACAGTCGTATCTACACATAATTAGTTAATTGAGAAGTTTTAAAAAAATACCTACTTGGTTTGCACATAGTACACTAATTTCGAATTACTCCATATGAAAGAAACTACGCGAGCCTTTTTAATTAAAACTGCATGAACATTTATTTTTCCGAAAATAAGACCTTGCTAAATCGATTTCTTGCTTCATTAAATTCCTAGTCAGTAAATTTTGAAATAATATTTGGAAGTTGTTATTTATTTACAAATATTATACAAGGTATGTACGTGATCGTTTAATATTCTATATTAAGACTAGAAACAATACCCGGCGTTGCCATGTTTGATGGAACATTCTAGAATATTCGCGAATTTAGAACTATCCAGAACATTCCATAATGATTCAAAACATTTTCTAACTTTTTTAACATTCTGAAACATTCTTGAATGATCTTCAAGATTCTGGAACATTCTTGAGCATTGCCAAATCATTCTGAAATGTTATAATAAAACATTCTTTTACTTCTTAGAACATATTTGAACTTCTTGTAACATTCTAAAAAAATCTGCTTCATTCTCATCCCCAATCCGTGCTGTTTGCTGGGTGAGTACTTGATTAGTGACATCAGTAGACGCCTGGCGGGGATATTTAATCGATTGATAATAATAATTGATCAGTTATCGACCACTGCGAGTTGAAGATTATTACAGTATTAATATCGCTATTGAAAAATGGGAGTTGGTGGTAGGTAGAAAGATGAAAATTAAGGGTTATATGTATTTTCTAATGCCAAATCATAAAAAAATAAAAATAAAAATTTTGTCAAAAAAATAAAAAAGTTAGGGGTGGACAACCCTTATTACTTAGGGATGATAAAAATACATAGTAGCCGATTCTCAGACCTATTGAATATGCATCTAAAATTTCATAAAAAAACTAACATTGTGACACGAGAATTTTATATATGTGATGTAAATTGTACAGGGTGGCTTCTTCCAATACAGAAATAATTACCAAATCCTTTCTTTCCTCTTCACAGCTAAACCAACCCTTTAAATTTAAATAAAGAAAATAGGTTGTGCGACACATCATCTCAAAAGTTTCCTGTTTTTGTAGATTTAACGCAAAAATAATTTCACAATATTCAACTTTAAGGGTTACACCACGTCTCAGGTTATGCATCGAGGAGGTGCCCCCTCTTCCCTTTGGACTTTTTTGTGGGTGTATTTAAAATAAAATTTTTATGATACCGAGTGTAAATCATTGGATGAATTACGCCAGAATGCTGTATTTTTTATATTAAAAGACGACTGTTTAAAAAAATTGAATTGACCTGTTGATGGGGTTGAAAGAATTTTCCGAAATTTGAATTTTTCTACACAAAAAGTTTTCTGTGTCATTTTCAATAGTCCACCTCGTAAACACCTTCGTATCTCTCTGTCGTATTGACAGAATTTCATCTCGCCCTTAATAAAAACTTTCAATACAAAACACATTTCTCATTAACGACTTATATTGTAGTAGGCCATTAAGACGTAAAAAACCTACTGTAAACAATACACTAAACGATTTATTAATTTTTCTTCGTGCAGTACTTATTATTACGATTAGAATTAATTAACCAATGAAGCAAAATGCGCCTTTCAAGAAAAGATAAAAACTAACAATAATTGACCAAAGCAGCTGTCCAATATCCTAAATAGCGTAATAATCATACGAACATATGTATTAAGTAACGTTAGATAACCATTACAGTAACCGTTACGCATATTGTCGTTAAATATGTGCGGTGAACAGCAAAAACAGCTTATTGAAAAAGGCAGAAAAAAAGAGGAAAAAACAACATCGTGTACACCGTACATACTTTCTCGGTTCTTTCGAGTTGCAACTGGTGGAAGAAACATAAACGATATAATATGTACAATATGCACGTACCAAGTCTCATAGCTCGGCCATTCACTCCTTATTTCAACCATTCATTCATTCATTAATATATTAAAAATGCAAACGAGAACAACATGAAAGTGCAGAAAACGATCATTTATAGGACTAAACCTACTTTAAAAATGTTACGTTACCACAACTATTTAAATTTTTATAATGCATAAGACAAAATTTAAATAAGCTCTTCACTAAACGGGGATAATGAATACTAAGTCATCTTATCACTAAAATAGAAGAATCTATTGTTGACATGAATGATTCTAAGGGTCGTTTGCAATGGAAATCTATGAAAACACATAAATTTTCATTATTATAAGCCAACTACCCTCCCCCTTCCCTCACTCTTTTATCCACATATAAAACTTTTTTATTTTATGAAGACTCAACAACCCAACCCTGCCCTAACATCCTCACTACGTCTCACTAAGAGAAAAAAAACAAATTTTAAAAATTAACATTTCAAATTATATCAAAAAAAACTGATAATACCTATAGAAAAGATATATAAAGGCGACGTTAGACCTTATTAGTTATTGCTAACAACAAATACCATCAATCATTAAATCAGAAATGATTTAGAAATTATTGACAGCCACAATGAGTTCTTGTTATCGATTGATATAATTTACGTATTAGTATTATTTCAAAGGAAGTTGCATAATCATAAAAAAATAGACGCATTTATAATAAAATATTGTCCGGCTTCTGAATCACGAATTCATAACCCAATCACCGTCATAGTGTTGGCATGGATCTCCCAAGTTGATTGTAACTTAAATATTGTATATAAGTAGATACAACAAAGATATCAGCACCTACATATGACTCAAAAAACAAAAATTGGAACGTTATCAAAAACAGAATAAAAAGAAAACGAAAATAGACTATTAGGACTTGTATTTTTGAAATTATGTTATTAGGTAACTTTTCAACGGAAAAGATCTTGGAAACAGAAAGAAAACAGAAGAAAGTCAACAATCAGAATTATGGGACATAAAGAATTAAGTAGAGACCACTATAGGAAATTACCCCTAAATGAGAATTTTTTTTACACGAAATAATCATTTATTCCTAGGGTCGTTTATTTACGATGGTTCACGTTTTTTCTTTTCGTTGGTCCACGCGCTTGAAAACTAAAGTGTTTTAGGGTTCCGTACCGTAACCTCCGAAATACGAAACGGAAATTTGAAATTTGGTACAAATAACAATTTCTGTGACCAAAAACACGTGACGTGAATAGATTCATTTTGAATATGAGGGTTTATTTTGGGAAGCAATTTGCAAAGCCAACAAAAGAAAAATGAAAACTGTACCATATGACGTATCAAATTAAAGGGATTAATGTGAGGGTCTCAACTTTAATTTTGTTATAATTTTAATAATAAAATATAGTTTTAAAGTTACATATTTAAGAAAATAAACGAAAATTGGCCACTCACTCCCCCTTTATCTCCGAAACTATTGAGTCCCAAATTTTGACAAAATATTTTTTACAAATAGATTACAGGAAAACCTATAAGAAGTCCATCATCTTAAAAAGGCATGGAAAATCACTCATTATTGTTGCAACGTACGGAACTCTCGGCGATCGAATCAAACTCGCACTTGACTGTTAATTTTTATTTAGTGATGAGCCATTAAAAATGAAAATTTATAAATTTAATCGTTTCTACACTGTGATTCGTTTGTCCAAGATAGTCCAACATTGTTATCTTTCAGCTATTCTTCTTTAGACACTCAAATTATTTTGTGAACACATCAATATATTTTTCCAAGTTAATACCTCATGGATTTGCCCAACCCAAAACTTGATAGTCCCATTTTTGGAAAAATATTCTGAATTATCTCCCTTAAGACAAACAAATCACACACGAAGAAAACAATCATGAAAATATTGATAGAATATTAGCAAACATGACTAAAAAATCTGTCAATTATATGGACGACCAGACACTCAAGGATATTTTACTAGAAATGTCTAGTCAATCTACGTTCGGTGTTGAGACTGAATTCTAGTAAAATTGACTTGATTAGAAAACATTTTTTACACTTCTTATCACTAATTTTACTAAACTATTCTCATTCTAGTATTTTTTTCTTTACGACACGATAAAATAATCGAGAGGTAGAGAAAAAAAGTCTAAACTTATTTAGCTTGATTATTCTAATTTTAATTATTAGAAAGAATGAAAAATTGTTTTACACCACCAAGTACATTTTATGAGAATTCTAGTATTATTTACTAAAAAAAGTTTGCTTGACTCATCTAGTAATAAAATCATGATTGTTTTTCTCCGTGCAGCATAAGACCAACGATTTTACATTTTTATTTTCTGCGGTTCTTAATTTAAAAAAAAAATAGTAAACAAGGGTAGGTTAAAAAAAATCGCATTTGGTTGTGTCAACTTCATAATGCTGTAAAAACACATTAGAAGATCGGTAATATCTATAAATAATACGAGCGTTTAGTCGAACAAAGGACATAAACAATACAGTAATACAGGGTGATATAAATCCAGTGTCAGATAAATAAACTTTTGCGAATGTAAATAAATAACAGCTATTACAAAAGTGTTACAGTTCGAGTTAAATAAATTAATTGTTAATATTTCATTAAATACATAAACGCAGAAAATTATTTACTGTAGGTACAATGTACAAAAAATTGGTTCAATGTGCCGCTGTCATTCCTTTTAGGATTGATCTACACGAACTATACCGTAAATGACGTAAACACAATCTCTCTTCAGTGAATCCATCCAGAGTCATTTTACCATTTAGAGTGATTAAAAGTGCACCAGTTGCAACTGATGCCACAAAACTAAAATTTATAAATACGAAATCTTTTAATGGCCAGTTGGTCGGTTTAGAAAGTGGGTGTAAACAAGCATCGAACGTTTCGTACACGTACACATACATCGATAAATATTACATGTAAGTACACCGAGCCGCCCACGACGCATTTTAGAAACGATTCTCAACACAAAACCGATACAAAATAACGTACATACCTTGATTACTTTAGAAAATGAAAGCAGAAGGGAAAATAGCACATCGTTTTAGAGAGAAAATATCTACCACAACATTCAGTTTTATATTCAATGGTTTCCGCTTTGCTTTATGGAAATTCATTTTAATCGAAAATGAAACACTTTTATTTTATTAATTTTCACATTTACTTATACATATGTATATACATAAAACTTGACACGTGTTTCGCTTCTTCAGAAGTTAGACTCGAACTTTGATTTGAAACTTTAACTTCTAAAGAAGTGGAAATGTGGAAATCAACAAATTAAAAGTTAGTTCGATTTCTGATTTAGGTTTATTTCACTTTATTTCTCTACTTAACTAGGTAGGTGGATATAAAAAGAATTAGTAAATATTTTTAGGATATATATATGCAATGTTTTTTATCGTTGGTCTGAATTTTGTTCGTAAAGAGAACAAACTTACTCTGAATACAAATACAAATGTTTTTTTATTCTAAATACTGGAAAGTCCAATTCGCTGTTCATTTGGAATTACCCAGAAATGAGAATTCGTCTCTACGTTAAATGCTTATACAAAAGATGTTTTTGTTTGAAAATTTTTGATTAAAAGATTCTAAAATTTCCTTTAATTTCCTAAAAAGTTTTACAATGTTCTAAACAAGTAGATTCGAGATTTTTTTTTAAAGTTTGTGGAATGTTCATGAATTTCCCAAAAGGTTTGACAACATTCTAGAAATTTAAAAGGGTCATCCAGGGTTTTTCAGAAGGTTCAAAAATATTCTAGAATTTTTCAGAAGATTCTTAAATGTTCTTGTATTTCCTAAAAGGTTTTACAATGTTCTATAAAAAGGATTCGAGAATCTTCTAGATTTTATCAGAAGCTTCTAGAAGTTTCTTTGATTTCCCAAAAGGTTTGACAATGTTCTAAAAATTAAAGAGTGTTCGAGAATCTTCCAGAGTTCTCCAGAAAGTTCGAAAATGTTTAAGAATTTTTCAGAAGATTCTAAAATGTTCTCTAATTTCCCAAAAGGTTTTACAATGTTCTAAAAAAGAGAATTCGAGAATCTTCCAGATTTTTTAAGGTTTGAGAATGTTCTAGAAATTTCCAGAAGGTTCTAGAAGATTAGGGAATATTATGGAATCCTATAAATGGTTCTAGAAACAAAAAAATTTTTAATGTTCCAGATAATTTTATAAAACTCTTAAACGTTACAGAATCTACAACACTGATAGAAAAAATAACATTATTGCATTGATGCTGATTCTGGCATCATACTTTTTTATTATTGAAATTAACAATTACTTTGCATGAAAATAATTTTAATAGAAATCCGCTGCCTTTTCTAATTTTATTAGTTGAAAATAAACTTCCCCAATAAAAATAAAATTACCTACTTTCTTTAAAATTATTGTAATGCAAAAATGAAAGAATTTTTTTACCACATTTTTTGTATTCAGGCAGACAGGATGTGTGTGCATGGGTACAGGAAACAGAAACTATCACCGTGCATAATCAATAAGGTTCTTTTACATTATTAGGCGTGTACCTACTTAACTATAATAGACGCATGCAGGCACAGCTGGGCTATCAGCTTATTCAATGGAAAGTGAAGGATTCTAATTTGTATGCGGACCTTAAATTAAATATTTTACGAAAACGTTTCGGATCGTAAATATTCTAATTTATCTTCAATAGGTACAATAACACTCTCACTAAACGTCAGTTTTATATACCTACACGTATGTTAGATAACTTTCTCATATGTTAAAAAAAGTTAAAATATTTCTCACCCCTTTGAGCCAAACATGAAACAAGCCCTATTCACCATTAAATAGTTTTGCATTCTGAAAAACGATCTTGTAAAGTACCACCTACAGATGATTTCATAAACAAAAATACACCAGGATTTAACATACTTTTTATTTATGTCTGACTTTCTTTATTAAGTGCTTTTTTATTTGTATGTTGTGGATTTTTATATTGAAGAACCTTGTTCGTGTTGTATTTTATTATTTAGAAGGTAATTCTGGACGTTTTGTTTGTTCTGTACATAGAAAGCAATATCACCATTTAAGAGCGATGAAAAAACGTCTTACCGTGTATTCAAGTTCAATTAGCAAAACACCCACGAAATATTCTAATAAGTATTGTATGTATTTTCACCTAACATTCGTTAGCACTCGCAAAAACGAGTTAAACTTAACGTTAACATGCGGTGAAAAATTACCGATATTGAAGGTACACACGGTCAGCAAGTATCTCATTTTTATAAATCCTCAAGGAAGTTTACACAACAAAACGTTATTTTCAAGTATTCGTAACTGTAATAATATTATATTCCCGCAAGTTTATTGTACATACGTCATCCACGGTAAGAAATAATTACTTTTTTTCGTCAAGTGTATTTTGGAAAATGGAAGAATACCAGAAAAATATTTAAGGCTAGTTGAAAACATAATAGAAGCAAAAACAAGAAGAAAGAGAAGGAGGGTGTGAAATGTTATGGTCTTTGAGAAATGCGAAGACTGACTCATCATCAGGGTGAAAAGAATTGAAGGTGTATCCAACCACCTTGTACCAATGACTTAAAAACCGAGTAATAACATGAAGGGCAGCTATTCACTGTTAATTTTACAATAAAGTAATTCTTGTTTCTGATTTTATGAATAATAAACATATAAAACAAATCCCAATTTTTTGTACCAAAGACTTTCATGTGATAATGACTTAAAAACTGAGTAATAACATGAAGGGCAGCTATTCACTGTTAATGTTGCAATAAAATAATTCTTGTTTCTGGTTTTATAAATAATTAACACAAAATAAATCCGAATTTTCGATCAATTAACACAATGACACAAATAAATAATTTAAATGCCCTTACTAGCGGGTTACCTACTGATTAAAATACCAACACGGACGGATCACCTTGACAAGCAAAGAAAAAAAAATTAGGACGGCTTCAAGGAGACACCTCTTGAACCATGTGTAACCACTTTTAATTAACAAGGATTGTCCTTTACGTCATTTTTGGCGTTCCCTACCAAAAGTGGAAAACGAGACATTTGCAATTCCTACATGCACATATTTTAAAAAAATCAATATAAGTGCGTAAATAAAATTTAAAACAATCTAAAAACAATATTAAAAACTGTTCGTTTACAATTACCACCAATTTAATTCACTGATAAACACATGATTTGTGACATGATATTCTTTAGGTGTTCCTAATGTATTTTGGTACCTTAAAATCAAATCTAAAAACATTTTTTTATCACATATAGTTACCCTGTGTCTTATACCACGGGACGAACTTAACATAATAACATAGTTCGAGATTTATATCTATCAAAGTCGTAGTCAAAACTTTCAGAATCCACATTAAAAGGATGGAATCTTCTCCACAGCACAGCAACGTAAACGTTATTTTTGTTTTACAAAAACAAAAAACATCAAAAAGACCTCCCATTACTTTAATGCATTAGAACGGGCCATAAGTGGCGATTTAAAAGTGATAGATCTTTTTCGAATTCAAGAGGGTATAGATACCAAAAATAAATGGATGGATGGAAGAGGGAGAGAAATGAGAAACGGTTCCATAAAAACATTTCTGTAATGAAAAACATATATCAAAGTAAATGGGGTGCTAATTTGCTTGCTGATTATAACTAAACATTGTTAAGGGATACTACACAAAATAAAAGTATCGTCAAAAAACATGAGAATAACAATCTGAAGCACATTTAAAATTAACAATAAAGCATCTATCTTAATATTATGTTAGAAAACAATAATGCTTTATAGAGAAAAGAAAAAAATAAGTGCTTTTTCGACGAGTTTTACATAAAAAAACACCTTGCAATAGCAATAGTGCTTAAAAATTGGCTTCCAATTCTTAAAAACTCTTTGGAACCTTTTGATGTATTTGAAACTCTTTTGGTTTAATTCAAGTGCCTAGTCCTCTTACTGTGCTCGAAACCCTTTTCACAAGTGTCTGGCGAATTTGAAGTTTTTTTAGTTTAATTCAAACCTTTACAGTACACCCATGAAACCCCAATGCAATGTGCTTAGGTCTTTTATTTAATTAGTTTTCTAAATAATCGATGATTCGAAGCTTTTAGATTTTACCCCATAGAAAGAAATGCAACGGTGTTATGTCTGGAGACCATGGTGGCCATCGATTTACAGATGAAAGTGTATCAAGTTTTTTTATTTTCACTTAGGCGGGTTGTTAGCCCCTTTTAGTTAGATCTCGTACTGTCCCATGCTCTTCAAATTTATGAAATATCTTACAGTTGTTCGTTAAAATGGATTCTTAGGATATTTTTCATTGAACAACACACAAACCCCATCCACAAGTCGACATCATTAAAATTTTAATTATACTAAATGGTAAAGATGGAGGCTGCTAATATACCAGCTGAAAATATTCGAAGTACAGTACACAGTATTTACCACAGTGCATGTCAAGTAAAAGGTGGTCACTCGGCATTTGTTGACTGTTTTGACAAACACAAAATGAACAAGCCCCTATATTGTTGGCATTATTGAATTGAATTTTAGAAGAGCTTCTCATAGAGTCCCAACATGACCTGGGTTGCCGATCGAAAAAAAAAAGTTGCCGAGGGGGGGGTTGAAAATATCACAAAAAGATGAACAAATATTTAAATAAATTAACGTATTTCAGCGTTTTTCTAAAAAATAACTCTTGGAAGATATGAATTTTGTGCGTTACTTTTGAACATCCCTGTATATATATATATATATATTATGTATTTTTCATTACAAATTGCTCGTGAGTGTGCTGCATTATCTAATATGTTTTGAATCATTATGGGATGTTCTGGATAATTCTAAATTCGCGAATATTCTAGAATTTTCCATCAAACGTGTGACATAATCTTACCCGAGCAACGCCGGATATTGCTGCTAGTAACAGATAAATACATTCAATACAACATTACTATAGATACATATTACTGTAAGATCACCAAGATACCAACGATCAAAGGCGCATATCTTTCTGCTACTTGAACACAATTAAATCGTAAATCTTCTGTATTACAGTTAGGTAATAACTGGACATAAAGTGCATATTGAATGTATGTATTATAAATATGCATATACAAATGATGACCGGCTTGGCATGTGCTTATTGCTTATACATACATACTTGGTATTATAAATAATAACAGTGTTCAATTAATACATCAACTTAAGCGGATTTTAGTCAAATCTGCGATAAAACTGTTACGATAGCGGTAATAGCAGCGGCAACAACATATGGTAATGCGACCCACTAACGTTTCACAATTTTTTTCGTACTTTTCGCCAGATCCGTTCCGATCGAGACCATTAAGTACGTTTTAGTCAAAGTCATTACCACTCTTTTGTCAACTTGTAGCACATTTATTTGACTGGCAAAAAATTTCTCAGGCGACCGAAGGAGAATAAGTTCATGGACATTTTATTGACCTTAGCCGTGCAACCGTGCAAGTTCGAGAAAAAAAAATGATCTTGCTATGTCTTTTTGTAATTTTTAAATAGACAATCCAAGTATGTAGAATATAAAAACTGGACTAGTGGGTAATTTATTAATAGATACATATTATGTTAATAAATTTCTGATAATGCATGAACTTTCAAGTGAATTAATATCAAAGAAAGTAACATACTTAGCACCATATTTATTAGGATTCTAAAAAAACCGAAAAAATTCAGGTCCTATTTAAAAGTAAATTACTTCATGCTACTAAATGTTTTTGAAATTGGTTTAAAAATTGCAACATAAATTTTAAATTGTTTCAATTAATTAAAACAGGTATCTACCCAAATTTTTACAACAGAGCTTTTTTGTATTATTTAATGAAACCACAATGAAATCTTAATCATCAAATGGAATAATAATCACTTTTTTCGCATTTTTATTATTTAAAAATACCCGAAATCGAATACCTGTGGTTATTATCGTCAGTCGCCCATTTCGTAATTACATTAAATTTAATATCGACTGCTGTTACATAACGAAAAATATTGAAGCAAAAATAGAAATCAATTAGCAATGTTATTCTCGTATTCGAAACACACCATTAAATTGTACAGTATTCATAAACAATTAGTACCGCCAGAGTTATCCTATTAAAAAAACGCAAAACTCGACCACTGGAAAACAGGGTTGGTTTAGGTTCGTTTCTAAAGGTTTGTATAAAAATAAAGTCAACCATAAAACAGTAAAAATTTCCATAATAAGTATTTACTTTACACGAACCCTAACAGCTATACAGGGTTTTTTAGAACTCCTTGTTTCTAGGATCACATTAAGTCCATTTTACCGTATTTATCTATACGCATACAGATGTGGCAACTTAGGAACCGAACATATAGGCATATTCTTTTACATGCAAATCATAACCGGCGGCGCTGCGTTTACTTTTGATAAATAGCACATGATATAGGAATATACCTATATAAAAAATAGCCACAAACAAATGTGTAACTTGTTTACCAGTGAAAACGTACAAAAAGTGAGAAGGAAAAACAGGTTTTTAATTAATTAATTGATTTTAAATTAAATTTAGTAGGTACAATGTCCACAAGGGTACTACTTTCTGAGGTATAAACCAATTTTTTTAAAATACCACAAGGGCGTAAACTACCCCTACCTATAGAATTAATTATTCTAATCTTTCTTGGGGAGTTGAAAATTAACTTTAACAACTTTTTTTAACGATACATCTTCTAGCTTCATTTTGTGCCTTCTATTAAAAGAAAAAAATGTTGTTTTTGCATTGATAATTTCCGATAACAATTCTTAATAAGTACTAAATGAGTTTTTCTTTTTTAATAATTCGAAGGTGTTTAATAAAGTACGGCTTGGTTAAAAATTATTGTAAGATCGATTTTTTTTTCCAATAAGCTTTTTTCTTTAATTCCAAAATAAGTCCTTGTGCATTTGTTAAAAATCACTACATCGCAAAATAAAAAAAATACACCATCAATAATAATCCTCTTTGTCGAATATAATCATCACAAATTCTCGACTAGTAACAACACGTTAAGATTCCAAGAACAACCTGCCATCTTTGAACAGGTCATTAGTTCTCATCTAATTAATTCTGCACAAAATTAATCTGCACAGTTTTTCTTCGCTACCAAGAATACAAACGCGATGAATTAAACTACCTACAGAAGAAAAGAACTGGTCTTTCCACTTTCCGGTACAATACGATTTAGGTACCTATCTGATAATTTTCGATCGCAAGTGGCCCAAAAAAAAAAACTACAAATCCGTGTACCTACATGTTTATAAGTGTCATTTTCTGGTGGAACATCTTTCGATACTATATAGATATAGAAGATGAATTTAAATAATAATATACCTAGTAAGAGCAAGAAATAACAAACCTTGTCTCTAAAGTCATTTTTGATAGAAAAAAAGTCCAGTATTATATCAATGTGTTATTATTATATCAATGAGTTTTTCCCTGTTCATTTTACTACAAGGAGAAAAATAATCATGATTTTATTACTTGATTAGTCTAGCAAAATTTTTTTAGTAAATAGTACTAGAAGTCTCATAAAATGTACTTGGTGGTATTATAAAATAATTTTTCATTCTTTCTAATAATTAGTATTAGAATAATCAAGCTAAATAAGTCTAGACTTTATTTCTCTACCTCTCGATTATTTTATCGTGTCGTAAAGAAAAAAATACTAGAATGAGAATAGTTTAGTAAAATTACTGATAAGAACTGTAAAAAATGTTTTCTAATCAAGTCAATTTTACTAGAATTCAGTCTCAACACCGAACGTAGATTGACTAGACATTTCTAGTAAAATATCCTTGAGCGTCTGGTCGTCCATATAATTAACAGATTTTTTAGTCATGTTTGCTAATATTCTATCAATATTTTCATGATTGTTATCTTCGTGTATGAGTATGTGTTATTATACAGGGTGTTTCTGATTAAAATCAAAACCAAAGTTCATTGAACGATTAAGTAAATAGAAAACAGCAACAAGGTAGTTATAAATAAACAGAACTCGTTACACTGCCCTTGTTCTAACAATTAATTTAAGTCATTTATTAGACAACATAGAGATAAACCTAATACTAATAGTTGTTCGGTGTATAATACAATAAGTAGACCGTCGTATTTTTTTGTTATCTTATCAGTTCTTTTTCTCTCACATAAATTGCCCACGTTCTTTGAGGTGGTATTAGCCAACCAACCAACCGAATTTTCGTCGTTACCACTTTCTAATTTCTCCTGTATGTATGGGCGGTAGCCTGCTTAAACTAAAACACGCACAGTACTTCACAATACACAGCTTCCAAACATTCATCGCTTTGATTTATTAGTTTTAAACACGCCACACGAATAAACTCAACGAGTTTACTTTTTACCACACTTAATGCGTGCATAGTAGAATGTATTTACAAGAAATTTTTAAATTGGTTTTTGAATATCGCTATCGTAAGCAATTTTAAATAAAATACATATGTAATGTGGGTTTAATCGTTTCGAAAGTTTCATATTGCATTCAGTTAAAAACAAATTAATGTATTTAAGTACATACATACACGTGTAGATATAAAGATTTACTTAATATAATTCGTTATTTATTTTGCACTAATTTCTCTTTTCTTTTGAATATTATATTATGCAATTCTTGTGGTAAGGTTGAGTTAATCATCTTAATTTTTTACTAGGTAGGTACAGTAATTTACTTTTTGTTGCTTATTAACACCCCATCGTCTACTCTACAATTTTAAAACCACTTTTGCTAGCTAATTAATACCTTCTGGGAATGTAAAAAGTTGCAATAGGTCAGTCATATTGTTGCGTTACACTAAGCAGTAGATTAAACAAACGATTTTGGTAAGAAAGCGAAAATCGCTATTAATTAGTTTAATGAGGATTGCGATAAAATATCCTGTGTATCCACCCGAGTTGGTAATTAGGTGAGTGTAAGCCATGTAACCGTAAACGAAGTCGCTGATTAATATCTAATACGTACTAATAATAATCTTCTTCAAGTGGTATGGATGGGTACGTCAGAAGTAAAAATACTCGATATCGAATACCTGTGGCTTGCTGTCAATCATCCATTTCACAATTACAATAATACTTAATATCGATTATATCATGATAAATATTGAAGCAAAAATATAAATCAATTAGTAATGTTATTACTGGCTGGCTACCACCCATGCATAACATTATTTTCTTAAGAAATTTCACAATACCTACAGACATATGTTTAACTATGTTATTAAGCCAAAACTCTGATTTATAGGAGAAAACAGAGTAACAATAATATACCCTGCAAAACCTTAAATTGTATGCGTATGAAATAATCAACGACAGAAAAATTTTGTCGTTTACGCATTTTAAGGAATAAGAAAAGGATAGAAGCCATAAAAGCATGTATTGTGTAACTGAATCGACTTACGAAATACGTCGTTGGCAATGTAGGTATGCTTCAAAAAAGAGAACTTGTAAATGTAAATTTTGTAAAAAATAAACAGAAATAATTTAACGCAATCCCTCTTAACCTAATATATGTCACCCGTTTTGACGTTTTGTGTGCTTTCTGCAATTTCGTTATTTTTTTTTTTTTCAAGTACCTACCTATATTTCTAATATTCACTGCCTTTAATAAAAAAATAATTCTTTTAGATTTTATTAACATACTTGAGTTACATTTATATGTATATGGCTCTGCACTATTACTATCATTAAATTTTGTATAAATTGAAATAAAACTCAATTTGACTCCAAAGTTGTTGATTGATTGATACAGTTTAGAATTACGACAGTATGCAGTCTTAAATTTTTTGGGGATTATGTAAAAAGTTAAACATAATCAATAATATGCTAATATTTCCTTAAAAATTACTTTATAAGAGGTTCAAATACGCCACATTGTTGTATGTGTATGTAAAATTATAAAACTAACCTAGCATCAATCACGAAACTATTAACAATTGTAACTTAATTTTGCAATTAATTAGGTGAGGTAGGAACGAGAGAAAATTGGAAACAAGGTGAAAGAAGAAAATAAAACAAAAAATTAAGAAATAAGGAACTAATCCAACCAAAAGGATTTTTGGAAGCATGAAAATGCGGCCAAGCTTCATGTGAGGCACAGTGTTTATATATATAATTAATTATAAATTACAATCCAAAATGTTAAAAAAAAAAGAACCTAAATCACATGTAGATAACAGTTTGAGTTTTTCGGTTCAATGTGTTACCTACAATATTGTTTATCAGTCAATCGTGTATATATATAGAAGTATCTACTACACAATTAAGGTAAAACGTTTACTGACTGACCTTAGGATAGGAATTAAATATTTTTTTGTCGGCATTTTTCCTTTTATGTCATACAAGCAAAAATGCATAATTTGGTGAACGTACGCCATATTTTTTCAACCATATATTTACAAAAATAAATCCTTCTTTTCTGAAAACTCCCTAAACTTTCAAAATCTTTTTAACAAAAAGTAACATCCCTCGAGAACATTAATTGGACTTACCTACTTATTATTACTGGTATGAAAAGACACCTAAGGTATTTGTACCAATTTTCCTAAACCGCACTGTATTTTTTAAAAAATGATGCGCCCTTTGATGATTGAATGTCGGTATTATAACAAAATCTCCCTATGACAATGGTTGCTTTTTAACTCGCCCCTAGTGTATAGGTACATATAAAAATACTAAACTAGGTAATTAACGTTTTCTATGAAGCTATGATTTAATTAATTAACTTTACTCAATAATTGGTTTCGCTCAAAAATTATGCATATAATACCTAGGTACTTATTTTATACGTTTTATTCCAGCTAAACTTTAGATTTTAATGATTTTATTTTATTATTATTGGGTTTTATTTGAATGTAAAAACTGATTTTTATGACCAATTCGAAGCAGTTATTTTTGTTTACTTATGCTTCGTCATGGGTTTGTTTATTCATGAAACAGAAATTATGATATCTCTCTAATTCGAAATCGTTCAAGTTATAAATAGAAACAATAGATTAGTCAGGTG
Source organism: Agrilus mali (assembly GCA_029378335.1). Taxonomy (NCBI): domain Eukaryota; kingdom Metazoa; phylum Arthropoda; class Insecta; order Coleoptera; family Buprestidae; genus Agrilus; species Agrilus mali. The sequence continues at coordinate 8,448,372 of CM055656.1, read as the reverse complement.
ATTAATACAACAGATGTGTAACATTTACCAATAGATTTTTTTTTTAATAAAATTGAACAAATACCTACCTATTCCGTATTTTAATGAATATATAAGTATCTACATACAACAAAGGTACCTTTACAATATTTCTATGGTGCTGCTTCATTTCCAAATTAATTAACAAAATGATTAACTGATTGATACCGAGAAATAATTAGATCAGGTACGTACTATTGTCATTAAAATTGTTCGAAAAAACAAAGATCTAATTTTATACAAACAATTACCTACCCAGTAAGTAGGTAGGTACAATGAATAAAATTGCTTCTCTTTATTTATAATTAAAATTTCAAAATTCTATTTTTATGTAGATTAAACATTTAATTATCTTTTTACTGCTTATATAAGGTAGGTACTACCTAATACATGTTTCTGTTTTTAGGCCCATTATCTATACTCTATTCGAAGTATGTAGTGGCAATGTTTAAATAATTGTAAAAAAAATATAATTGCTATTACCTTTTCAACATATTTCTTGTTAAAAAACCGCATCTTGTTTGTGGTTTCCCAAAAATCAAATCCAAAAAGTTGTTACTGTTTTTACAGCAGAGCGATTTATAAATTATGCAAGTCCAATAACAATAACTTTCTGGTCACTTTTAACAATTGTTGCATCGTTCATTTCAATATTTACGTAAGTACACAAACAGTATTATAACGAAATAAATCTTGGGGAATATCTATCTAGGTATACAAGTAATAATACTATCAATTCACACGGTAGAAGCGGATGACAAAACGACGATCGTGCTACCGGCACGGCGTATCACTCCGACTATCATAACACGCTACACATAATAACCAAACACACGTTCCGTTACGACCTGTTCGGTAACTAACTAAAAGTCGAAGCAGTCGCGATACAACTAGATACAGACAGGTATCATGAACGTATCTACGATATACATACAATCAGTACCGGGGTGGTACATACATTATTACATAGTGTATATAATACCATTAAAGTACCATTTTTACACTAATTGTTAGATAGGTACCTATGCAGTAGTCTACCATACGTGGTACCACAGGTACCTACCTGATAACAAAACACTCGCGATTTATCAACGTATACCAGTTCGTACCACAGTGGGGACGTTCTTTTTTTCTTATTTAATTATTGTTCATATCACCTTTTATTATACGAAACTTACGTTATGTCTCACGTATAGTTAGCTAATTAATTTTATACCCCATAATAATTGTAAAATGTCTATGTACTACTACTACTACGTATGTATATTATATATATATACAAATGCAGACGTTATGATAACAATGCTATCCAAACCGAAACGTACTAAATGCAAGAAGCATTCAGCATTGCTTTTAACTTTAACCGGAATCGACACGACACAGCGGTGAAATGACTGGAATGGTTGTCGGCTCCGGGCCGGAAGAACACGACCGAGAACCGACTGACTGACGGACAGATGAATCGACAAACGATTTGATGTACAGGGTGTTTCCATAAAATTTGCAATAATTTGGCGCTACCAGTTGCTCGCAAATCAATTATCATGTCTATTAAGTAAGAAAAGCACGATCTGCAAAATAAAAATGTTAATTAAATACGACGGACATTTTTCGAAAATCAAAGATTAAGTTGTCTGAATAGGTATAAAATAATAATAAAAAAAAAAAGAATATGTTTAAACAATAAAAATAGCGCTTTTGGCCATAAAGTAATTATACTAACAATAAGTAAAATCTATAAAAATCACCCTGTCAATAATCAAAATGGGTTAAGGATTAAGCCATAACAGCCGAAATCAAATTCGCCAACTTTTACGCCCTCTCGCAGAAAACCGTATTTTACATCCCTTTTTTCGTTTCTACAATAATTTCAAATGGTCTCATCCCGAAGGATAAAATTGCATTAGAGTGATTATTATTCTTGAAATTAAAAATTTGAAAAAATAATTGTAAATATGCGAAAATATGATACCAAACAAAACAAATAAATGATAATTAGTATTTATATTTTTTAGGGGATGTTCATAAAATACGTCACGCTAAAATTAGCTTTTTTTGACCCCCTCCCGCCCGGTTGTTACGCTTTGTTACACTTTCTATGACCTCGCCTGTAAATATTACGTCACAAAAACTAACCCCCCTCCTGAAAAAATGATAAATTTTGATTTATAATACACAAAATTTTAATAGTCAAAAATATTTATTTTATTTTCATAATAAAATTTAAATACTTAAAATAATTAAATATCTTTTGTAACTAACAAATAAATAATATTTCTATTTATCAGAATTATTCAGTAAAAATTCAGTAAAATTTTTTGATGAACGGCAAACGTCACAGTGCCGTACACCCTCGGATCCCTTTTGTCACACTCAACGGGACCCCCCCCCCCCGTCGGCGAACGTATTTTATGAACGGCCCCTTATGAAAAACAACAAAATTACCAAAAATACCGTGGGTAACTTTTACTTAGATTAATTCGCATGTTTACCAAAACAAGATTCTCTGTTTTCTTCTTTAATTTAAAGAAGGGGAATATATCGATGAGATAAGTAACCCCAATATGACAGAATTTTAACTACCTATAATCTTTTTCATGTTTTTCATTTTTTAAGTGAAATACAAGACAGTTATTAACGCTACAATAAATTAAAAGTAAAAATTACCATGTCTTCACGAGAAAAATCAAAATTGTACCTTTTTACTATTAGATTTATTGTTTTACACATGAGCACCTTTTTTTTAATAGTTTCATTATTGTATTTTTATATTTTTTGACATCTAAAGAACAACATGTAAAAAATCACTATGCTAAAAAATTGACTCCACGCTGAAAAAAAACTATTCATTTATTGTAACGTCAATTAATGTCCTGTTTTTTACTAAAACCATGGAAAACATAAAAAATATATACATAGTTAAATTTTTGACATCCCGTGGTCACTTCTCTTGTTTTCCTCCTTCTAATCATTAAATACCTGATACCATAAATTGCTTTACTGCTATTGCTAACTAATCTGATGGTCTTTAATGCCTGAAAATACAGGGTGGGCCATTGAAAACGAACCAAAAATTTTCGGAAAATCATAAACTGGTGGGTCAACTTACGTTTTACATCTTTTAATACAGAAACAATGACCATTATTTCCTCCCATTTCAACTAATCCAACCCTTAAAATTGAAATAGGGAAATGGACCTCGCGATACATCATTTTAAAAATCTCTTTCTTCTAAACACAACACAAAAATAATTAAAAAATTGAAAACAATTTATTTTCAAAAATTTTTGGGCTTTTTTCTATGGGAGTATTCAAAATCAAAAACTTTTTATTCCTAGTGTAAATCATTGGAAGAGTTATGTCAGCGTATCATTGCTGAAAGCAGAGAATAACTTCTGAAATCCCTGATAATGTAAGTCAAGATTTAACAAAAATTAATAGTAGTAGGTAGATGTAGGGAAGTTTGTACTGCCCAATTTGACCATTTATTAGATTAAAATTTAATTTGTATTGTTTTTTAATAATTACTTAGCATTTTTTTTTAGAAATATTTTTTATTTCATGTAAATTAAGAAGCAGTGTAGGAAACATTTAAAATTGAATATTTAAATTTAAATTTCAAATAACTTTTGAGTTGTATCTAGAAAAAAGAGACCCCTCTCCACCCTTCAAATGATGTCTTCCAAGATTCTTTTTCTCTGTTTAAATTTTAAGGGTTGCATTGGTTGCGAAGAGGGGAAAAAATGATACGATCACCGTTTCTGTAATAATAAAAGATGTTCCAATTTAATTCAATCATAGTTGATCTATCCGAGTTATATTTTCCGGAATTTGAACACACTTTCTACACAAAAGTTCCCTGGTTCGTTTTCATTGGCCCAATGTACTAAAAAAAATTAAAAATGAATTTAAATTTTCAAAACCTAATTTGGATTTTCATTATGTACAGTTAATTAAAAGTATTCTGAAACCACTTGAAGTGTTTAAATCTTCAATGAAAATTGAGAGTTAAAAATTCAATTTCAGAAACAAAATATACACACAAACAGCTGAAATAAACATGAACTCAACTTCAAAGTCTTTTATTATTACGTATTTCCACGCGCCGTATCATTTTCGAATTTCGATTCTATTTATAAAACCCACAACAAAAATACCGCAAGCATTAAAAGTACGGGCTTTTTAGCGATTACTGCAAATTTTCAATAATCTCAGCACTCACAATCAGCGAAATTCAAACCATGAGTCAAGAGAGCTTCGTCTTGAAATATATTGTAAAATATTGTACTAAATTTCAATGTCACTTTCACTTAAATGACTGTCTTAAAACCCACATTAGTGTAGTAATGTAAACTCTTTTATCTTGTGCGTAGATTTTAGAATAATGAACGGAAACTGGTGAAATTTCCATTAAGATTCAAATCTGAATAGAAATTAAAACAAATAAGGTATTCTCACCTTAATGTAGAAGTACCCTTGACCTGTAAACACAAGCTTATTTTTAATACACAGAAATCATGCACAATCTATTCATTGTATAAACAAACATTCTGTTAGTAATATCGAAATAGTCTCCTTTTTGAAGCTCATATATTTTTTTGAACCCTATTAAGACACAAAGGACCCTTTATTATTTATTAGAAGTTAAATTTCGAAACGTCAGAACTTTAGAGACAATAAGAGGAGGGTATCAGAAGTAACCCATGAACGTTACCAGAGAGGGGCAGCTCCCTCTAAACTGCGTATTTTCTCAAACTTTTTGTAAGATGTATGTACCAATGTAATTTATTATCAACCAAAAGGACTTTTTTGAGAAAAATTCATTTCGCCCCCACCCCTAGATAAAAACTTAAAGTGACCAATGCCACTTTTTAAACTGCTTACTAATTATAGCCACAGTATCTATCATAAGTATATAATACAATTACAAATAGTTTGTTTTTACTCAACGTTTACAAGGAAGAAGTAAAGAGGGTAAAGGACAATAGATACTAAAACTTTAAGTATTATTTTTGAACCCTACGATCCCAAAGAATGAATCTGAAAAGTCTACAACACTACTTCTTCGCATTCTTTGATAACCTGGATGACTCAACCTTATCGGTTATGTGTTTTAATTAATCCAGACTACCGAAACATTACTGTACTTCAAGATGATTATTACATTAATACCACCATTCATTATTAGCTATCTGGAGCGAACAGGTCATCTGGTAAATGTACCCAGAGTATATGCATGTTCAGCATAAACTGATTTAGGTACTTGTGCATCTGCTTTATATTTGTACAATTTTTAAAAAAACAGAACATTTACTTTATTTTTAATAGGTGACTCTATAAAGGGTTTCTTATCAGAACATCCCACAACAGAAACGACTTTGGAAGTAAGATTACGGAAGATGATGAACCGTGGTCAAAATGATCAATTAAGTCCAAACATTTTTCGGAAACTGTAGCTGTAACTGTAACTGTAATTGTCACAACTGAAACTTCAGCGGTATAGCCTAGCCTTTGTCCTCCACTTAACTGTTTCCATTGAAAATATCAATCCGAACTTAATATTTTACAAATATTATACGTTTGTAATTCTCCCCTAACGTTTATTCCCAACAAAAATAAATCAAGATTATAAATTACAGCAAGAGCTATCTATACAACACCTCAAGTTCGATTTGAATTATTTTGGATTAACCTTTTATTTCAACCCCCACCCGTCAATTTGAATCTTAATTCTACAAAGGGTCGAGCCGTGAAACTACATAAGTTCTTCTAGAAATAATAACAATTTTGTTTTTTTTAATCTACCCACCTGACGGGACAAAGTTGTGCCCCATTCAATAGAACTCATAAAATGCAACAAAATTATATCACAAGATATTTGCTTTCAAAGTCGTTATCAAAGCTTCTACCCTTAGGGGTAAAAACCCTCTTCAAAGTTCTCGAAGCCCTTATAAAATGCTTGAAGTCCTTCCAATGAGGTTGAAAGTTGAAACCGCTAATTGAAATCCTTTTGGATTAATTTAAGCTCTTACTTAGTGTGCACGAAATCCATTTCACAAATGTTTAGGACTTTAAATTTAACTATTTTTCGATGATTGGTAATTGGAAGTTCTTAGATTTTAAAATGTATTTGGAATTTCAAAAACCAGAGCACTTTAAGTAGGGCTTAAAGTCATTTTAATGAGGGCTTTGCCCAGTTCTGGTTTCAATATATACCTTCAATAAAAGGCCATTTTGAATAGATGTAAACAGAACGAATTTTTAAGTAAACCGCAATGGAACCATTTCATGTACCTAATATGTATCCAACACAACCGAGATTTTTTTTAATTACCGTTACTAAAATGGGTTAATACAGGAGAACGTTACAAACTAAACCTAGGAGGAAAGACATTGTTATTGTTTTCTTTTATCAAAACGACATCTAATACGTAACACAAATGTAAAGTGCTGTCGTAATTTTTCTAGAGAAAATTATGAGAAAAAATACACACTTCAACTTCTGTATATCTTTTGAAATAACGGTTAGATGTATGTACTTTAATAATGAATCAAAACAACCTTGCACAAACTGTACAATTTACCTACAATAAGGACACGGTTTTCATTAGACCGATAATTCTGTCCAAAAGGCAGTCAAGTGAAATCGTTTAAGTTACGTAAAAAAAAAATATTTACAATTGCACCAAACGATTACCGTATTTGGAAAACAAAAACAATGCGTCCATATCACGTAATGTAATATTATTAAATACGGGATTAGTAGTAATGTAATTGTATGAATATATTTACCAAAACGGTACCTATTGTTCTCAATTAATAAATGCAAAACGAATAACATTAACAGTATATTTTTAAAACAAATACCTGTGAGTAATACCTACGATTTATGGTATTAACCAAATAAGGTGCAACGGAATTTGTTAATAAAACGCACTGCAAAATTATCACGAAACATGGTGTGTAAGTATGCCGCACCCTTATACATATATGTGTTTAGCAACCATGTGTGACATATTGTAAATACCTACCTATAATTATTGCTCAAGTACAAAACAAACTTTTTATAGATTTCTAAAAATATTTTTCAAAACAAATACTTATTTTTGGCAAATATTTTTTTCATATGCTTACAATTAGTATTCAAAATACAATTTTAATGTCCTTCAGACTTCATAAATAATTCAGTTTTATATTGTTTATTATACCAATACAGTAAAAGGTAACTTTAGACTTTTCACCATAATTGTCTACCCACATATACTGTATACATATAAATGCATCAGTGTACATATATGGGAATATCTGTATGTGTTACACAAAATTGTATCATCACAGATAATAAATAAGATAATCTTAAGCTTGATTTTCATAAAATAATAAAATCCACACTCATTTAGATAGGTTTCAATTATAAGCAATGTTTTATAGCATTCACCACATGCTTAAGCTTTTCTTTGAAAATGGAAGTTAAAGAGTGTATTTTTGGTCAAGAATTTTGTCAAAAATGTTACGCATTTTTCAATTCCAAAAATAAGTTTAAATTCACCAGTCTATATTAATATTCAGACCTTGGACACCGAATTTAAAATAATGTTGCATTGAAAACAGCCTTGAATTTAAATTGCCTCTGTAACATTTAAAACTTAATAATTTAATTACATATGTACCTGCCTTACCAAGCAAGTAACACCTGTGCAGATACACAGCCCCAAAATAACCAATTAACATTGACCACAAAACGTGTTTGTGCAATTTTCGTACAGATTTAAAATTTTGAAAACAATTCATTTATATTTACCTGTTTATGGTGAACTATAATAATTGTTATTTAAAACAACGAAGAACTAAATATATTTAAATAATGATACACCTGTCAAGGAAGAATTTACAAGAACCTAATAAGAAGCTCCACACCATAATAAATGGGGTTAGGTTTAACCAAATGTGAAATACGGAAAGTAAATGCCCAAAGAACATATTTAAAAATATCGTAAAATTGTAAATTAATTTATGAAACATCACGAAAATGTTTCATTTTAATACGTTTGTACAATAAATAAAGAACTCACCTGGTAATATGAATCCGCCATCTTGATTGAATTTGAAGTTTACATCACAAAATTGAAAAAAACGGTTTTATCAAACGGAAAACAAATTTCGAAACCAAAAATCGAACGAAAGGGCATAACCAAATACTGGAAAAATTCCATGAAACCACAAAAACTTTAAAAGAACATAAAACTTAAGAAAGTCACGAAGCGTCACTACTTAACTCACATTCCGAACCGAACTGCGCTACCGGCATTCCACAACTGAACAAATTGATTTGATTGGTTGGTGCGGTATTTTTTACATTTAATTTGTTTCTGTATTCCTTGTAATTTGAATATCATCTTAAAATCTGAAAATAAAAAAGAAATATTAAATAAAAACTAGACATAAAACAAATATTGTTGAAATAAGATAATAAATAAATTATAATACATTCGTTGATAAAATATTCTTTTAATAAATATTAATATATAATTATAATGAATTGTTTATATCATTAAAAAATTCTCCGTTTATATTTATGCGAAAATAATAGCTATATTGCTAATGCCTTTTTATACCATTGTTTACATTCTTTCCGAAAAAATATAAAACTTGCTATTTACTGTATGCAACCCAATATACTCTGTTAACAAATTAATACATATTAGACCTGCAGAGTATGCAACCCAAATAGCATATAAATTTGCGAATCACATAAGTACTCAATAATAAGGCTTTTTACTTTTTATAAATTGTAATGGTAAATTTAAACGATTCTTTTATAAAATAATCGAAATATAAAAATTTATGAATGAAAGGAAACAGTAACAATACAAAAGAATATATACAAATTAAAAATTATGTTGTTTTATTTTAATTAACGAATTCACGTTTGATTTAGAATGTTTTTAGTTGAAAACTATTTTAAGTAATTTTTATTAAATTTTCAATTTTTAATGTTTCATTTTTACTAATTATGTGAATAAAAATTACAACAAAGGTAAAACTTTTATTTTTCATCGTTCAATAAAATTTGTGGAAAAAAGGGAATATTAAATATTTTTTTTTTAACAAAGGAAACCTTCTTTTATATGGAAAAGGTATTGGTTAAAAAATAGAAACAAAACATTAAAGCAATACAAAAGGATTGTATTTTACACTTAATAACAACTCTTTTCTTAAATCAATAATTTTTAAAACAGTCTACTTATATATTCACCGAATTATATTGAAACATTTACCTGTATCATGGTAGTTCCTCATTTTATGATATTAACATCTTTGAAAGGTCTTCAGGAGTTCTATTAAGAATACTTTCAGGATTTTCGTACATATTCGAAGGATTGTGAACACCTTCATAAAGCTGCTTGTAAATAGCCAAAAGAACTTCAAATGCCCTTTTCTGAATGACCTTTTTATGGTTCGAAGATGCTAAAAGGTTGATCTGGGGCAATAGAACAGTATCAGGTACAGCAATCACTGAATCTAATTTAGCCTGAGAAATAAATAATAGTCGGAGTAGTCTTAAATAATTTGGAGTAAATTTAAAACATATATACGTTATTCGCATACAAATAGGAAACTTGCCTGACATTATACGCACATAATAATAAAAAGGATTATAATGTTCAATAATATAACTTACCAAAAAATTTCTTAAATTACTAGGTTCCATTCCAGGTATACTTGACAAAGGACCATGTGATTGGTCTTGTAAAATTGTATAAATGGGCCCCAGGTTCATATTTGCAACCAAATTGCTTGCCTGTTCAGAAGTTAATGTATCTACTTGAGCGTCTGATTGAGCTTGTAATCTTTCTAGTTTTTCGTCCATAAATTCGTAAAGGGATAAGCAGGTGTACAAGGAATACATGCAGTTGAGAGTATAGACTGCCATATCAGTGGGTGGAAGTCTAGATGCCTGTTCATTGACTGCCCTTAACAACGGATCAACAACACATTGGGCAATCTGGAACACACAAAATGCATCAAAATACAAATATGTACAATAATTACCCATCAATATATTTCTCTAGAGAGATATATCAGGTAATAAATCAAAGCAATGATGAGGCACAAGATTTTTATTGTATAAAACAATAATACCTGATATAATAATTATCTCTCAATTAATAATGTTAAAAGTTTTAGTTAATAAACTATTGTTAAAAATTCGTGTGTCATGTCTTCTCCAATCACTGACCGACTAAATAACACAATTTTATTTAAACATTTAAATATTGCATAATACCAAACTAGTAAGTTCACAATTTAAATTACTTTTTCATTATCCAATATGAGAACATGTTAGCAACAACTGTTGTTTACCTTAATCATATCAACTTCTCTTCCTTCGCTCATACTGGCCGTTGAAAGCATATCCCTCAAAACACTTATTAAATTATGAATTGAAGATGTTGGCGACAAATCCCTGGGAGGAGCCTCCACACGAACCAAAGCATTGTTCACCTGAGTTTGTAGGGCCAAAAGAAACATATCCTCACTTTTTGTTTGCATTTCTTCTAACACTCTGTTCAATAAGCCATCTTTTGTAATCTACAACAAAAAAGGCAAAGAAAAACAGAAAAGTGAATTAATTGAATTAAAAAAATCACCTTTCCTATTGATTTCTTGTAATATCTTATCAAATTAGTTACAGCATACAAAACCGATGCATCTATAGAAATATTCAAGATTTTCTCAATTCTTATTTGCAAAGGTTGACAAATTCCCTCACAAATATTTGCCAAGGCTTCCTCCAATGTTTCCACCAATTCTATAAAAAAAGACAACATTATTACTTGAAGAAAAAAATCTCTTAAACAAAATGGAAATTATTACCTTCTTTGTTACATGATTTTACTAACAGATCCAAATTACGCTTTTCAATGGGAATGGCTTTATTTAACCAAACAAGAATATCTGTTATATAAATTTGAGGATCATGGGCTCTCATTTCTATAGGGGCTGGATTACCTGATGGGCCACCTCTAGTTAGAGCATCTATAAACTCACCAGCCAGTACACCTCTTCTTGATGAACAGTATTCATTTAAAACATTCCTTTAAAACAAGAAAATTTCAGATATGTACTTGATATCTCTGTAAAAATTTACTTAAAAAGTACTGGTCTTGTTTGTAAACATGCCATTGCTCGTGTTACTAGTTCTGTGAATTCCGGGTTATCAACATTTCGGCAGTAATTTTGACTCCAACGATACAACCTCTCAAGAGCTCCTTCCTACACAAGTATGATAAACATTATTAATACTAATTGTACTATAAGATACTAATTGTATCATAAATTTACCTGATGTAAAGTCATTTGTTCCATTATATCCAAAGCAAGTTTCTGATGCTCTGCCTGAAGGAGAATCTTACAATCTGCATGGATCTTCTGTACCTTATCTAAAACCACAAATATTTCTTCTGAAATCGTTCCATCCCTTTTAAGTTTTGAACCATGAAGTATAACAAGTTCTTCTGGTGTTAACTGAAGTTTTTCCAAAAATGCTGTTGACACGTTCTGCTTCATATCGTTTTTAACACTAAAACAATTTACATTTTTAACTTTCAGTGTTTATAAGAACAAGGTGGAACTCCATGAAGAATGATTTAAGATTAGTTGTCGACTTTAATGACTTTAAGAGTGAAATTTCTACTGAATACTTAAAATTTTAATATTTAATACATTGAATTATTTCAGTTCAAAAAGTTGATAAGTTTTGTATTCTACCTACTATTGGCATAATGGCTATATATATATAATTCATCTTTATATTAATGGGTTAAATACCCGTTTATTGAATTAAATAAATATAAAATATATAAATATAAATTGTTACCATACCTTTCATCTTGTAATTGCTTAGTTCTTTCTAAAAGCTGTTTTGTTTGTGCTTTTGCATTTTTTAGTTTTGTAGTCATTTCTTCAACAGACTGCGACATATCCGCCACATCTTGATAGACATTGTCGAAAATATCCTTTACTTCTCGAAATGAAGATAAAAAGTTCTGATTAATTTCCAGACTCCTCTTTTCAATCTGACTTCGTAAGTTTCGTCTGGCTTGAATTGTGTTCTCGCCATAAAATGTTGATAACTCTTTCAAAGCTTCTAGTGTATCCTAATATAAAGTAAGAAAGAAACCGGGCCTTTATTTATAATAATTAATATATATTAAAAATTATTTCAAAAATGTAATTAAGAAAAAAATAACCTAACCTGGTCATTCTCAAAACGGGTTTCTAAAACCTTGTTTAATCTTTTTGATAAGACATTTTCTTTTTCTGACATCATGATTTAGTTTTTTTACACTTTATAACACTAACATTAAATAAAATTGAATAAAAACATGATCTGGTTGTTATTGTGTGTATGGAGGTTATGAACATTTGTATTTGATTACATGTCAACTTGACAACAGCTGCTACCAATAATACACATACCAACAACCAAAAATAAATTTCCTATAAAATAATTTCTAACTAGATTTCAAAATGAAGATTATAGTACGTTCTTTAAAACAGTGTTTAATATATTAAATTAAATAGTCAACGATAGACACTTTCTTTTTTGAAAAAACAATAATTATTATAGTATTAAATTTTGTTAGAATAAAGTTTTTATATTTGTTAAATAATTTTTAAGATGTTTTGTTAATTTTTTATGATTATGTATATGCTTTTTCTTTCCTTAATTCTCTTTTTGAGTAATTTTATCCTAAATAATTTTATTGTAGAGAACAAAGGTTGCTAACTTTTTAAATATATTGTCAAACAGAAGTTGTAAACTTGATAGGAAAAAACAAACATTTTACAGGGCGAGTGGTAAGGTGATTTTCTCCTTTTTCACTACAAAGACCTAAAAAGTACTACGTTGGAACATAATGCCACTTGTGGGACAGAAATATATACCAAATTTGTCTATATACCTACACATTATGTGAACAGCTATGTACAAAAACAGATACATAATACGAATATACTGTAGACAATGAAAAGCGAAGTCGAGGTAGCTAGATCGATACAGCAGGGAAATAGGCCGGGCCAAGCACACCCGTTACTAGGCAACCAGTTTTACGACGATGACACACTGACACCCTGAATTACATTAGAATGCTCTTTAGTACGAGGAAGGGAGGTTATTATTTCTTTTTTTTACCCTGTAATCGAAATGTTATCGGTTTGAAGGTAAAAGTCAAGTTTAATGAACGAAAAAAGGGAATGAGAGGTATTCTTTTATCCAAAACGTAAAAATTGCAGGGGAGTTTTATAATAGGGTTTTTTCTTAAATTTAAGTATACTAAGCACCCCCCTTACCACAAATAAATTTAATAATATCACATATTGTAAAAAAATTATTACTCACTTTCAGTTGAGGTAAAATTTTTAAAGAAGTAAGATCGATAACAGTTTTTAAGAAAAATTGTTGGAAATTATACATTTTCACGTTCGCCTGGTTAAAAGAATTAGAAATCTTAAATTTAAACGCTTCTGCCATTTTTTATAAATCCCCTGTAAACTGGAACACTGTGAGACCTGGACCAATAAGTTTAATCCATTTTTTCAATTTTTATTATTAAAAAACCAGGTGAACGTGAAAGTGTACAATTACCAAATTATTTTGTTCTCCACACTTATTCCAGCAATTTATACATTTATAAGACATTAATTTTTTGATTTCCACAATCTTGTGGTTACTGATACAGTGACGCATTAAAAAAACACTTCAAAATGGCGAGTAAGTAGGGAACAAGGGGATGATGTGATAACGAAAATGTAGTTTTATTATCATTACCCTATGCATTTAAAAATTGTTACTTTATTAGCCTTCTTCTACGATTTCTACATCAGTAGATAATGTCATACCCATATTAAAAGGTCTTAGACGTAGAGCTGCAAACGTGGCAAAAAATCAAAGTAAATTCCAACATACTTACTCTTTACTTTTTTTACTATACCTCTACAATATATTTATCATTCTTGTAAACCTGTCGTTGTCTGCTTGAGGTAAAATGGCCTTGACGAAAATGTTAGTTTTATCCATTAGCCTGCAAAAGCAGCCGAACATTAATAATTTCGGCCTAACCCACTCTTCCTCCCTACACCATTACGTAATTCAGATATCGCAGTGATCAGTGGCGGCGGTATAAGTCTTTTCAAGGGCGACACAAAATAATCTATATGTGTACTTACGTGGTATTTATTTTAATTATATGAATGAATGGAAAATCACGATTGATGTTAAAACAGTAGGTAGCATATACTTACTGTATGTATTATTTTAACATAAATTATAGGTACATATAAGAAAATCTACTTAGAGTATTTCAAAATCTCATAAAACTCATGAGCACGAGTGAACAGGAAGCTTTTGAACAAATAATAACGGAAATGGTGGTGGTGGTGGTTAAAGTTTCTACGCAATCAAGAATTTAAAGCACATGAAACTCTAAAATAAATCTTTATCTACTTATATCCAGGGTAGCTGACAGTAATTCAAATTAATGTTTAACTGGTTAAATGAAAAATATAATTATAAATGATAAATCTAAAATCGGTTAAAAAATGCAATTTTTCGGCGTTCTTGTGACAATACATTACTAGAAATTGGCGTCAGAATTTAGTTACTATTTTAACTCCTGCATCTTCTTATTTTTCAAGTTTCATTTTTACGAATCAATATCCAACGTTCTAGTAAATCGAGTTTGGAAAATAAAAAAAAATCTAATATTATGGATAAGTATTTACATTAATTGTAAGATAAATTAGGTTTAAAATATCCAAAAATATGCATTAGTAATAAAGTGTTTTTGAAGATTATTTTATTATTAGGGTATTCTTAATATTAAAAAAAAAGCATTCATAAAAATATGTAGGTATGTACTCCATCTTTTTTATTTTAAAAATTATTTTGAACAAATAGGCAATAAAGTTACAGGATACTTAAAATAAATATGTATGTACATATTAATCCGCAGCCCAATCCTCTGGGCATAGAGACTTGAAATTTTGCATATTCGTTCCTTTTACAACGAATGCGAGCATAAAAAAAGGATTTTTTAATATTCAATCTCTAAAGAGATGAAGAGAGGTTTCACAATTTGATATACCGATCAAGGCACACACCAAACCCCTAAATCAGGAAGCTTGAAATTTCGCAAAAAAAATTCCTATATAACGGTATTATCCTCCTATAAAATTGGTTTTCAAAATGCTAATCCGTAGAATGTGAAACAGTCGTTAAAAAGTTAATATCAACGCATATTCCAAACAGCTAATTGTAATTTTTTTCACAGAAGTTCTTCATACAGCAACGGAACTGACACTGGAAGCATTTTTGAATATTCGCCCTCTAAAAGGTTTCCAAATTTTGAATATCAATATACAATTGAAATGATTAGGCCTAAAAACAAGCAATTTTCTACATATCGGTTCTTAGTTACACTGTACACCGAAAATTTTTTTGCCAATTGCAACCCCTAAGGGGGTAAGATAGGTTGTCTTGCAATAACCTTTAGAACGGCTGAACCATTTTTGCTAATTTTTTTTAATGTTCTGTATAGTTCCAGTCAGCCTTTTATGTAAAGAAAAATTGGAAAAGTTGCCCTACAAATTGGGGAGAAATTAAAATTGTTTTTTGTAACCAAAGTAAAACACTTTACAATCTTTTTTTCTTAATTTAATAATTTCCTTTATGGGAATGACTTTTCAAAAAACTAAAAATGTAAAGATTTAGGGTAAATATAAAACACAATAATTAATACATTGTATTACATTTACCTATATGGAATAGATCATTGTAAAATTAAACAAATCAAATAAAAATTATCTGGTTTATAAGAAAAAATTTAGTATTGAAAATATATACCATCACGCTCTTTATTTCCGGTTAAGTCGAAAAATCTAAAATGATTCACGCAAGCAGATAATAGATTAGTGGAAAGGTAAAAAACTACGTATTTTTAACGTTGATAAATTTAGTTTCGAAGAAAACAAAACGATGACTTTATTTTTGTGTTATTTTTTATATACAGCTGTAAAAATGTAAATACCTTAAGGCACAGAAGGGCCAAACATAGTATTTTCTTGAAATGCAAGTCGAATTTTCAATTTGCAGCTCTAAATTTCTCGAAATATCGACCTGCATCTCAAAATTTTGACTTATTACACGAAATATTGACTTACATTCGAAGTTTTGAATCATAAAATTCACAGTTTTGTTTATCGAAGAGTATATTTAGAAATTTCCATTGAATTTCAGATAACAATCGTTACAACACTGTTACAAGAATCTTGAGTTCAAAATCGCTGCTTCAAATTGCAATTCGGAATTTCGAGTTTCATCTCGAAATATTGAGTTGAGTTTGAATGATTACAGAATGATCCGACATGTACCCAATTTTTTACGTATGTTCTAAAATGTCCCAGAATTTTCCAGAAATTTTCCAGAATGTAATTTATAGTAAGTAGGTATCTATCCTAAAAGATTTTAAAACGTTCCAAAGCATTAGAGAATGAACCAGAACGTTTCCAAACTCTATGGAATGGTATTTAACGAATATGTATTTAAATTATTAGAATTTAATTAATTACTCACAAACATTCTAGACGCTTTAGAATTTTTTAGAAAACTTCCAAATTCTGGAGTATTTATTCCAAACATTTCATCGCTTGAATATGTAAATATCTTCAATTAAAATTTGAAAGGTTTTCTGACAAACAAATGATAATACCTTGCAGTATTCCTCTGAGTGCACATTTCCACAGGAAATGTAATTTTACACACAGCACAATATTGTGTGTTTTTCCATGTCAATTAAGATCATGGACTTTTTCCTTTAATCTCATTTTTTATTTAATTTTAGACTCAGTAGTTTCTCGAGATACCTAAGAGGGATGACAAATTTTCTCTATTTTCTTAAATAACTTTAAAACTATAAATAAAATAATTTGAAATCCTCAGAACAAACCCTCTCATTTGATAAGAAATATTGAATTTCAAGTTTAAATTTCGAGCTACAGGTCGAATTAAGGAAATAATAAGTTTGGCCCTTCCAAAAGTTTTTGAAAAATATACGCAGTTCAATACAATACATACCTACATATCTACACACACCTAAAGAAAGGAGCATATCTGCATACATATTATTTCCTGCAATTGAATTAACATTTCTTCTCAAAAACATGACCTATCGTCTATTATTAGATATATTGGGTATCTAGAAGCAAACCATTTTTTTTTTACTTCTGTTTTCTTTTGTTACACACTAAATTATAGGATGCAAAACGGTGACGTCATTTTAAGAATTCCCACCGCAGAAAATACCGAAAGGACATGAGTAATTCAATAAGCAAGCAGCAAGCTCGTTTGCATTACGTAAAGGTAGGCAGTGAATTTCAAACAAACCCATGAATCGTAAAACAGTAGAAGTAGAAGTTATTGCTGAAGAGAACAGTGTGCATGAGTTCACTCACCAACTTGCTCATCTAAAACACGTCCATAAAATGTCCATTTGTGTACCTATGTGTATTATATGTGTTATGTATCTGTTTATTTGCGTGTGCGTAACTTTTAATACGTTGGTACTCCAACTTATGTAGGTACCTATTATTTGTATCCACAATAACTGCTACATACCATGCATGACTCATTAAGGAAGAGATAACGTCATACTTACATATGTATAAAGCTATCATGTGCGTACAATACATCATGTTTCCTCTGAATTTTATTTGCAATTTCAAGTTGACATATGAATACGAGAATTATAGGAAAAATACAATTTATTGTAATAATCGTGACTTGGGTTTTTTTAATTTAGTAATTTTTTAAATGTGTATGTGGGTGTCCATTAGCAATAAAATGATTCAGTTATTAGATATTTCCGAGAAAATATAAAGTAACACCGGCTTTATACAAAAATGAACTGCACAGTGAACGCACAAATTCTAGTAATGTTAAATTAGTGAAAAAAAAAACAAAAGGTACAGAAAATTGCCTTTTTCTTTTTTTACATAATTATGAATTACTTTGTCTTATATTCGACCAACAACGCTCTACATCAGAAAGTTTTGGTTAATTGATGAGTTTTGATATAGGGATATGAACCCTAAAGTGCTCCGTTGCCTAGATACAGGATGTCAAAGGTTGAAATTAAAAATTAAGAATTTACCATAACTTGGAAACGCCTTTAACTATTTTTTTTTAATCTGGTGGCCGATATTCTTTTCACATGAACAATGTTGTTTTAAATAATCAGTGGCGCGCTGTTGAAGTCAATGACACCGTTTATCCCCTTTACTTGTTACGCCACTAGAATACGTATACTTTTTTTTACATTCTATCTGGTCACTTCTAGTTAAAAAAGTAATGACCTTTTTTGGAGCTAAAATGGAGGGTTTTGTAGAAATTTGCTTTCAAATAAAAGTCTGCAAGTGCTTAGATAATTTCTAACTACTCAACAATTTGTTGATTATAACTTTTAAGAATTCGTATATTGTAATATCATGATAAATTATACCATGCAAATAAAAATGTTTTGATGATCCCGATTTTTCGGCAAAGATCTTTAACGACCTAGAATGCTACAGAATATTTAAAAACGTTAGTAAATGTTTACAACGTTACAGAATTAAGTATCTAAAATTATTATTAAGTATAATATGGAATGCTAGTGATTTTTCGGGAATGATAAAGAATGTTCCAGAATATTCAAAAACGTTAAAGAATGTTTAGAAATTATCGAGAATATTCCAAAATATTAGAAAATGAACCAGGACAATTCCGAATTATATGGATTATTATTTATCGAATAAGTATTTCAATGATTAAAATTTGATTTTTAATTATTCAAAAACTTTCTAGATGCTTTGGAATTTTTTAGAATACTTCAAAATTTTCAACTATTGATTGTAAGCTAATCATCCTGTTAACATATAAATAATGTTAAAACTATAAAAAACATTTGAAATTCTTGGAACACGCCCTTTCGTTTTATAAGACGGTGCAGTTTGCATTTCATTTTTTATTTTTCAACCTGCCTCTAAAAGAAACCCCCATGTTCAAAATTCGCCTATTCACGGTACATGTCCATGTTCAGTCACAGTAGATTCGCTGAAAATTGGCTTGTGACAGACAGACAGACAAAACCAAGTGTAATTTTAAAAGGGTTCCGTTTTTTTTTTCAGACATACGAAACCCTAAAAATAATAATTCCTTATACACTCATCACCAAATGGTATAGTATCAAACTAAATTCCAAAAGGCACTTAAATTAAAAGAAACAAATTAAACAAGCAAATTAATAACGATTCATCGACAGAAAAAAAAAGATACAAACAATTTCATTCTTTTTTTACATAATTTTGGACTTCTTTTGTCTAGAAGTGGGGGCAGATAATTTTAAATAGAGTATTACAACTGTATTATAAATAGTAAATATAAATAATAAATAAAAAAATCCTCACAAACTCATCACCTAATAGGAATTTGAATGTTTTATTTTATTTGATTATTATAATTTTATGAAACTTTTAATACAGAAAAATAGCAATTAATCTAAATATGTAAATATAAACCAAATTACTTAATTAGATATTGTTTAATAAAAAAATTAAATACATTATTATGTAGTCTACATCATTGTATTATTCAGGAAACTGTGGTTTTATGAATACTGTGACGGCGAGAGATAAAAAAACACTTGTTTGTGTTTGGTATTGTACAAAATTTTCAAATAATAATCGTACAATAAGTAAAATGTTACGAACTATAAATTCAGTGACACGTACACAGTACATACATACGTTTATAAATTTGTGATAAATGAAATAAGTAACCCAAATTATTATTATTATTATTAAAAGATATAAATAATAATATAATTGATAAATTGCGGTTAAAACAAACAAACTGATAACCCTTTTACCAACAACAAAATAAAATATTTTTAAGTGTATCGTCGTCGTATGGCGTCATCAAAATTTCTATGCGTAAAATAAATTAAACGCATTTCTGAACACAGAGATAATGAAATATCTACCTACATACACACATCGTACCTAGGTAATCGAAAATTTTCATTATCTATTTCTACAACTCAATTTTAATGTTAGATTATTTGTGTATATATAATAAACATTTTCTTTTATTCATTTAATCAATGGGGTACCTGATTACGTGTCTAACTAAATTATTGAAATCTAAAAAAATATATGAATTTTTTATTAGTAACTTTACAAAAACTCTGTATCTACAATGAAGCTTTAATTTCCATACAGGAATTGTGGTCGAGTAAATAAATAAAAGAATAGATGGTAACAGACAACAAATTATGTTTTGATTTATTTTAATCATCTTCCAGTTTGACAATTTTTAGAAACAGAAGGAGGGGGTATTTTTAAACTAAGAGATGTGACCCTGAAAATATCAAAAATTTTAACTACGTATTTTCTTTTATTGATAACTATTATAGTTTTTCCAAGGGGAGGAAAATTTTGAACTAAACGATGACTTCATTTTTCTGGTCTTTTGTTAAATGCAGCTGTAGAAATGTACAAATAATGGCCGAACAGTATTTTCGTGAAATTTCGAGATGCAAATCAAAATTTCAATTTGCAACTCTAAAAATTTCAACTTGAAACAAGGCAAACAATTTTTTTTACTTCTATTTTCTTTTATTACCCACACACTAAATTATAGAATGCAAATCGGTGGCGTCATTTTTAGAATTGCCATCGCAGAAAATACCGAAAGGGCATGATAGGGAGGGAGGTATTTTTAAGTTAAGAGAAATGACCACAAATATGTCAAAAAAATTAACTATATTTTTTATATTATATTAGTAAAAAAAATTCACGTTGGAAAAATCCTATTTTTATATTTAGGGGCCGTTCATAAAAGAAGTTCGCATACAAGGGGGGAGGAGGGTTCTTGCTGAGTGTAACAAGGGGGGACAGGGGGTCTACGCCAACGTGACGTTCGCCGTTCATCAGAAAATTTTACTAAATTTTACAGAATCCTTGGACTTCTGATAAATATAAATATTATTTATTTGTTCGTTACAAAAGATATTTATTAAAAAATTTATCATGTTCAGGAGAGGGGTGTTTAGTTTTTGTGACGTAATATTTACATGGGGGGGTCACAGAAAGTGTGACATAGCATGACAGCGGGGGGGGGAGAGGGTCAACAGGATAAATTTTCCAAAAAATACTATTTTTTGACTTTTCTCCTCCTGAAGAAAACGTAGTCACTTTTATTTTTAATTTATTGTAGCAAATAGTAATAAACACAAAATATACAGATAGATATAACTTATAAATATTATGTATATATAGAGATCACTTTTCTTAGCTTATATATCTAAAAAATATAAACGGGAAACGATAATTACGTGAAATTGTTTTTTTTTTTCATTTTGGTCCCTCACCCCATAGTAAGATTTGGTAAGATGAAATGAGGCCCCTCTCCTTATAACACAAAATTTACCATAAACAATATTTTTAATTACAAAAGCAAAACAAATGTGTTTACCCCATCCTCTCTTTAAATGAGATTTTGCTTTTTCCAATTTGAGTTAACGTAATTACTGGGAATCCCTAATTTTTTCAGTTTTTACTTCTTAAATCCCATCATGCAAATTATATATTAAACTAAACTTCTTCAAACTAATACACATCACCAAAATGTATTTTTTACATATTTTAATCATCAAAGGAAATAGACCACTTCCTTGATAGAAATATGCCCTTGCAGAAATTTTTAGTAGTACTCGTCATATTGCGTTATCTAAATGAAAATTTTAACATTGAAAATTTCTAAATTGTAGGTACTGATCTGTAATTATTAACCCGCTTGTAATTCCGCATTTATTATACTTAAATGATTCATAGGAACTAACTTTTCATCGTTGCCATGTTATTAGAGTCACGACTAGATATGCAACGGTTATAGAGGAATTTTAGGCCAGGGGGGCGCCCTACAAAACAACTGAACTCGTCCGTAGTATAAAAAGAAAATTGTAAGCGGCCCGCCCCTGCGCTAGATTCTGCATTCGACACTGCCGTTCCTTCCAGAAATTAAGGAGTCATAATGCAGATGTGAACTGTGACCGAGTTTCCAAAAATCATTTTTCACTTATTTGGCAACGTCTGTTAAAGTAGTAGGTAGTGGGAATAGCAAAAGTGGGTTAGTAGGACAAACTACGTAACAGTAGTGGCTGCAGAAACATACACACACAGACACAAATACTGCACAGGCGTGGTTTGTAAAAGCATACACATACCTACATGTTTGTTCAAGTACAAAACGCTATTTACACTATGTTCCTTTTTTATACTAATTTTTTTACATAATAACAACATCGTAAACTTGAAATGTTATTGTCTTACGTCATGGACTTGTATCTATAGGCAAAAGGTTCCCCACTCTTTTTTAAAACATGACTATGAATGGCATAGCATGAAAAAAATTAACAAAACCCATAAATTAGGTATATGGCATCATTATCTTTATTGAATTGAAGTACCTATGTAGTTACAGAACCTTTCCAACACTTGTACATTTGTTTTGTACCCAAGTATTGTAATTTAATTAGAAGAATGCTGCTAATTTTTTTTATCATGGTCGTAACAAATAGGTACCTGGGTACGTTTTATCTACGAAAATAATAAAAAAAACTTCAATGACCACACGAATTCTACAGAATTTTTTTTTTATTATGAAATCACACTAATATTATAAAGGCGAAAGTTTGTGAGTGTGTGAGTGTGTATGTTTGTTACTTCTTTACGTCTAAACGGCTGGAGAGATTTTAATAAAATTTGGTATGAAGTTAGCTGACACCCTGGATTAACACATAGGCTACGTTTTACTGCGGGAAAATATCTTATTCCCATGGGAAAATCGATGAAAATGAATTCGCGGAGTATTATAAATGCGAAAGTAACTCTGTCTGTATGCTACACAATCTCGCCTAAAATTTACTGAACCGATTTAAATGAAATTTGGTACAGATAGTCTAAAGCCTGAGAAAGGACATAGGCTACTTTTTAATGCGAAAAAAGGGTTGTAAAGGGTTGAAATAGGAAAGTTTGTGCGGAAATTCCGTAATTTTTAAAGATAGAAGCTTGAAACTAATTTTTTAGGCTTTTGATTAGATATAAATAAAT
The DNA here is from genome assembly GCA_029378335.1 of Agrilus mali. Taxonomy (NCBI): domain Eukaryota; kingdom Metazoa; phylum Arthropoda; class Insecta; order Coleoptera; family Buprestidae; genus Agrilus; species Agrilus mali. The sequence continues at coordinate 8,425,143 of CM055656.1, read as the reverse complement.
ACGACATTAAATGTTTGTAAAAATTTTACCCTAAAGGGGATAAAATTAGCCGATGAAAGTTTTTATGTAATGACGTCGTCTAAAAAGCTTAAGGCCCAGAAAATTAAAATATTAAGTGTAAAAAGTTATAGAGGTTTTGTTTATTTGGATCAATAAAAGTAGTTGAATACTAAGCTATATAAACTATTTTAAACTATAATTAAACTATATTAATCTATAATATTATAAATGCGAAAGTAATTCTGTCTGTCTGTGTGTTACGCAATCACGCCCAAACTACTGAACCGATTTAAATGAGAATTTGATACAGAGATAGATAAGTAGATTTAAGCTAGAAGCTTGAAATTAATTTTTTAGGCTTTTGATTATATATAAATACGACATTTAAAGTTTGTAAAAATTTTAACCTAAAGGGGGCAAAAAAACTCACTATTCCACGCGGACGATGTCGCAGGCATGGCCTAGTACTATGTATTATCGTTTTGAAACTCATAAATAAGCAAGAAAATAAATAAATATTTTTAAAAGTGGGGGGGGAGGTGTAGAGGGTAAATTATACATTATTTGCACGTATTTAGAGAAACTAGTTTTAAAACTTAATTTGTGGTAGGTACTACGTCAAAATTCCGTTTGTCTCTGTATTGACTCTAACGATAACAAAAATATGAAAAAAAATCCAAGAGATTAAAAATTTATTATCATTTGCTAATGACTGATATAACAGTATTTGTCTTTTTAATTTACTGATGACTGGTAATGTAGATTGAAGCATGTATTTCTAAGAACTTTTTCTTCACGTCATTTTCCTTGTTCCACAAACATACCGACATATTTATATGATTAATTATGTGGAATAAAGAAAACCCTATCTGGTTTTAATTAGAAGACTCTAGTTCTCTAGTATTTCATGTTAGCAGTTATTCATTTTGCACAAATCATGACATTAAGCCTGTCTGTTCTCTTACACAAGCACAACCAATGTAATGTAAAAGCATTCTAGAAGAGTTTATTTGATTAATTTCCTGGAGATGAACTGAGTACATAGTCAGAAGATATCAAAGTTTTTTTACTGTCACCAGTGGCGGCTACAAACTCACATTACCTAAACGTATTAACAAATCAGTATCAGATTTGGGCAAGAGATTGTCTTAGTTTATTTATAAATTAACTTACAAATTATAAAATAATAGGACCCACTCTTTAGTTATAAACCCCATGGAGGTGAGAGCAGTTTTTTATAATTAATAAATAAAAAATCATAATTTTTAAATGATTTGACTGATTTGGTTGAAATTTAAGTACCTATTCTAAAAAATCAGCAAATTAAAAAACTTTTATCAACCTTTTAAAAATATTTTTGAATTATTTAAAAACTTATTTGCTACCTCAAGGTTTTGGTTCGATTGCTATTTTTTTATAATCAATTTTGCCAGTGGCGGATTCATGGGAGGCAAGGAGGTTCGGGCCTAGAGTAGGAATAATTTTTAGAATATCTTTTCAGTTTTCTTCTCAGGTGAAATAAAAAATGATTTTTTTAGGAACCGAAATATTTTAATTTTTATTTCCATCCACGAAATTAGAGATGCTCAACTAATCAAAATTTTTAACACCAGTTCAGTTCGGATTTTGACCCTTTTCTACTCTATCTCTTGTAGTTTAATTATTGTTGAAAATTTTCTCATCAATACAAGACATTCATAAGCTATAGGCAATTTAAAACCAATGGTAAATGTCAAGAATCTGGAGAGAGGAATGAAAGTGGCCTTTTAGAGTTTTAAAGTGGGAACGTGAAATTAAAAAATTGACTCAACCTGAAATGTTCAATATACGATAAAAACACAATATTAGGTTGTATATTTTTAATGTTTTTTAGTATAATTCCTCCTAAAGAGGCCACTGTGGAGCGAAATAATTAGTGTGGATTTTACAACAAATTTTTGTAACCGATTATTGTGGAAACATGGTGTGATAAGAAATAAAAGCCTCTTCGATCCAATTTAATGTTTAGTTTCACCCCCTTTGCCTCCACGAGTTCACCTCCAATTAAAACACTACCAGGCTGGTCCCATCCCCCCACACGTTTTTTCCTCAATAGAAGATTATTATGAGCCTTACCAACTAATTGTTTGAATATTTCAGTTTTGTAGACATTTATTGTCACTCTGGATACCGATCTAATCGTTTAGAGGTTTAGACCATTGCTTAGCGTTCGGGAGGTCACTGGTTTGATTCCGGGGCTGGCTGCTTTGGTCCAAGTTTTTCTGTGGTTTTCTTGAATCATTTAGGCATATGCTGGGGCAGTAATATTCCCCAAAGAGTTTTTCACTTCTCCTCTGTCTTCATTTCGTCTGTCTCATCTTCCTTCTCCCAATCACCACCCACTCATTCCACGATTCCTAAAGGAGATAAAGAGAGCCTTCCGCCCTACTTTGCAATATAGTGTAGGTGAGGGGATGAACAGCCCGCCCACCAACAGTGGTTCTTTTTTCATTCTAGATTTCCCCGTTGATTAATGTATTATTGAGACTTTGCAATGTAATTAAACTAGGTAGGGGTAGGGAGCATGGTGGGGAAGCGGGGAATCTCTGATTTAGGTAGAACGAAACGTCGTGCAGATTCAAAGGTTCGCTTTGATTGGTCATCAATCGGCACGTGACCCATGCCATTTCAACGGCCGTTTTAGAAACTAAAGTTTAAAAAGCAGTGTTTCGGTAAAAAAAATACATGAAATTAAACAGCAATTGTTTTTCGAGCCTAATTATGTATTGTGGCTGTTATTATTTCATTTTGTAGCAGCGCCAGATGCTTCATCTTGAAATTGATGCCAAAATATTATATTGTTGATAATTACATTTGGTAGCTATTTTTCTTTTCAAATTTTATCTGCTCCACAATGCCCCTAAAGGTACCCCACTTTACCCCCATATACGACGCATAACGATGCAAATGTAATTCTATATTTATATATTCACATATCGTAGAGTTCTTATAGTAATAAAAAAAAACATATATCCTTAATAACATAAACTGATATTGAGTTAAAATTTGTTGTTTAATCATAATAATTTATCTTGTAGGGATGCTTGCGTCTAAAGTATTCCACAACGCCCCCTTTCCCCTACAATTTATAGTCACAATCAAAGAATCAAGGCGTTTGTACAAAATTGGAGCCAGAAAATTGAACTTTGAGAGAATTTTCCCTTAACTGTAACCCTTTGGCGCCGCTCATGCATTTGCGATGTTTGTTGTTACAAGCGATAAAGCTGCGGGAAACGCGGGACGCGAGGGATCGATTTCCACGTAATCTTCGCGGAATGAAACCTTGAAAAGTGTTCCGGCTGCGGACAGCTGCTTTCCCGCCAAAATGCACGGTCGCCATTGGACACACGCCATAGCCTTGGCGCAGTAATCTGAACGCTTAGCGAAGATAGCGTTTCTCTCTACTGCAAGATATTTTCGTGCATTTGTGTGTGTATTTATGTACGTATTGTGATCGTACACAAAGGAACGTTGCTCTTTGAACTACCGCTATTACTTACTGTGACTATGAACTGTTTCATAGCAATACAACGGCAGTTTGTCTGTCTAAAATTGGATTTTGTTAATTTAGGTACATATTATTTATTATCTCTCTATCTATGTACTTTGCATGTGTAGATAAATTGCACAGTCGTGGAATAGCAAAAAGTTACCGTCAAAAATCTATTGCAGATTAGATATTAGATACACAAGTCTTTTTAATGCAATAATGTGTACCTACCTACCTGAGTAGATGATTATTTCAAAATAATAAACGTCTGTTGTGCAACACAGTTTTATTGGGTACAAAGAACATCTTTTTATTGGTTTCAGTTTTGGTTACGTAAAAACATCAGCAGGCACAGTGGCAACGTAAGAAATGTTATTCAAAACGTTGATTATCACAGTTCTAGACACAATACGAAAGATTCAAATTCCATACAAATTTAAATTTAATTATTTATACAAAATTACAAAAACATTGAAGTAATCCAAATATTTTGTTTCGCTTACTATGTACAAAATTGAAATACCCTAGTACAGACAGGGGAATAAGTGCCAATCTGTGGCAAAGGAGATGATGAAACATTATTAGGGCGGTTGAATTTATATTTTTAGTTTTTTATCAATATTATTTACAATTTTTCCCATGGGCTCAAACATTGGTAATTTTGCAATTTGGTTCAAAATTTCCCTACTTTTTTCTATTTCTTTTTCGACTTTTTTTGTACCTTTGAACTAAAGAGCTCAGCACCTTCCAATTGAAATATAGTTAAAAGTCTAAAATACGTAAATATGACAAGAAAAAACTTTTGACCAAAAAAATGCGAAATTCTGAATTCTTGGGCTTCTAAGAAACAAAAAATTGCTAGTAAACAGTGGCGGCTCGTGATAAAATGAAACAGGCATTCTGTATTAAATTCAGCTCAATTCATTGCGTTATACTAGTAGGTATACGTATAACGGCGTTAAAGGGAACGAAAATAATTCCAGAGGTAAGCAAAACCCTCACTGTAGTCCAGTTAAGGGTAGAATTAATTTGGTTCATTTGTCAGTGTAGAATGAGTGGTAAAATGCAATTTTACACAGTATATTAAAGTAAGATGTGTGGTGAGGATACGCTAAAATATTATTTTAATAAATTTTTGTATTTATGTACCTACATAAATATTTAATAATTATTGATTTACATCCTAAATAATTTCTAATACAGGGTCAAATGAAAGCTTGTAGAAGTTAAAAATTTTCATTAGGTTAATACTAACATCCGACGTTTCGCTAGAAAATCCTGTAAAATACACTCAAACTTCGATAACTGGAACGTTTACAAGTCGAATTTTTGATAAGTTGAACCATATATAAATTTGAGTTACCGAAGTTTGACTGTTGGTAGATATTTATTTTATTCTAAAACTAACGATTTTGATATTCTGCTTAAAGAAACGGTAGAGGGACTAATTTTTATAAATTAGTCTCATATCGATTATGAACATGTGTGTTTATGGAGAAGTCGAAAAAAGTGGTAGGGTTTTGAATATCCCCCATAGTTACCTGATGTTGCCCACAACGATCACCTAATATAAGTTAGAGGAAAATTTTGGAGGCAAACGATTCAGTTAATTAGAGGAAATTGAAGATGCTCTGATTAATTGTTTCAAAACAAATTAATGCATCGTCCTCCGACTCGACATTGATAGGAAATTTTAATTTTAAAGGTCTCGAAATATTTGGCGTTTGAGTAGAAAAGTTATAAAATTGTCTGTAGATTACAAGATTCATCTTGTGCTAAAGATTTTATTTACTTTTTTATATTATGAATAGAGCCAAGGGTTCAACACTTTTTATTAATCAAAATGTGTTACGTACTACTTATACTATGACACAAATGAGGTATAATTCCTGAAGAACTCTTTAAATGTAGAAACTCTGACCATAATTGCAAAATTGTGACTCTTTGGATTTGTAATGGACAAACAAATGTAATACAATACAATACAGTGGCGGTTCGTGATCAAATACATTAAGGCAGAGGGCAATTAAGTACCTACATAAATATTTAATTTGTTTCCAAAACAAGTAAATGTAATTAGTTTGTACACATGATTTCCTTGTTTTTACACGGAGAAAAATAATCATGATTTTATTACTTGATGAGTCAAGCAAAATTTTTCTAGTAAATAATATCTACTAGAAGTCTCATAAAATGTACTTGGTGGTATAAAACAATTTTTCATTCTTTCTAATAATTAGTATTAGAATAATCAAATTAAATAAGTCTAGACTTTTTTCTCCACCTCTCGATTATTTTATTGTGTTGTTAAGAAAAAAAAATACTAGAATGAGAATAGTTTAGTAAAATTAGTGATAAGAAGTGTAAAAAATGTTTTCTAATCAAGTCAATTTTACTAGAATTCAGTCTCAACACCGAACGTAGATTGACTAAACATTTCTAGTAAAATCTTCTTGAGCGTCTGGTCGTCCACATAAATGACAGATTTTTTAGTCATGTTTGCTAGAATTCTAGCAATATTTTCATGATTTCTCCGTGTAAGTTCGAAAAACCCCTTTTTGGATCCAAAGGATTCGCAATTGCAGCATAATATTAGCCAAGGACCATAAGAATATGTTTTTGTGGATAATTGAAATTATTTGTGACTTAAAACTTCAAGGTAAGTAAACAATAAGAACAAACTCTATATGTGCATAAATATGTACCTACTTGGCCCTTACATATAATAAACGGAAAAAATAACGATTGCACAATTGTAAATATCAATCAAATTACATTACAGATATGTTTGTATCTGTTGAAATTCCTAATGAATATAATAACAAAAACACCGTTTACAATAAAGTGGAAGATTTTAGTAAGTTGTACTTTGTAATTTTTACAAAAAATCTACTTACCGTTTGTTGCCAATAATAATATTGCGCAAAAACGGTACCGTTTTTTGAAGCTAATTCATTCGAATGAATTTAATTTCGCAAATATCCTTGTGAGGTGATTACGTGAAATTGAATATAATTAGAATCCATGGCCATTTCCCAGATGTGTGTAATACAATATACTAAGACTGTTAAACAGATAATACTTTATGTGTTAAGTACTCGAGTCAACGGTATACTAAATAAATACAAGTGTCCTTTTTTTAATTCATAAAAAGTACATAATTTCTTTTTATTGGATATACCTACAGATACATATTACGTTCTCACGCCCACGTAAGCAACTAAAAATAGTTTAAAATCATTTTAATTTGTAGAATAAATAAAACGAATGGACAAAAATCGAAAGCAATTATGAACCTTTACTCTCACTCGTTTCACAATTGTTCGTTTTTCATGGCTAATACGATTTAGTTTAATAATAAATTGTACGTATGATGAATTTACGATAAATTCTTTGTAATTTTCAAATTATTGCAATAAACATTATCAGAAAATTCTTTATCAATGAAAAGCGTATTAAAGATTCAATCAAATGCGTCAAGGACATTGGCGTTTTCGTTAAAAACTACACAATACAGGTAGAGAGACACATAAATAATAATAAAAAGATCGGGTCAGATTCGGAAGGCGAAATCAGCAATAAATTAAAACATAAAACATTGTCTTACAAATTTATTGTAAGTTAAAACCAGTTTTGAGTATGTTGTTAAAATTGATTTTGCATACTTTATACAATTAAATAATTATTGTGGATGTAACTACGCATGTAATACAAGACTCGTATATCAACAAAAATTAAAACACCAACAAAAGAACGAGCCAATTAAAATTATTATATAACGCGTGGTAAGAATTATTATTCCTGAGATATACGTATTGGTTACGCAAGCAAAACGACAAAAAGTTTATAATAATAAAGCATACACTGATACGTAAAAAAAAGGGGACAGTTTTTGACCTTCGATTAGTTTTTGGCAGCTACCCACCAAGAAATTATCATTCATTTATTGTTGATTATAATGGAAGAATGAATATGAATAATGGAGCAATGTAACCATTTGAGATAATATATGTGCTTTTTTTAAACAATTGTAAATAAAAGTGTAAAAAGTTCGAAACGTTGAATATGTTATATGATGAAGAACAAGCGAACAAGATGGTTAAACTTCCAAATTTGGATGTAGAGAAAGAGATTCACGTCTGAGTGAGAGTGAGGTAATAATTAATTGTTGGGTGGGGTGATACGAGTAAATAGATACGACCAAAAATACCATTTAGATCATATTGTTTCTGTAAACTTTGTGCAATATCAGAAGGAATACCCTAGCTAACATTACCAACATGTGTTGACCAACCTGTTGCCATGGAACTAGGACTAGCGATTGCATTTTGTGCTTCCACCTGTTTTGAGCAGTGAGGTTCTTCATGGTAAATTTGCTCTTCAACTCTTTTTTTTTTCCAAAGAAAGACCGTATATCCATCGCGAAATCAATGAATCTTCAATTTATAGCAATAAAAATAACAATTGTATCGATTTTTGACTAAAACACTATCGTACACTTACTTAACCAAACTACAAACAATCATAAAAGATCTCTAGTTTATGTTTATTTTAGTTTAAAAAGGGATTCTCCGTACCATAGATTGCAATATAGCCCATATTGCAATATATGCTACGGGGAATCCCCTCTGAATTATAGATATTATAATTAAATAGACCCATCGCTTCATGTGATGGCGCTTCAAATGCCGTCTATACACAGAACAAAGAATTATTATAATCTGAAATGCATGTCACAAACTGTGGTATGTTCGGAAAAGTTTAGATATCTATCGCTACAATTTTTTTTATCTCAAACTATGCACAAACAATTTAATTATAATAATTTATATTAGTTTTTGGTATTTTTAAAGTAGGGCATTGCCCCACAATGCCCCCCCCCCTAGCTACGGCCATGGGGACAGCTAATTACTCATGACAGCACTGCTAACGAAGAAGATAATAAATAATAAGTTGCAAACTTTTTTATTGTTTGTTGCTAAAATATTGTTTTTGTTTAACATTTCTAATATTGTAGTTTGTTTGTTCTATTTTTTATATTAAAATAAAATAAAATAATTATCTGTGTAAATATATTTTATTTACACTTTTATTTCCTGTTCACATTCGAAAAGAAAAAAAATTAAACTAGATGCAAACGTAATAAATTAAATGCGTAAGATTTTTACTTTAAAACGCCTTGTCTTCAATTTTACCCTTTGATCTGATTAATTAAATTTAAACGTTAGGGGCTGTTCATAAAATACGTCACAGTAAAATTAGCTTTTTTTGACCCCCTCCCATCCGGTTGTCACGCTGTCACACTTTCTGTGACCCCCTGTAAATATTACGTCACAAAAACTAAACCCCCCCCTGAACATGATAAATTTTGATTGATAATACACAAATTTTGATAGTCAAAAATATTTATTTTATTTTCATAATAAAATTTAAATAAAGTAATAAATATCTTTTGTAACGAACAAATAAATAATATTTCTATTTATCAGACGTCCAAGGATTCTGTAAAAATTCAGCAAAATTTTTTGATAAACGGCGAACGTCACATTGCCGTAAACCTCCTGTCCCCCCTTGTCACATCTTGTCACACTTAGCAAGACCCCCCCCCCCTTGTATGCGAACGAATTTTATGAAGGGCCCCTTAAATAAAAAGGCAGATATTTATTTATTTTTTTCAATAACGGTATATTAAAAAAAAATATTAAAAAGGTCATCAAAATAAACCAATGGCGCAAAAGCATCTGTTATGTTACCATTGTTTTTTTAATTCTGATTGTAACAATTTTTTGAAATAAGCTGCTATTTAAGTATTTCATTTTGTATATCTTACAATAAAATAAATTACTGAGTTGTCCCATACAAATATCAAAATTTCCTGAACTGTTACATTATCATTATCATCGACTGTACCAACGAATAGTCGTACGTAAAAATTCCAGTCCGTGCAGATAGTTAATTTAAAAACTTTATTAGGTACCTACTGAGGTACCTACGCCTTTCATTTCGCACATTTCGCAGTCGAAATGCGTGACCTAACATTCAAGCGATTTTACCTTAGCATTAGGCAATAAATAAATAATTTATTGAGGACATGTTTCGGTAGTTTTTCGCAACATACCAATCAATGTTTTGCATTATGTACATAGTACTGTGCTCATACTGTAGATACAGAAGAAGGTAAAACTGATGTTATTAAATACTTGCATACTTACAATAAATTATTATTTTCCTACCAGACAGGTTGGAATCATCGAAAGGCTATTTTTAAACGTTACTTATAAATTTCTGTTTCGAAGATTCCGCGATGACAAATAGGAAATAACTATCTATGTTGTTGTGCGAAAGCAAAAATACTATTTATTTAACATATTAACAATGTACTTAACACATTTACAACTCCATATCAACAAAATTTGAGAACCATTTTATAGGGTAGAAGTACTTAATATCAAACAAGCAACATCTCGAAAAGATGAAATATTTTGTGTTTTTAACAAAATAGAAAATAAGTTTATTTTTATTTTTCAAAGTAATCACATTTTAAAACATAAAAAAGAATGTATTCAACCTACCTACTGCTAAAGGGTCTCAAAATGGGGGAGGGATTCGACAGAATCTTCTCAAAACTCGTTTAAAGAGAAGAGGAATTACTGAAAATCTCAGATCAACTTTTAATTCAAAGAATTGTTGTAATTATTCTTTTCTTCTTCTTATACCCAATTAAAAACTCATGATGGAGTAAATCTCACGTGAGGGGTGAGAGAGTTTCACCTCAAGAAGGTGAATATCCCCTAACCGTTTCGGTTAAGAAGTCATTATCAAGAGCACGCACCTACATAAAACTTGTACATATATGATATACCAGAATCAGTGGCGACTCGTGATTAAAAGATATACGTATTTTGCAAATATTTCTTTGCTAATTTTTTTTAAATCAAATTCAACCCCATGATTTTTCAAGGAAACAATTTGTTAAACTTTCCGAAGTTTAGTTCTGAAAAGGACAAGGATTTTTCTTAAAATGTGAAATAAATATTTCTCGATAAAGTTATATTCAACCAAAACATTTTTGTTTTTCTGGAACCATTACCTTTTTTATTTCTGTGTTAAATTCTATGTTCTTTGATATTTACTTTACTAGTATAGATACATATGTATTTTATTGTTTTGAAAACATTTAGTCTTGTGGCATCCTATTATTGAAGTACTCGTCAGAGATTGAGAAGGAGAGTTATTATCTATGGTAACGCACTTTACGAGAACTATCAGACTTTCGAATATATATGTATGTTTGTAGGTGCAGCACGACATTTTATTATTTACAGGGTGTCCAAAAAATACACTTGATTCTTACCAACTTTATTCGTTCGAAAATATTTTTTCTTTTAAAGAATACCCTGTAGTTTTTTCCTCTATCTGAAGAAAAAGCAAGTGATTTGTGATCAGTTAGCATTTACTATGATTTGGCATTAAAAAATACACATAACCCTTAATTTTCATACTTCTACCACCAACCCCCGTTTTTTAATAGCGATATTAGTACTGTAATAATCTTCAACTCTCAGTGGTCGATAACTGATCAATTATTATCAATTGATTAGTCATCCCCATCAGGCGTCTATTGATGTCACTACGCATCCAGCAAACAGCACGAAGTGAGAATGAGAATCAAGAAAATTTTTTTAAAATGTTACAGGGAGTTCAAATATGTTTTAAGAAGTAAAAGAACGTTTTATTATAACATTTCAGAATGATTTGGCAATGTTCAAGAATGTTCCAGAATATTGAAAATCATTTAAGAATGTTTCAGAATTTTAAAAAACGTTAGAAAATATTTTGAATCATTATGGGATGTTCTGGATAGTTCTAAATTCGCGAATATTCTAGAATGTTCCATTAAACGTGTATTTTGAGAAAATGGCAATTAAGGAGGGTGGCAAGGCTCCCCCTGGCTCTCTCGAGCTACCCCCATTTAAATAAGAAAGTTGACAGTTACTTCCGATAACAGGGTCGGACTGAAAGTGAAAGGCCCAGGTAGTATTGTGATTTTAAAGCCCCTCCACAAGCCCAATTGGTGCTAAAGATGAAAAAAGCGGTTTTTTCAAAAGAATGTTTCTTGGATGACCGCAGGATCAACCATTTTTCGAATTTTTCTGTTTCAAGTATCAATGAACAATTTTACATGTTGGTCGTAAGCCTGTAGGTGTACAGGGTAGAGAGTTATCGCGCAGGCTAGGGGCTTGGCTGGCAAGCGCCACCCTGACTGTATAGCCAGTCCAACCCTGCCTATATATCCAGAAATGTTAGTAAAGCGAGAGCTTTTGACAGGATAGAACCTTGAGTCCAAATTTTCAGAAAAACACCTATTTCAAGGCGAAGTCCGTAAACTTTAAATAACAGTTGACTGAATCACCCTGTATACTAATTTCAGATTTTAGAACTATAGTTTTATTACCCATTTCAAGCTGAATCGTGTGTGTGACAGTCTGTATTTATACGTTATGTACACATATAACGTAATTACAGAAAACTAGGTCAGTAGGACCGCCATTGGCGTTTTCATCATTTACACATTCATAACCATCACATACATATATGCGCTTGCATATACATACCTTAACTGTACAACAAGTGCATGTATTTATTATGTTTGCGTATATTCTTTACCAATAAATAATGCGTCATAGATACTTAAACCAGAATATCGCAACAAGGAAGTAAATATTCAGTTTCATTATTTATATTAAGCGTATTTACGTACATAATATACAGATATTTATGTACTATTGTATATTTATTATATTATATAACGTGGAAGTGTGTCACAGCCAAATTTTATAATAAATAATGGGAATAATGCTTCCTGATCCTCATTATATTTTTCACTGTGTGTAAATCTTGTTGACCTCTTTTTCAATGTTAAAACGTAGTAGTACGCACATATGTATTATATTTATTTAAAGTTTGACATTACGGCAGTTTTTTGTGTTGTTCCGGGACTGGTTAAATAAATAAATAAAAAAAAAAAACGGTAAATAGAAAAAAAAGATTACAGAAATTGTGAACTCGGAAATATTTGCAGCTTTTAAGTGTAATATGTATAGTTATAAAAAGATTTTGTGTCATTTTCGTTAAATAGAAGAAATTTGAATAGCACTAGGTATAATTTTCATAGTTTTCAATTTCCGTCTTTACCTCCTAAATTAACACTTAAATACCTATGTACATATGTATGTACTCAAATGAAAGCGAAATTCTCTGGAAGTTAATTTTATTTCTAATAGAGGTTAAAAATATTTTAAAAATCACTAACCAAGTCAGCAAAATTGCACAATATGTAATCTATATACATATTACTTTTCATAATGTTTATAAAATAATATAAATAATTAAAGAAATAGCACTAAAGCAAAAAAAGTGTTATAAGTAGGTGTATGTACATATTAAAAAAAAAAAGGTTTTATTCACGCGCTATTATGAGATTTCCAGTAGATACCTAATTTACGTTAGTGACAGTGAGTACAATAGATTCGAAAATTAGTACTTTTTTATTCCAGCATGAATTGAAAAGTTTTCTTTTTCAATATTGTAATACTACAATTTTTGGGAATAACAGTTTTTATTTGTTTTTTTTTAGAAATTAAATTTGAGAGATCAGTTATTTTCGCATTAATACCTAGCCAGAGAAAATATAGGTAATTTTTTATTTAATTTTAATATGTAGAAATACCATTAAGTATGTATGTAAACGAGGTCAAACACTAATTTTCTTTTAATAAAAATATCAAAACATGCTAATCAAAGCCTCAATTAATTTTTTTTGTTAAAAATTATTTTCCTAATAATTATCTACTTACATCAGTTGTATAGTTTAACAATAAGTAAAAGTAATTGTTTAGTTTGTACAACATTGATTGTCACGAGATACGCATTTATCAATTGTATACAATGTAAAATGCTTTACACGTTTAGCTCAAACAATTATAAATAAATATTTTTTTGTTTTGCTTACAATTGCCTACTGATGTATGTACATATGTGGTCATTAATTTTTTTTACTTTAGAGTTATACATAGAACCCTAAAAGTTACTACTATCTCGTATTTTTCTGGTGAAGTAGGCCAGTGGCTAAAGGAAGTCATGGCCTCTTCCAAGGGGCGCCGAAGAAACTGTAGATCTTGAGTAGCTTCATAATCAATTAAATCAATGCATACTATTGCATTTGGTCTAACTAAAAAGACTACAAAGTGAGAAGCTAAAACTAATTTTATTTTTTTTGGTGTAATTTATCTTTGGGGGTTGTCTTTTTATTATTTCATCCAACAATGAAGTTTCGATTAAATGAAATTATAACAAGTCTTTGAATTAAAAACTTGATGAAAGTTTTTTAATGACTCCCTCCCTCTTAAATGTGATTTTGCTTCCCCACTCATTTTGAGATTTTTCTTTTAATTTTGACTCCTCTCACCTTAGTGAGCTTTGGTAAGATTTTCTTTCCCAAATGATTTTGCCCAATAAATATTTTTTAATTAAATTGAATTATAGTAATTCGTTGACTTAACAACTTGAAATTTCAAATAGTCCCTCCCCCTTGAATGAGATTTTATTAAACCTTTCTTCCTCATTTTGATTTTTTTTTAATTGTGACTCCTCTCACCTTAGTGGGATTTGCTAACATGATGTGAAACATCTTCCCCTTTTCTTTCTCACTGGATATTTACCCAACAATGAGTTAGAATTATCTATAGTCATTCCTTAAAATAAAAAAATTATCTGAAATTTTCAAGGACTCCTCCTGAAATTTTTAATGAGCCCTTCTCCATAAATGGACCCTTCCTCCATACTTTGTGATTTTTTAATCTTGATCCCTTGTTTCTGACTGGATATGTACATTAATTAAATTAAATTATAACAATCCTGTGACTAAAAAAACGTTAATTGAAGTTTTTAATGACCCCTCCTGAAATTTTCAATAACTCATTGTTAAATGAGATTTTACTGAACCCTTCCTTTTAAATCAGACTCTTCCTATCATCTTAATGAGATTTAGTACATCCCCCTTTTCATTCTAACTGGTTATTTTTTCAAGAATGAGTTTTTAATTAAATGAAGTTATAACAATACTTTAATTAAAACGGCCCCCCTCCCTATTAAATGAGATTTAGCTGAGTCCTTCTAAAACCATTCTGTGCTCTATTACAGTTGAATTCCACAGTTTGACAAAAAAATGTACATATTTTCATAATTTTAAGTTCATATTAATTATATTAAATGAAGGCATGCTAAATAATAATTATTAAAGTCATAATTTTCTTAGGGTGGAGTACCAACAATTAGGAAAAGGTCATTACACTAAAAAGTTTAGAAAACACAAATCTTCAATTATTGCCACTGCACTTTTATTAAGGAAAATGAAAACACAACACCCTGTAGTGGGCATTTCAGTGGGCCGAATACGACTTGGGTTTTATTGTTTAGCTTCCCGTTCAACGACCACAAAAAAAGGGACGCGAAGAAAAAGAAGAAGGAGGAAGAACAACGAAATAAACAAATGCGTAATCGGATGGTCATCGAAGTGTAACACAAACTAGCACCACAGTCGTATAACCAAAACGAAATAATCTAAAAAGCGGTCATTGCACTCGCTGTTCTGGTTTTGCTACCGTGTGCTCTTTGGTATCTTTTCTTACACATGTAGATATTCATATATACAATCGAAATAAAATACCATGTAACTTTTTATACAAAGTTCACTTTTGATTTGAGAAACTCAGTGCGATACCGACAGGATGTGGTTTAGGTACATAGATAAAATTAGTACTTACAATTAGTTCTATTTTTATTTTCTATTTGCATTGTATTCTCTTAATTTATTTTGTAGGTCTTTTTACTAGTTTCCATTGTGGTCGAGTCAAGTTGAGCTAGGATCCTTAGGGATTGCTACACTTTTTCACTTGTTTCCTTACAGCACGTCAATTAAACTTCCCAAATGCACCATTTTTTGAATTTGATCACGAATAATTGCTCTTATTTTGAGTATTGACAAAACTGCGGAGGAAATTGAAAAAATTGGACTGTTAAAAACATTTTAAACACTTACTTGAACACGAAAGGAATGTTTTAAGTATATATTTGAATGGGTTGTTATTTAGTAACAGTCTCCCACAAAAAGCCTCAAATCCTTGTGTGTCATTTAATTTTATACAATTACAACCTTTTGATGTGAAACATCTATAGGCGCGGGTAAACCGAATTGTTGGCGTGGCGATCGTGGCGATTGCATGCCGTGGCGACGCTCGCAATGCGCAAGCGCCTGTGCGAAAGATTCAACTAAACTCCTGGCATTTATATTGTTTTCTGTAACTCTCCGTTTACCGAAAACTCTGCAATATATTATGTTTTCGTTATGTAAACTGTAATAATTCGTTTCCCATCAACTCCAATTAAGGGATACAGTGCCTGTAAGCCCTGAAAGGACTGCAAAAATATTTTACAGCACCAATCTTTACCAAATTTTGTAAATTAAGTGTATATTGTCTGGATTTTATTTTTAATTTCCAAAGAATACATAAATGATAAAACTTTAGATGAAAAGTAATGATCGACTTTACCTATCCAAATATAGTTCAAATACTTTAAACGACCCTCAAATACTTTAAACGACCGGCCTGTTTTAGATTTTTTAAAATTCAAATATTTTAAAGATTTTTATCTCTAAGCTGTAATAACTTGAAATGATCACGTGTCATATCAGGAAAGTGATAAAATAAATGGAACACAAACAAAATTAAATTATTATTGATTATATATATAGATAAATTAAACTGATACCTGTAGGTATCCAATATTTAATTAGGTTAGGTATGGTGAGTTCATAGATTAGATTAATAGATACAGATTGTCTGGATGATAATAATAAACTAAATATATTATAGTTTTAAAGATTTAGAACGGGTTTATGCTTGATAAAAAAAGTAGCCAACAAACTATTCCACTGTACAACCAGACAGGTATTAATATATTGATCGGTTGTAAAATTTATATGAAAATACAGTCAAACTTCGATAACTCGAACTAAATTGCCTGGCAGTAGCATCAACTCTGTATGAGAAAAACAGGTAATTTTTAACTGATAAGGGGCTGTTCATAAAATATGTCACGCTAAAATTAGCTTTTTTTTGACCCCCTACCACCGGTTGTCACGCTGTGTCACGCTTTTTGTGACCCCCCTGTAAATATTACGCCACAAAAACTACACCCCCTCCCCCCGAACATGATATATTTTGATTGATAATACACAAATTTTGACAAATATTTCTCTTTATCAGAAGTCCAAGGATTCTGTAAAAATTCGGTAAAATTTTCTGATGAACGGCGAACGTCAAGTTGCCGTATACCCCCTATCCCCCCTTCACACATCTTGTCACACTCAACAAGACCCCCCCCCCCCTGTATGCTTATTTTATGAACGGCTCCTAACTCGAAATCTCAAAGTTTATTTTGACAACTCGAAGATATTTGAGCCAACTTCGATAAATCGAATTTTGTGGGGGAATCCCTTAATAATTTACGATTTTAACGCTTCTTTTTAATAGCGATAGGTAGGTAATATGCAAGCAGTGAGACAGTTCAGTCTATGATTATTTGTACTTTAAAAACTTTGTCTTTTGACCAAAAATTAATTTTTATAAAAAAAAAATGAAAAGTATTGATATATCTATATCGGTCTGTAACATGAAATAAATACATTTAAATGCTCATTTACAAAAGAGATAAGCACATCATACATATCTATGTATATTTATTATTATTAAAAGTTTCGAGTTATCGAAGTTCCACTGTATTAAAATTTTGGTTCTAGTGAAATTTAAATGTTTTTTCTTATTGATAAACAACAGGGCGATATTTAAAAGTAATTTAGGTTCATTGTTCTGGTAAAAAATGCTGTTTCATTTTCACTAGATGCGACTGTACTATATAATATCTACACATGTATAATATGCAAAATACAAATACACACCCATACGAATGTTTTACGTATATTTTTATACGTAAAGCCCTATGGCAGTTTTAACCGGGCACGCTATCCAAATTACATTTTCCAGTCTACTTGTTATACCGATATTTTTGCTCCAAAATTACGCAATGACCCCGTTTAGAGTGCGGAAATAGCTGCCACATGCTTGTATACACATGAACGTCTTTTTTACCGTGCACATTGCCTTTCGACATCAAAAAATGGTGCCACCATCCACTAATTTCAATATTAAGAATCTCCCAAAATTACTTATTTATGTATAGCTGTTACGGAAAATATTTTGGCTCGTTTGTTTATTCTTTAGATTAAACTGAGATAGTTGGGGTATACAGGCTAATAAAGACAGTTAGATCAATTATAAATTAAAAAGAGGGTCTAGAATAACTTAACGTAATGATTAATGAATAATATTTATTATTTAATTAAACAAGAGACCTTTAAAGCCCACCTTTTCTTATATACATTCAATAATCATTCTTGTAAACACACCCTTTATTACCCTCAAAATTTGAAAGAAATTATAGCAGTTGTAATTCTTTTGTTGAATCTTAATAGCCCACTTTTTTCGAATTAGTCGACAGGTATTTACTTCTGATTTAGTAGGTAATTCATACCTATAGATGGCATTGTACCTAAAATTACTTAAAATTAGTCAATTTTCTCAGAATTTTACCTAATCAGTGGCGAATTTACCAGCAGGCTGAATAGGCTAGAGCCTAGGGCGGCAGATTTTAGGGGGCGGCAAACTTTGCTCAAAAATTTTATACCCAGAAAAAACGTGGCTCAAAAAATCAACAAAAACTACAATATTTTTAGTGCTATACAGTATACTGAATACACTAACGTGTGTATATGAAAAATTAATAAACGCTTATTTATAAAATATACTATTGTGATTTTGAATTTTTTAAATATTCCAATAGCGTTTAAGTATTACATTTGAAATTTAGTCATTTTTACCTATTTTTTAAATTATTATTGCCATAATTTTTTCTTTAGGTCCAGCCACACTATTCAATTAATGTGTAATATGTTTCACCACTTAAATATATCTATTCGAAGAGAAATGGGATCCGAAAAAAAATTGCTTAAAAATAACAATAACAAATATTATATAGAAATATATGTGGAAAATTAATACTTTTCTATTGATATTTCTGATGATATTAACAACCTGTTTGAGTGTAAAATAAAAATTTAATAAATTTACACGTAACAAATTGCATATTGTTGCACAGTATTTAATAAATATTATACAGTTCTTAGAATGATGATAATTAAAAAAAACAATAATGATAATATTTTAATGAATAAAAGCTGTAAATATCCATTCAACGAAAGTTCTTCTTAACATTCTTACATTTTTAATCCTAATGAATTCGTATCAATATTTGTTGATTAGTCTTATAAAAATATAATACAATCATAAAGTTGCAATTTCATTGACAAAAAAATTGATTGTGAATTAGGGTATAGAATTGCAGGTGTCAGTAGAGGCGGCAAATTTTGAATAGCCTACGGGCGGCAAATGTGTAGATCCGCCATTGTACCTAATTATACTAATGTTGCTACCTGCGAAAGACGAGATTTATATATTAATTATTCATTGTTTCATTGGTTTTATTTTTTTTGTGGGTACGCTATTGTTTTTCATTTTTTTTTAAATAATAGCAGCCTAAGTTACTCCTTATTACATCAGCTATTTGCCAGTGGAAGTGCCGTCAAAATCGGTCCAGCCGTTTCAGAGGTTGGCAGGAACAAACAGACAGACAGACAAAAATTGTAATAACTGTTATTTTGGCATATGTACTGTGTATACATTCATATGCAACAGTAAAAAGCGGTTATTTTAATAATACAAATAGACACTCCAATTTAATTGATTTGTATAGATTAAGCTCAAAATTATTGGGAACCAAAAATAAATAAATCCCTCATTGTTAAAATTATAAGAGGGGCGCCATCCCCCTTTTCTATTTTATCCAACTTGTATTTATATATTTATGTAGATATTCGATGTTTTGTACAGGTAAGGGTACGTAATCATACAGACACTTTTGCAGTTACGTGTGTAGTATGTAGTGCTGTATACTTATGTATAACTTAAACATGTAAGCATAATGTAAGAAGAAATGTTAAGTACATATACATATGTAAGCACATCGTATATATTCAGACAATTTGTATGGAAAATGCGTCCACAGTTAGACCGCAAACCCCGAGGTTAGTGCCCCTAATCCACCTGCCTTGTCACTACCATCATCATGATAAAAAATGGTTCATTTTGTATAAACCACGACTATTATATCTACATAGGTACGTGTTACTGTTATAAAACGGGAAAAGCTCAAAAAAAAATACAAAACATCTACCCAGGTACATACAATAATGTAACGTCATATTTACAGGGTGTTCTAGTTGAAACACACTAAAGTGAACATTAGGGTGGTCCTTAAAAATTTAATTTTTTCCGGCGCCTTAAAAAATCCTTCCTAAAAACTGCACGGAAAATTTTTTTTTGGGTTTTAAACAAAAAGCACGTGCCGCCAACCAATTTAAGTTCACTTTTCGATACAATTATAGTTTTTTTTAAAATTTGTAACATTATTTAAATTTAGACAAAAAATCATGAAAGCAGGCTTGTAGAAAATTAAGTTCTCCACAAAAAGGTTTCTTTTGATTTTTTATGAAGTTCACATCCATCAAGATAATCTTATTAATAAACTAATAAACTCTATTCAGTCATCACTTTGGGCTCTAAAAACTTTATTTTTCCTAAAATATGACCAATTCCCTTAAATTATCAATATTTTCATGATTTTTTGTCTAAATTTAAATAATGTTAAAGTTACAAAGAATATATGAGGATAGTTAAGGAGGATGGAAAAGTTTGAAATTTTTAAGAGAAATATTCAATCAAAGAAAAGGGAGGGCGGTAATTTAATTTTTAATTGATAGTTGGTAAGAAGCAAGTGTAAGTTTTTTTGTAAAGAAAACCAAGTGAGTTAATAAAATAATATCGCTATTATGAATTATGCAAAAGTACCTATTTATGTTATTAAAGAATTTTAAATATCCCTTTTTATCTCTTTTAAAAAAGTAATTATTTATCATTTTATTGTCAGAAATCGAGTTCAATGTTACGAAAAATCGCATTGATTAATTCTTGTGTTGATGGTTTCTTTCTACATACAGGATGTTTTTGAATAAAACTTTTGTTTTTCAAAACCAGAAAATTGCAATAAAAGATAACCCTAATAATATTACATTTGTGAACTTCTTTCTGTATATGTTGGCCTATCATTTTCGTCTCGGACACAACATATATAACTCTACAATTTTATGACCTTACGATAACCTTTTCGTTGTTTCAAACGACTAGGTCAAAACGGATAATAAAAAAAAGACCAAGTACAGACCTAAACATTTAGATTTCTGTAAAAAAATTAAACGTTCCGATACGCGTAAATTTCTGTCTGAAACAGTGAATGTCTTTGACTTCCAGACATGATATTAGCAACATAGCAACAAAAAAGACTGCTAGGTACCAACTACATATTATATTATCAACAAAAAATCTGTTAAAAGTACCTATGTACGTATGTACCTTCAACACATAATGGAACTCAAGTTTTTATTTGAAGCGTTATTTAGTGATATAATAACACTGACATCATTCATATTATGTTGAACTTGTGGTAGCTTATGGGAGACCAAATTTAAAATCAGTTATTATCTAAATAAAAAACACTCGGTAGATTTGACAAATACCTATATTGGAGAATCAAAACGTATGAGAGCTACCCCAATATATGTATATGTTAAACTTCATTTTCACCAAATGCCCAACTAAATTTCAATTTACCCTCAAAACAATTTTTATTTTTCAGAAAAAATTCAGACAGAATTAAAAATGAGATTTTGAAATTTGTGCCCATTCCCTATTAAGTTAGCAGTGAGGTATTTGTGTCGACGGGAGCCCTTTGAAGATACTTTTGCCCCTAACGCCAACCTTGCAATTAAGCATCTCTGTTTTAAAGTTGATAGTCCCTTCAAAATAAAGACTTTTAAAATAACCCTAATCCACAAATTAAAAACGTTTACCTAAAAGACTAAAATGAAGTATTTAGGGTAAATATTCAATATGTAATAGGAAATTGATTTTAAACCGTTACACCTACCTACCTACGTATGTTATTGCAGCAATGAAAATAAATAACATGCTGATTAAATTATAATTTTTTTCCTTGAAAACGAAGGTTACAATAATATTGATTCTAAAAGGTTACTTTTTTTAGTTGGTAGATCTATAAAGACTACAGTAAAGGAATAGATTTGAAACACAAGTAATTGACTTGTGTCTATTTACAATAGTACAATCGTTGTTTCAATTTTTGGGAACCCAGCAACCCCAAAAGTAAAACAAAAATTCTCTTAAAATGTCATTTTCTCAGAAACTTGAACTATTCATACAGGAATTTTTGTTCAATAGAATAGTCCAGGAATGGTTGCAAATTAAGGGATGGGGATTGGGGAGGCTCGTTTCAGGCCCTAATAATACCAAATATAAAAAAATTTGGCTAATAAATTAAAAGTGAGGATTTGACTCTCATCCTAAGTTCAAAGTCCTTTCCCTTCATCTTTGATTTATTTTTGGAAGATTCAAAAGTTTATTAATTGAAAAGGCAATGTTAGACACTGAGGAGCAAAGAAAAATATGAGGCATTTGAAATGCGGTGTTATTATTGAATTTAAATAAAAATGTGAGCCGTCACGGGACGCCTGGCAGATGTGAAACTCAATTTTTTTAATCAGTGGTTTCAGTAATAGTTACATATATTCGATGTTGCCTCTGACAGCATTACTGTGATAATTGGTCGAGGATAACTGAAGTATGTTATAAAAGTATTGGACATAACATTATCAAGACATCTAATAAATACAGCACCTATGGTTGTTGTTTATCTGGTAGTAGGTTCTCTTGAATTGTTGTTAATTTGCAACTGAAATTCTTTTTGGAGGAACGTAATTAATTGCATTGATTCATCTTTTGCAAAATTTACATTTAAATCTCCAGCTAAAATAAATGGTAGTTTATCTTTATTGGTTTTAAAAATTATTGAACGTCTGTGACTGTACCGAAATAATTTCTCATGTAAATTAATTCACTTCCATCTTCTAGTTTACTATGATAAACGACACCGTCGAACCGAGTGGGAAGACAATCGCACAGGCGCTTGCGCATGGCAAGGCGTCGCTACGGCATGACTCGCCACGTACGCCACGCTCGCCACGCCAACAATCCGGTTTACCCGCGGCTATAGATGTTTCACATCAAAAACGAATTTTCCGTATTTACCACATTAAAAAATTGTGTGCACACTTTATAGCTACATATGTGGGCTCTATTAAGGTGAGACAATTTTTCAGGTTTACAGACATGGACAAAAAAATATTAGTGAATAAGGGGATTCTCTTTTTTATTTCACTTCATTATTATTCATCACCAATTTGCCTAGATAATCTGGGGGAATGATGAATATACCGTCGGTAAAAAAAAGGTTACGTAGAAATGGGGAGGTATTTATTAGAAAAAGTGGAGGAACAAAGAGCGATATGGAAGTCAATAAAAAGCAAAAACAAAAATAGGACAGCAAGGCATCTTTTGAGTCGTATTAGAAATAGAAACTACAGAAAAGGACCGAAATGTGGCAGAGGAAGAGAAAGATTTGGATAAGATTTCTGTTCGCAAATGTTTGAGAATAGGGGTTGTTCTAGTTTTTGGAAAATGCGAAGATTGGGTTAGGGGTAGATTTTTGACAATCAGTTCTGTGATTATTAATGTTATTGTTATTATATTTTCAGAATAATTTAATTTTTTTTATCGTCTGTTTCTAATAGGTATATATATAAGAGCTCGTATATACAGTAACCACCTTTCATAACTTTGTAAACGAAAACGCATTCGTGTTTACAATATTCTTGAATTAACTTTCCTGTTGTTTAAAACGTTTAATGTTATTTATTATTTGTGTCAATACTCATTTGTGACAGGTTGTAAACAATGTTGTACATCATCGTTACCGTCATAAATTATTATCACTTGATGTGTGCAAATTGTTTTCGCTTCTTTCATTGTGTAATAGCAGGATGAGAAAACGTACGTATTTATGTATTTTACGAGTCGATTACATAATCGAGACTCTTCTACACTTATTATTATTTATACATCCAATGCGTACATAATAATATGTACCTACACTTATTAAGTACCTACATGGGTAAACATTAATGTTTTTATATCTGCAGGAACATCACTTTAAATAACAATACTGTTTTTTTTAGTGGCATGGTCATTTTTGCGGAAAATCAATGCAACTGTTGTGCACTATTATAATTACTGTCGTCGTTAGCAAGACAAATAAAAGTAAATTTACGTAAAAATGTGCTGTTACATTTCCGGAGACATTGCGTGAAGGTACATTAGACAAAACTTTGCATAATTCATAAAATAAGCGCAGACTTTTATGTAGGTAATATAGACTGTTGAAATGCTACTGAATTTTTAAAATATTAAACACTTGTTGAAAGGATTAATGAAAGAAATTTACTAACTGCGCGGAGAAAAATAATCATGATTTTATTACTTGATGAGTCAAGCAAAATTTTTCTACTAAAAATACTAAAATTCTCATAAAATGTACTTGGTGGTATAAAACAATTTTTCACTCTTTCTAATACAATAATTAGTATTAGAATAATCAAGCTAAATAAGTCTAGACTTTTTTTCTCTACCTCTCGGTTATTTTATCGTGTCGTGTCGTAAAGAAAAAAATACTAGAGAGAATAGTTTAGTAAAATTAGTGATAAGAACTGTAAAAAATGTTTTCTAATCAAGTCAATTTTACTAGAATTCATTCTCAACACCGAACGTAAATTGACTAGACATTTCTTTCTAGTAAAATCTGCTTGAGCGTCTGGTCGTCCATATAATTGACAGATTTTTTAGTCATGTTTTCTAGAATTCTAGCAATATTTTCATTATTGTTTTCTCCGTGTGACTCGTCAATTTTTATGATATTATATTAAAGCTCAATAATTATTAGATAGCAAACGGTAAAGTTACAAGCATTATTGGATATTCACCTACTATAAGAGAATTTGATTAGATATCCTTGGACTTCAAAAAGACAGCATTTAAATATGCACTTGGGTTATAATCCTATTATGGGGTGTGAACCAGTTATGAATACGGTTCATTTCAATTCTTGGTAGGTATATGAGATAATTGGTAATTCTAACGTTAGTTTTTCCTCTTAGTTTCTGTGCTAATTCTTTGTACAACATTGTTTACAGTTTGATTAGATTGTCTGACAGAAAAAGAGTTATGGAAAAGATTATGTATGTCTAATGGTTATAATTCTTTTCCTTCATGTTTAGTCCGGTCAAATTAGACCAAAAAATTAGAGTAAAGCTACATTAATTCCCATCAAGCTGAAAATCAGTGAGATTGTTTAAAATATGATTAAAAATAAAATATGAAAGTTCCCCATCTTTCCCCTGTATGCAAAAAATTTTTATTTAAGGTCAAAGGTCAAAAAAAATGAGTTTTTTGCGATTTTCAGGAAAACGGTAAGTTTTATCATAAAATTACCCAAGACATAAATTGTAGATCATAAAATTATCTATAATATGTCTCTAAAATACCCCAAAATAAGCTATGTGACAAATAAATCCCCAAGAACTAGAAAATATTTAGTGCAAATAGAAAAAAGATTGCAGAGGAAAATTTTTCTCCAGAAAAATTCCCCTGGAAAATATATCCCCAAAAAATACCCCAAAGGAAAAACAATCCCCTATTTTTTGGGGAAAATCCCCTAATCTGGCAACCCTGAGACGAACAGTATTTCATTTATTAGGCACACTGACATATTGCAGGTATAAGACCCTACCCACGAATACAATTATTAAACAGGAGACAGATGTTGTCTCGAGGTTACACTGGCGTATAAAATAAGGGACTAGGTTTCATTTAACCTGATATCTCAGAAACGGTGGCTCTTAGGAAAAAAATATGGATACATATTTTATAGATAATTTTATGATCTACAATTTTTGTCTGAAGTATTCTTATGATAAAACTTACCGTTTTGCTGAAAATCGCGAATAACTCATTTTTTTGACCTTTGACCTTTTTCAGCAATCTTACTGATTTTCAGCTTGGTGGGAATTTATGTAGCTTCGAATGTCTAAATTGACCGGACTAGTTTGTGCCAATTTTTAATATAGAGTATGTTTACGTTAATTTGATTATCTATAAAAGAGATACAATTGTGGAAAATTTAATAAACATCCCTTATGTCTATAATATATATTATATACAGGGTGGAAAATAACAAAGTTCTAGAGAACTGGAATCTTTGGCAATATTAACGTACACACTCCTAACCAAAGCACTAAAAGAAAACTGAATTTTATCTATGGGTGATCAAGAAGAGTATCCAGAAAATGAGTTTATTTTTCAATATTTTCCCCTCAAAGGAATATTTTTCATAAACTTGGTTTTCTAATTGCCCACAGTTCAAATTCTAACCCTCTATAAACTTTTTTGAATAAATTATTATTTAGAAAATTGAGTATACACTAAAGAAATATGTGGGACATGTACCTAGGTTTTAAGAAAAATTACGTAGAATATAAAAATCCAGTGTTGCCAAAATATTCTTTCCAAAAACCATAAGATCAAAATTAGTTAGGAAAAGTGAAAAATAACAGGACGTTGTTGGGAAAAACCCGGGCAATTCAATTGTTGTGCACTATCAGTGTCGTTAGCAAGGCAAATAATTTTACGTAAAAATATTTTGTAATATTTCCGGAGATATTGCATGTAGGTAGGTTACATTAGAAAAGATTTTGCATAATTCATAAAATAAACAATAGACTTTTATGCAATCTAAATTCTAGAAGACTGGAAACTGACGGTATTTTAGAATACGATAAATAGCTCACAATATCAAAACGCAACACTAAAAGAAGAGAAAGGAATTTTATCATTAGGCCAGTCAAATTAGATCTAAAAAAAGCGTTTTGCGAAATTAATTTCCAATTAACTAGAAATCGTTTTAATTTGGTCTTAACTGCGTGTAATCCGATTTTGCACCATCCTTTTCTAGAAAATTGATTGTACCTAAAACTGCAATAAGAAATATGGTAGACAAACTAGACGCCCTCCTAATGTTAGATTTAAAGAACGTTTATGTATCCCATGCTAGGGTCCAGTGTTGCCCGATGTATTCTTCCCGAAAATCACATGGTTTACATTGACAATCTTAAATTAAATAAAAAAAATAACTTTTGGATAATTTTGAGAGTAATGACAAGGTCTTATAAGAATCCAGCTGTCATTTTCTGGTCTAATTTAATTTTTAATTTTTTTTCTTATTTTTTACTTGGAGGTGCCTATTATGCCCATTGAATCGTAACATAAGTTACTATTTTAAAGAGTTGGTTTAATTTTAACCTAGTTCTTCTCAGGTATTGACGAATTTAACTTACTTATTACAGAAAATTATTTTGGACTTTTAGTTTGTATTTTGGTTTTGGGGCGTAGGTAAGTCAATTCGGAGCAATTTTCCGGTGTTGCTCTTCAGAACAGCGGTGCCCAGCGAGTGCGTAAAAGCCAACTAACGTAACGGCCAGCAAACTCCATTCAGTATGGCTTAATTTGTTATATTAAGGACGTTTCCAAAGAGCAGTTGTGCTCAACTTGTTAAAAAATTTACCCTATGTAAACTACCATGACTACAATAAAAAATAGTTGAGATACAGTACATTCTTTCGCCTCTGCTCACATGCGCAGAACTACAAAAATGATTCCATTGCGTCGTTTTTCAGATCTGACAGCATTGTATTTTAACTGTGCTTGAGATACGTGTTGTTTATGTAGAGAAAAACATATGTTACTAGTATTTTATGTTAATTCAAAGTTTATGATGTTAATATGCTACTTATTTATATTAAATACGAATAAATATTTTACTTGTTATAAAAATTAGCTCATTTTAAATATTTTTTACAACAAAACCAATACCGCTTGTCATAGTGATTTTTACAGAAAGATATTCGTTATATCCTTAATTAATAGTTCTCAGTTTTTAAAACAATTTTAAGAAAATTACTATTGTTATTTAATAAAACATTTTCTTTAACATCGATCAGGATAGGGTTCCCATGTCAAATATGCAAATTTTAATAGTCAATATTTAGAAATTTACTACCGCAAGAACGATTGAAAAAATTCCTACGTATTAAGGACACTTTAAGTATGTGTATTTTAAGTTTCAAAAAAATCGTAAGAAAGTTGATTTTTTTGGGAACGTCCGGTCCTTAAGGGAACAACAATTCTTCATTTGCTCTCGCTAAACAACCGTCACTGTCTGACACTATAGCGCCAACTTTAGCCGCACAAGACACCCGGTATAAACTCTCAAAGTTCAAGAAAAATAGTACGCATTCATGTATTCCTTTGTTCAAGCGACAAATATTATTAAAAAGACTCATTTTAATAAAATTAAAACGCCACAACACGACGTTTGATATTAGCATATTGTGCTTATGTATGTACATACATAATTGTTGTTGCTGTTGTTATATACATACACGGACACAGTTGCTGTTTACAAAATAAATGGGTCAAGGACATAATAACATTTAAAATTAAGATCAGCTAATGTGCGTATCGGAATATGCTAAGATTAGTTCAGGCATAATAATAAACAACGCACACCTCATCGCATTGATTAGGTATATAATGAAATATTCTTTGGGGACGTTCATTAATTTTTATTTAATCTGGACCTATCCCCTTTATGTAACATTTATCCCACAATAAGTTTTTATTCGAAAATAACAATTCTGTAAATTAAAAGTATGTGAGATTTTCAATTACCCTCATCCTTTTAAGGGAGATTTGATGAGATTTTGCTTGAGCCCTCTCCCTCATTTTGAGCTGAAGTAAATTAATTCATGTCTTCTTTTGCGTACACATTTTTATAATATAATAATAATAATAAAATATAATAGTTTTCAGAATTCTTTCGTGCCATTTTCTTATATCGATAATGTAACTTCTAATAATATTTTCTAGGCTGAAGATTAAATACATACATAAAATTATTACAAGGGGCAGTTTATTAAATCGATCGACCTCGAAAACAGTTAGGTCACGTGATATTATATTTCTGTAGTCACACGCAAGTTGTCACAGTTCCTTTTTACGATACCACTACTGATTACATAGCCACTTTACTTATACCTTCCTACATTTATTTAACAGCCATATCATGCAAGGAAAGATATACATACATACGTACGTATTTATGTACCTATGTTTGTAAAAAAAAAATAACAATTTTCTTTTTTTTTAAACGTGAATTAAATTGCTCAATAATTACTGCAACTTCTAATTATTATTGCAAAAAAATGTACCTGTAATTATTCTACACATATACTCAACTTATTAACAATTGTTTTATCAAAATTAGTGTCTGAATTGATATTCACTATTATAAATCGACGGTTTCAAATCTGAGTGGCTTTGCCCTTTTCCATATTGCTCACTGTTGCCATAGAAAGCGTCAAAACCAAAGGCGTAGCTAGGATTTTGTCAAGAGGGGGAGGATTTAAAAACAAAATGTAAAAAGTATATTTTCTCAAACAAAACATTTTAGCTTGATAAAAAACTGAATTGGTAGATAGGTAGATACATACAGTTCAAAATTTTAATTAAAAAGATTTAAAAAAAAGTTAATAATACTGATGTTCGAGGATTTTGAGAAAATACATCCCTTTGTCCAACTCTGGATATGCCTATGGCTAGACACAGAAGCATTGACATAATATTTAAAATTGATTTTCATTGACGAATAAATACCTACTGATATTTATATCAATAAAAAATTATAAATGTTAAAGTTTTTCCACTAGGTAGGTACTCACTGGTTTATGTTTGTCCTCTTCAAGTATTTTCAGAAGCCATTAAATAATCTTCAGGATTTCTACCTTTTACCATAGTGTAGTTGTAGCATGTACCGCCCTTTGAGGACCTTTAAAAAAATAATGGGGTCGTTAGAATTTATTGTCATTTGGGGGTTATTCATTAATTAATACATGACCGTAATTTTGTACAATTTTACCCCTTCCCCTCCTGGCCTGTTCAAGGATCCATGTCCTTCCATCACAAAATAATTACGTAAATTAAAATTTAGTGCCCTAATTATTTGTAAAAAGAGATTTTGCAATTTGACTAAGTATAGGTAGGTACAATTTTTTTAGTTAATTTTTTTTAATGTGGAACCCAAAAAAATACAAAATTAATGAAAGGATTATTCTTTCCCACCTGTTTAATGTGGATTAATTTTTAATATATGGTAAATATAAAGTTATTTTTTCTATTTTACATATATTTATTTTTTAATCCTAGTTATTATTAAGACAGTGGCGGATTTACACATTTGCCGCCCATAGGCTACCTATTCAAAATTTGCCGCCCCTACTGACACCTGCAATTCTATACCCTAATTCACAATCAATTTTTTGTCAATGAAATTGGACTTTATGATTGTATTATATTTTTATAAGACTAATCAACAAATATTGATACGAATTCATTAGGATTAAAAATGTAAGAATGTTAAGAAGAACTTTCGTTGAATGGATATTTACAGCTTTTATTCATTACAATATTATCATTATTGTTTTTTTTTAATTATCATCATTCTAAGAAATGTTTAATATTTGTGAAATTCTGTGCAACAATATGCAATTTTTTATGTGTAAATTTATTAAATTTTTATTCTAGACTCAAACAGGTTGTTAATATCTTCAGAAATATCAATAGAAAAGTATTAATTTTCCACAAATAAATATATCTGTATAATATTTGTTATTGTTATTTTTAAGCAATTTTTTTTCGGATCCTATTTCTCTTCGAATAGAAATCTATATTTATGTGGTGAAAAATAAAACACATTAATTGAATAGTGTGGGTGGACCTAAAGAAAAAATTATGGCAATAATTAATTTACAAAATAGGTAAAAATACTAAATTTAAAATGTAATACTTAAACGCTATTGGAGTATTTAAAAAATTCAAAATCACAGTAGTATATTTTATAAATAAGCGTTTAGTAATTTTTCATAAACACAGACGTTAGTGTATTCAGTATACTGTATAGCACTAAAATATTGTAATTTTTGTTGATTTTTTGAGCCTCGTTTTTTCCGTGTATAAGATAATAATTTTTTTTTAATTTCTGTAAGACAAAAAAATTTTTGAGTAAAGTTTGCCGCCCCCTAAAATCTGCCGCCCTAGGCTCTAGCCTATTCAGTCTGCTGGTAAATCCGCCACTGTATTAAGAATAAAAATATGTTTCAAATTACAAAAAATGCGATGCAGTGGAATACCACATAAAATTTTCCATTCCAACGACATGTGCACCAATTTTGTTTTTGTTTGTTCATAAACACAAATTACCTAATAATACTGATTACTGTATAATTCAATGATTCATATTAAATATATATTTGAATGTTGGATGTTGCAACATCAGAAGAATGTAACGCGTAAATATTTTGTCTTAAGTGCAACATGCTGATTCTGAACTTTCTACCCTTTTAATTTACTCATGCACCGACTTCTAAAATACCAACTATTAATAATTATTATTTTAATTCACTAATGACGGTTAATAGCAATTAATAGTAATAATTCCACTACTTGCATCATTCATCATTATATTTAATGTAATGTCAAAAGACACGCAATAGATAAAGTAAATCGATAAAAGCGTATTTTATTTTATTTTATTTTATTATTAACTTCACGATGACCATACCATACTGTCAGCACGTGTAGATAAATGGGATGAAATTTAATACGACGGAATTCAAATTTAGGCCCTTTGAAACTCATCGTAGTGCAACTGAATTGTACATTAAATAAATACTTTAAGTTGTGTCTACAGATTCTATTTTATATATTAAAGAAGCTCCACCGAGTGTTCATTATTTACATTGTACATATTTCAAACTGATTCTGAGATCGAGAACCAATACGTAAAATATTTGGTTCTTCAGCCAATGGCAATGTCTGAAGTACAGTATTTTTATAAAATGAAGGGGAGTCCGGTAAAATGATTTCCCACATTTTAAGCCTTAACAAAAATACCATTTTAAATGCTATTTAGAACATAATTTTATTGAATGTACTATGCCATTTTTTTAAATTGTGCTTTGAAAGTCCAAGTGGTGACTATTTTTTTCGATACACGTTCGAAGCTGATTTCTGAAAGTTTTCATCACTTGAGGCGATATCTCTACAATTTCTTAGCGTATTCATGTTTTAAAATCGTTAATGGTTTAGGGGTGGTGTTCAAAGACTTTCGTCTTCAAATAATACCAAAGAAAGAAGTCGCATCGCGTAAGATCGGATTTTAAGGGAATTGTTTCCAGTACACGTAGTCTCATTACATACATCGAAACGTTGGATGGTCTGCGCGTTCAACCGATCTTCCCCCATGCGTCTTATTCCTTTGGGGCTATACATATGAACAAGAAAAATAAAGAAATATTTCAATTTTAAGGGGATCAAAATCACTTAATTTAACTGTTCAATTTTCTAAATCGTCATCTTTGTACATAACAATATATCTGATAACGGCTCAAACCTTTTTTAAAAAATTTCAAGGTGCTTGTATTTATTATACAGACAATAAAAAGTTTACTTTACTGCCCGTACTTTTTATAGATACATTTTCATACGTGCGCAAACGCTTATAAATTAGGTCAAGTTTATTGCTATTGGGCTATAATTCAATGACATACTGGTACACCAAGTACTTACAACAATATTGCTTAATTGATTTCTACCTTTTCCTGACAACTACAAACATGGCATTTTGTCCTTCAAGGAGTGTGTATGTACTTGTACAATGTAAATACATATCTAATTCAGGGGGTATTCGATTACATCCCTTACTTGAAACATCTCTCCTTTAAATTTTATTTATATGTATAGGTAGATATAACCTAGCTAAACAGAAACATGTAAAGTAGGTTGTGGTTTCTAAAGTTACTAAAATTTAGTTGCAAGTTGACAAAAAATAGGTACCTACGTAGATAGTACAATCTAATATATAAAATTCTCGTCTAATATTTATAAAATTCCCGTGTCACGGTGTTTGTAATTAAACTCCTCCCAAATGGCTGGACCGATTTGCGTGAAATTTTGTGTGCGTATCGGACAACATCTATTTTTCATCCCCCTAAATGTTAAGAGTGGTCCAGCCCTATTTTTTTTTTTATTTTTTAGACAAAATTTTTTGTATTTATTTTTTTATGATACAGCATACAAAAATACATACAACCCTTAATTTTCACCCCACTACGATCAACTCCCATTTTTTAATAGCGATATTAGTATTAGTACTGTAATAATCTTCAACTCTCAGTGGTCGATAACTGATCAATTATTATCAATCGATTAGTCATCCCCGCCAGGCGTCTACTGATGTCACTACTCACCCAGCAAACAGCACGGAGCGGGGATGAGAATGAAGCAGATTTTTTTAGAATGTTACAGGCAGTTAAAATATGTTCTAAGAAGTAAAATAATGTTTTATTATAACATTTCAGAATGATTTGGCAATGTTCAAGAATGTTCCAGAATCTTGAAGATCATTGAAGATTGTTTCAGAATGTTAAAAGAAGTTTGAGAATGTTTTGAATCATTATGGGATGTTCTGGATAGTTCTAAATTCGCGAATATTCTAGAATGTTCCATCAAACGTGTAATATATTTTTACCCGGGCAACGCCGAGTATTGTTTCTAGTACATGTATAAGCAAAGGGGAAGGAAATAGCCACAACTGCCTTCAAAATGACCTGACACATAAGGAAGGTAGAAGGGGTTCAAAACCGTATAAGTGTAGAAAATTATTGTACAAAGTGAAATTAAATGTAGATTTTACCATACCTAAACTTGTCAAATAGATACCCCTTGGATTAAGTTAATAAGAATAAAATTTGGCGACAATGGTGGGGGTAGATTTCTTTTTTTGGACAAAATGTAAAAAAGATTAGTACCATTTATCGAAATGTGTTTCGTATTGTCCACTTATAAACGTGACCATTGTTAGAATGGAATAACAAAGAACCGTTAAAAACGGTTTACGATTGATTGACTATCCAATAAAAATTATAAGACCAAACTAAACGCTTTCTGAAAAACCCTTGACATCTTTTCTAAACCCGTAAAACGTTTCACTTAAGAGCAGTAGTGGATAAGCAATACAATGTATATTCTAAAAGTTATTAAATGATAGACGACTTAATGTATCATTATCCAAAAAACAACATTGGACATAACGCCGACTTAATAAAGTGCAAAGCATTCCTGTTTTTCATTTGAAAATGTCCTTCAACTTCTTAATACATCTTAGAAACACTGAAATTTTAAGCTGTATGAAATCCTTTAATAATACCTTTCGAAGTTATTACTGATTTGATGACTTTAACATAGACTGTATCAAATTGGGGCTTCAACGACCAAAGCATTTTAAAAGTTTTGGGTTTAAATGAATGTTTTACCTAGCTGGTCTTATGTATTCTTTTTTTGTAAAAAATTTTCTTTAGTCGAAGAGTATTACATATATTACAAATTTTGCGCAAGCACCTGTGCGATTGTCTTCCCACTCGGTTCGACGGTGTCGTTTACCATAGTAAACTAGAAAATGGAAGTGAATTAATTATGAGTGTTGTGTACATTTCACCTAATAAAAAAAAGAATGATATTTCATTTTTACATGAGAAATTATTTCCGTACAGTCACAGAGGTTCAATAATTTTGAAAACCAATAAAGATAAACTACAATTGATTTTAGCTGGAGATGTCAATGGAAATTTTGCTAAAGATGAATCAATGCCATTAATTACGTTCCTCCAAAAAGAATTTCAATTGGAAATTAACAATCCAAGAGAACCTACAACCTACTACCAGATATGCAACAACAATAGATGCTGTAGTTATTATTTATGTCTTGATAATGTTATGTCCAATACTTTTGTAGCATACTTCAGTTATCCTCGACCAATTATCACAGTAATGCTGTCAGAGGCAACATCGAATACACTATTACTGAAATCACTGATTAAAAAAATTGAGTTTCACATCTGCCAAACGTCCCGTGACGGCTCACATTTTTTTACATATTTTGGTCTATTTTTTATTTTAATTCACCCTAACCTTATAGGTATCTATAGATATCTTATCTCTAGACATGTGCCCGGATTGATTTAATGTTTTTTAAAGATTTTAAACTCTTTTATTAATATCTGAGACCCCTTCAAAGATTTTCAAATCTTTCAACATTACTCTTTCAAGTTATTGGGAACTCTTTGTAGCTTAAAGGACAAAAGCACTTTAACTAAAGGCCCTGGGTGTAGGGTAAAGGGCTTTTTTTAAGAGGACTTTGCCTAGTACTGGTCTTATTTTTTCGTACATAAGTTTTCTTATTATTTTACATATTTTGGTTTATTTGAAAGTGTATTTAATTCCAATCTTACAGGCAAAACTTTCTTTAGATACATGTCCAAATTAGATTACAATTTGTTAAGGATTTTCAGTATTAAATTTTATTATTGTGTCTGAAGCTTTCTCTAGATACATGTTCAGATTAGTTAATAATAATTTGTTAAGTATTTTAGGTTCTTTTTATTACTTTTTATTATTGTGTCTGAAGCTTTGAGGCCCCTTCAAAGTTCTTGAAATCCTTCACTTCAACATTGTCTTCGTCGGTAATTCGTTTGGATTTCCAGGATTAAAGCACATTAAGTGTTTTAGATTTAGGACGCAAAGCTTTTTTGTAGAGGATTTTATCCAACTCTGGTCTTATTTATTATTATGTTTTCTTTAAAATCGAAAACTGTTACAAACTTGAAAAATTTGGTTTTTCTGTCTACCAAAGGTTGTGTAATACTTTGGTCTATTTTAATGTACATTTAATTCCAACCGTAAAAAACTTTATTGAGTTATATGCTCCGATTACTTTTTTTTAAATGTATTTTTAGGTGTTTTTGTTTGTTAATTTCAGTGTACATACAAGTAAATATTTACTTTTTAAACAAACTGAAACTGCATTATTTTTAAATACATAAGTACATAGTAGTTTGTATGCAATATGTGTATGTAGGTATGCAAAAGTATATAAAAGTGGTTGTTCACTTCTGTGAAACTGTATATGTAATGGACACCTTTCTCCACAATTACTCTCTCACTTTCAAAAAGCGTATCCACAACAACCAAACAAACACAAACGGATTTGAATTGGTCACACACCCGTACATGCATACAACAACAAAAAGAATCAGGAATCAGATACTCGAGGAGATTTTACACTACAGACCACAGGACCTACACAGCAGTGGCGTAGCTAGGTTACCAAAGGCCCTGGGAAAAAAAAAATTAAATAGCGCCCAACTAAACTATTTAAAATCGTTTGTTCCGTATTCGTCGTGTTCCGAATTCGACGTACTTCAGATTTGTCATAATTCAGATTCGTCGTAATACAGTAGACTACATAATAAAATAAAAAACCAAATACAAATTGTAACTTATTTTAATGAACAAATTAAAAGTATTTTATGAAAATAAAAGAAAATGTCTACCTACTACCGCTCAAAAAATACGGTCCTGAGACAGAAACACAGACAGCGGAGGCACGTTAATAGGGTCCCGTTGAGCATCCTTTGGGTACGGAATCCTAATTAAGTAGAGATTTTTAATCCAATAACACCACTTTCTTGACCGACTCGACTATAGGTACGTTTTACGACGAATCTGGATTACGACAAATCAAAATTTTATCAATACAACTCAAAATATAAATATGTTGTTACATTTAAATACTTTAAAGTTGCAAAGCTACTTTATCATTAGTTTTTTATTGTGCATAGCAGGGCACGTCTTGGTTCTACACGCAGAGTTTAAGAATTAATAACTGGATAAATTAATTAATACAGGTTTTTTTTAATAAATGTTAGTGGATATTTATACATAACACAATTTATAGTTAGTAAGTCAGAGTCCGGGGGCGCCCCTGAGCATGGGGGCCCCGTCTAGCCCTATGGTAGTTACGCCACTGGTACACAGTAGGTACACAAAAGCTTATACACATTATTTGTCTTATTATTCCTATTTTTATTATTGAAGTGAAACTTTTTATATACATTTATCATTGTATGCGTTATTATTACGTACGATAAGAAACATGAGGAAATAATGTCGAATGTGTGTGCAGCAATAGTGGTATATAGCAGCACAACAACAATAATAAAAAGATCAGGATCGGAAACTACGGTTAGACGGCCTTGACTACCATTCAGGCCAGAATTGGGTAAGTAGGTAAAGTAGTAAGTAAGTAAGTAAGTAGCAATAAGAGAGAGACCAAACGAATACGATAGTTTATGAGATTAAACCTAATAACAGTACACACACGCATTGGAACTCTTTCACACGAATCGTATGCACAATATATTCATATATACATGCATAGATACTCAGTAATCACACATCCTATGGTAGTACTATCTATAGCTTTGCTATTATAGACGTACTGTATGTGTTCACTTCACGTATGTATACTTGAATATGACAACTTCCAGTCAGTGTTGCCAGAGGTGTACGAACAATAATTGTACCAACTCACATATTGAAATTGTACTAGATTTTAAACTTTTGTACAAAAACAAAAAATTTCTTATTTTTACCTTATAGTACGAGATCCGGATCTTAGACTATTATTACTACAATTAACACTATAAAACTAAAAAACCTCTAAAATTAGTGTTTATTATGTTACAAGCAATGTATGTTTTACAATCAAAAAATACTAAAATAACAAAATTTCATTTATAAATGATATCCTTTTTTAATAAGGATTGGGAAGGCTTTCACTTGAGGGATATATATTTGCGTGTATAGATTTTTATTGTATTAGACGAAATGTACTAGAAATATGAAAAATGTACTTTTGTATAGACGGTTTGAAAATGTACTAGATTCGTACAATTGTACTAACTCTGGCAACGCTGCTTCCAGTGCAATAACATGAATATGTATCTGGTATCTGTTATCTCAAACAAAACTGAATGCAAGTGCATTATAATACGTCTGCTATGTTACGTATATGTGTTGTACCTACAACGTAAATAAAGACGAAAATAAGTAGGTATATCTACTTATAATAATTAAAAATTTCGTCTATTACCCGCAAAGAAGATCATCAATAACCATAAAGGATTAGTATATAGTATAGTAATCTTAAATTCCCCTTTTAAGGAAATCAGAAATAATCTCCACCTCAAAAAATCGTTACCGCAACTGAAATTATAAAAAATCATAACTTCCACAAAATATGACTTAGTGTTGAAATTTTTTATAGTAATAGCTGAATATTAGTGCTAATGCCTTGACAAAATTGAACTAAATAATTTATACAGGGCATTCAAAATAAAATTCTAAAGTTTAAGAACTTCAAACATGAATAACCTCGTTTTTTCAAATGGCATTCATATAGATACTATAGTAACTTAGAATTAGATAGATAATTTCATTTATTTTAGCGTATAAGGGTGTGCGTTGGACAATTGACAACTAACGACAATCAAACCCAAATCACAGTAAAACCTTTTTTATCGCTTAATTTCTGTTGGGGAGATGTTCGAGACAAATGTTTATAAGAAATACTTCAATTCTGTTACAACAGAAATGAATCGAAAATGCGATTTTTGGCTTCATTTTGCATTGATTGCTATTAGTTGTCATTTTTCCAAGGCACACCTTTTTATGCGATAACCGGATGTAAATCGAACTTGAAAATATTTTTAAAAGAAGCGGCATAAACAATAACCAAATGAGCCCAAGTTTCAGAATTGAATTCCTTCTACTAATTCATATACTTCTAATAGCCCATCAACTTGAAAAACCTTGTGTACATTTATTTAAATATAGGACAGTGGTCCTGTTCCTATTCCTTCCCTATTTGGTGTAGTTTAGTTTAATTTTAACGGTGAACTGTAGTCCTTAGTTAATATTTATTACTTTGTGTTCTACAACACCCTCAAAGTTCTTCAGAAATCTATAATGTACTCAATTTATTACAATTAAAAAAATTATCGATTTAGCAGCACTTCCCACTCTGTTAGGGATTTTTTCGAACTACTGTCTTATTTTTTTTTTAAATGGTGCCTCAGGCAATAAAACTTTGAAGATTTATTAGCCTATTTGGCCGAATGACAAAATAAAGAAACCGACCAGAATTTTATTTAGTGACAATATTAAGGTACAATAATCCTTGGCGAGTCTATCTTTGTAGTTGAGATTTAACAAAATGGAAAATCTCAACAAGTTGGTGATAAGGGCGGTCACCTGCTGGTAGTTTTATTGCTTAGACAATTTTTTATTAGGCTTCTTAATTTTACATTATTAAGCTTACTCATTCTTGTCCTCACATTTTATAACCAGACCTGACCTTTCCCTCATTTTCCCCTCTACAACTAACACATACTTACAAATCCTCTCACATATTCAGCATCTCAAGTTTTCAATTATTAACTCTCTCATATCATCCTCTCGCTTGTCTCCTCTCCATTCATTTACGAACCTTCTTATGTCTTCCCTATGCCCCCCTCCCTATGTTTTTAATAGAATGTTAATACCGATTGACTAAAGAATTTTAATGAAGAATATAAGAATAAGCATATTTGAATCACATAGGTATTTTGAAAAAAAATTTGACCATTTTCCATGATGGTTCATCAAGAGCTAAGGCTTAAATTTTCTCTAATAGAATTGGGATCAGTCATTAATCAAAGAATTTTATTTTTTGCTATCCTTTTCAATTCCCTCCTGGATTCCCACCACCTTTGACTTTGAACTTATATGCTCCCTTCTTTTTGATAATCTGCATTAGATGCTTAAGGTATTTTTATTTTCTACCTTTCTCTAATCACAAATTAACGGAGTTTACAGTTCATTCCTGAGGCGTGCAAATTCCTTTTGGCCAAATTTACTACTACATTAATTTATGATAAAACTATTGAACCGATCGAATTACAGTCGTTGGCCTAATGGTCTTATAATCCTTTTTAAATCTGAAAAATTTTCGTTTTAATAATGTATTCATATCATTCCTATAACTGCTACAATTGAAAGGGAAGGACCATGAGATAAGGGTGGAGGGTTCTATTAGAGTTAATGCTCTGATTGTTTAAAATGTTGCTCTCCCACTGATTGCAGCTACTATCCTTAAACACACTGCATCTGCATGATTTTTCTCCATTAATTAATTTACAATTTAGTAAAGGAGTGACCTATCGCATATATTTTTAATTTACGTATAAAGGCTACTTACAAACCTATTGTATTTTTGTTTGAAAGCGTAAAAGAAATTTATCATCGATTATTATTAATTTTGTTAATTTCGAACATCCATTTTACACTTATAGTTAAAAATAATCCACTGATCACGTTCTATTTTTAAAGATGCATCGCACAGTGGCACGTAAAAATAGACGTTTTATGTTGTCTATAAATATATAATACACACATAAACAGTACATATGTCCATTTCCATTATACATAGGTAGGACGGTAAACATTAGTCATTATTAACGAAAATTTACGAGCGTTATTAAGGAACAGCCTTCGAATTCGCGAATTACCTTATATTATATAATTAGCATTTTATATTTTTAATATGACCTCAAACGCACAATCGCCATTTTTCATACATAACTATTTGTATAAGTAAGTATATAGATAACAAGATAAGATTTAATTAATATCTTCGATAAGTCAACCAGACTGAAAACACTTAAATTAATAACAACAGAATACCATGGCACGTCAATTACAAATATCGAGATAGAATGGGAAATTTAGAAAGCAACTACGTATATTATGTACAATCTTTGCTAAAAATAAACAACTTTATATTAATTTCGAATATTTTTCAGTAAATACATATAATAAATGAATATATCTTAATATAATACCTACAATCTAATATATAAAATTCTCGTGTCACGGTGTTTGTAATTAAACTCCTCCCAAATGGCTCGACCGATTTTCGTGAAATTTTGTGTGCGTATCGGTTAGGTCTGTGAATCGGACAACATCTATTTTTCATCCCCCTAAATGTTAAGGGTGGTCCACCCCTATTTTTTTTTTTATTTTTTAGACAAAATTTTTTGTTTTTATTTTTTTATGATACAGCATACAAAAATACATACAACCCTTAATTTTCACCCCTCTACAATCAACACCCATTTTTGAATAGCGATATTAGTACTGTAATAATCTTCAACTCTCAGTGGTCGATAACTGATCAATTATTACCAATCGATTAGTCATCCCCTCCAGGCGTCTCCTGATGTCACTACTCAACCAGCAAACAGCACGGAGTGGGGATGAGAATGAAGCAGATTTTTTTAGAATGTTACAGGGAGTTCAAATATGTTCTAAGAAGTAAAAGAATGTTTTTTTATAATATTTTAGAATGATTTGGCAATGTTCAAGAATGTTCCAGAATCTTGAAGACCATTCAAGAATGTTTCAGTTAGAGAATGTTTTGAATCATTATGGGATGTTCTGGATAGTTCTAAATTCGCGAATATTCTAGAATGTTCCATCAAACGTGTGATATATTCTTACCCGGGCAACGCCG
This sequence comes from Agrilus mali, assembly GCA_029378335.1. NCBI lineage: Eukaryota > Metazoa > Arthropoda > Insecta > Coleoptera > Buprestidae > Agrilus > Agrilus mali. The sequence continues at coordinate 8,383,793 of CM055656.1, read as the reverse complement.
GGTATTGTTGCTACTACTTATATAGTATTTAAGTACATCACCGAAATGGAAATAGATAGCAACAATACTATTACAGAACAGTTCACGAAGTGGGAACAAAAAATGCAAAATTTTATGAGGCACCTTTAAAAATATGTTTTACAAGTGTAAATTTGAAAAAACAAAATCTTATAGTCGCAAGCTCATTAAATACTTTATCAGTGTCCAATAATATACTCCTGTGTATATGTTCAACATTGATAAACCATTGAGGCAGTTATTAATATTAAAACATAAATTATTTCATTATTATTCTGGATAATTATATATATCTATTTAATTAAGCCATTTTAAAATTTTAAAAAAAATGACGCGTAGGTATAAGTTTTCGCCTTTTTAAGGATTTATGTTGACTATCCATCCTCTCGGACACGCCACTGCAGGGGAGTCTAGGGAAAAACGTGTTTGAGATAAAAGTAAATTTGAAGAATAAGGAAAACCAAAAGATATTTTGTTTTTCGTTTGCCATAAAACTTACAAAAAAATATTTTTCACGCAATTTTTTTTGGAATAGGTACATATTGTAATACACTATATATTTTTTAAAGGTAAGTAGAATTCTTTGAAGCAAACGTTTCAAGAAAAGAATAAAAATCAAGAAACAATGTAAAAAGGTAGATAAACACATTTCACATTTGTTGTGTACATCTTTATATTTACATAATTACATATGTAGATAAGTACAGAGTACATAGATACCTACGTACGGATATCTGTATGTAATAGATATCTAGGTTCGTGTATAATTGTACATAAAGATGCAATAGTGTATTTCCTAATAACTGGAATATATCATCTCACTAATCAATGCAAAGCTTATGAGGACTCTTAATTACGTACTTTATTCCATGATCATCAGAAACTTTTTACCGCCACAGGCGGTAAATAGTACATACATACATGCATAATAGAAATCGCTACGTCGTAGAGTTCTGTGAAAAGAGACTGTTCTGGGATTTCCCGGAGTGCAACCATGTGGATCAAATCAGTCGCGTACTTTTCACTTGGAAAAGACCAACTCCACTGGCTCAATAATGAAGTAAAATTACCTAATCAGGCTAATATTATAAAGGCGAAAGTTTGTGAGTGTGTGTGTGTGTGTGTGTGTATTTTTGTTACTTCTTCACGTCTAAAAGGCTGGAGCGATTTTAATAAAATTTGGGACGGAGTTAGCTGACACCCTAGATTAACACACAGCCTACGTTTTACTGCGGGAAAATATCTTATTCCCATGGGAAAATCGATGAAAATGAATTCGCGAAATATTATAAATGCGAAAGTAACTCTGTCTGTATGCTACACAATCTCGCCTAAAATTTACTGAACCGATTTGAATGAAATTAGGTACAGAAATAGCCTAGAGCCTGAGAAAAGACATAGGCTACTTTTTAATGCGAAAAAAGGGTTGTAAGGGGTTGAAATAGGAATGTTTGTTCGGAAATTCCGTAATTTTTAAAGATAGAAGCTTGAAACCTATTTTTAGGCTTTTGATTAGATATAAATAAATACGACATTTAATGTTTGTAAAAATTTTACCCTAAAGGGGTTACAATTAGCCGATGCAAGTTTTTGTGTAATGACGTCGTCCAAAAAGCTTACGGCCCAGAAAATTAAAATATTAAGTTAAAACTTTATAGAGGTTTTTTTTATTTGGATCAATAAAAGTGGTTGAATACTAAACTATATAAACTATTTTAAACTATAATAATCTCTAATATTATAAATGCGAAAGTAACTCAGTCTGTCTGTGTGTTACGCATTCACGCCCAAACTACTGAACCGATTTTAATGAGAATTTGATAGAGAGAGATAGATAAGTAGATATAAAGCTAGAGGCTAGAAACTAATTTTTTAGGCTTTTGATTAGATATAAATACGACATTTAAAGTTTGTAAAAATTTTACCCTAAAGAGGGCAAAAATAAGGAATGAAAGTTTTTGTGTAATGACGTCGACAAAAAGGCTTACGGCCCAGAAAATAAAAATATAGAAGGAAAAAATTTTAAATGCTGCCGAAAGTCACTATTCCACGCGGACGAAGTCGGGGCCATAGCTAGTACATAATTTATATGAACCATCTGAGATTATTGCACAAATGAAGAGAGGAGATGCCTTTAAGTGAGTAGTTGATTTTGTTGGAAATTCATAGATAGTTTTTCCGTCAGGGGGTGTTAAAGTTGACCCCATTTTTTCCCTCAATTTTAAACAGATTCTGACATATTCGAGCGTATTGAATATCACAGTCTATTAAAATCAGTAGGACTTGAATTTAATTTCTAAAATTGATGGAGAATTAGTCACAATAATCAAAATCAAACTGGTAAGGAATATTTTCAAGAAATGTTTTCCATAGGGTCAGGTGAGGTAATTGTAAAACCGGGGTAAGTTGACTTTTGACGGTTAGATGCTTTAGCTCGCTAAACAGTAGAGGAAGAGTGTCGCAATATTTTATGTTAAACAGTGAAAATATTTTTATATAATATATAATTTTTGGGATAATTATGAACATGGCTTTATAAATATAATTTTCATTGGAATTCACATTTGAAAGCGAATTGTTCACTTTTGCCCCATTAAAAACCTCTATAAAGCCAGTACAAACAAGATGATTGTTTACATTTACCCCTAAGTTTTCGACTGCGTTAATAAGTGAAGGGCTAATTGTAAACCTAAGCTTTTTGCAAAAAAATCCGAATTTGCATATTTAACAACAGAAACTCACTTAAAACCAAACAAGGACCTAAATTAATCATATAATCGCCTAAATTTAATCTTCATCTAAGATACATCGAGCTTCAAAAGTCAAACTTCCAAAATCGTTCACAATTACCCCATCCGATCTTATCAGAAGTCTCAGAAATAGTGCGAAGTGGGGAAGTGGGAAAAGTTATTGCTTTTTATTTAATTTAAAAATTGAACACATTTTAAGAAAATACATATTTTTATGCTACCAAGACGCAAATGATCTTTAAAAGCATTATTGCCATCACTAAAACGGCTTCAGGCTTTAACTTAAAGTGTTCCGAATACATTCTAAAATCCAAGGATTTCGAATTACAATATATAATAACATACATCAAAAAGTAATCAAATTTAAAGCCCTAAGTACTGTGAAAAGGACTTCGTTTATACGATAAGGCCTTGAATCGCGTCAATAGGGCTTCAAATTTATACATCAAAATGCTTGAAGCATTTGCTAGAAAGATTCTAACATACCATAACAGGCTTGCATTAACTTAACTAAAAGGGCTTCAATTATATCATAAAGCTTAAAGCCCTTTGGATAGTTTTGCCTCGTTTTCTTGCACTTTGAAGGGGATTCAAGCTACTTCAAAAAAAGTTTAAAAGCCCATTGAAAGGTTTTTAAAGGCAATTTAAGAAGGGCTTCGAGCTTTTGAAAATTCTTTAAGCACTTTAAATGTGTTTGAAGTTTTTTTTTTGTTAAGTTTCAAATTACAAACACTTTTTTAAAAAATTTCCTGATTCGATTACCAAGCCCCAAAATGCTTGTTCGAGAACAGACTTGAAATGCAAAGCTTTTAAGCTCTAAAAGGTCTTGAAGCACATTTTAAGCGCAAACTACTAAAGCCCTGCCTAGATCTGGTATAAATCGATCTTTGGAGCGCTTGCATTGATTTCGATGACTTCGCAAACATGAAGATGAGACTGCCAGGAGTGGCCAGAGTAACTTTTCTTAAATTGCTTATTGGTGATAACATTTGCATTCTATTTAACAATCAGAAATAGCGGATGTATAAGCTAGTATTGCATATTATACGCATAAAAATTTTATAATTATGTAATTTATAATCGGAAATGAACAACAACCGTCGTTTTTGCTGAAAAACGTGACAGCAAATAAGAGATTATATTTATATATTTTTTACCTGTACGTAGTATAAAAATAAATAAAATGTCTCACGTACTTTGTTATATCTACCACTTTCACATTTTAACCTTTAATAAAGAGCACGACCGGAAGAATGATGCAGAAACTGACACAACAAACAAACGACAACATTACAACAAATGCGTTGGTAGATTTATGGAGTTTAGATAGGTACAAGTGTAACGACATATCTATTGTCTTCTATTTTTTTTTAATTGGCGGTACAGGCAATAAAACTGCCACCAAGTAACCGCCCTTGCCACATTTACCTTTAGAATTATTTATTAGAGCACCATTCAAACGAAACAAGTTTTGGATTATGTTAATCACATGTCTGTAAAGCTCAAAATAGTTTAAAAGTTTTAACAGGGCTGTTTGCAAAAATGTAATAAATTGTTATTTCCTGAGTCGCAACTTTGAAAGAATTAGACAATACTTTGAAATGTTCCATCATTAGAGCACGACGACCAACAGCTAAATTATCAACCTACATAACTGTTTAGATGCAATTTCAATTTTAATTTTCTGAATGTACTTCATCCTAATTCACTATTGCGATCGTTCTTCTCCTTATTATATTATTGCATCTATCCTCTGTATGTTTATTGCATGCGCAAGGTGCACATGTGGTAAAACAATAGGTCAGTAATATTTATTGCAAACGAAACTATAAATAGACCAAATGGCATTGAGTGCAATACATTATTTGTATGTTTGTATATCGTGAAATGTTTGTATGTATCTACCTGCAAAGTACTACCCACACACACATCTCGGTGAATGCTTAAAATATGTACCTACAGATATATTTATCTATAGCTTGTTTAATCAATAAAATAATATAAAGTCAATAGCAAAAAAAGTTAAAACTGCAAAGAAAGGATTAAAGACAAAGAATCGAGAAGAAAAATCAAATTTTTCATTATGCAAAGTAACTAAGCCTCTTTTTGTTTTATTTTTAAAATAGGTAGTTTTTAATTACTGTCAAGTCACGACTTGTAATTGATTATTATTGATTGACTTTTATTTACTTTAATTACAAAATTATGTATTATTATTGTGTATCGGAGCAAAAAACTGAAAAGAATTTTTCAATGGCCTAATTAAAAAAATGAATTGAACATTTTATTTATCGTATGAACAACTGCGTTAATTTAAATTCATTCAATTAAACATTTAATTTCATTAAAATATAAAGAATGCTCATACAATGTTGTTTATATTGAGAACTAAAAATGGATATTATTTGTCAAAGTAAAAAAAAGCTTTCTTATACAGTTTCAAAAGAAAAACTTCACTTGTTTACGTGTTTAAGAAAATTAGCAACTACATTGGTAGGATGTAAAAATGTGAGTGTAAGTATTCGGAATCTGGTTATACCTTAAGTTCTAATATACAAAATATATTGTCCATTTTTTTTTAAATGTCAGTTCAGTCAATAAAAACATCAAAAAATTCATTAGCTTATTTGGTGAATGACTGACATTGGCACTCAAAAAGAGGAGATTAGTGACAATGTTAAGAGACAGTAATCTTCTATGAATTCATCTTTGCTTTCTAGCTAACAATAAGATTCAACAAGTGTTATATGTAAAAACTTTCAAACTATTTCAATACTTACACATTTACCGGAAGGGTTGGTGTAAATTCGGTCTGAAACTATTGAACGACCGTATAGAGGTACGTAAATTCCCTACCAACAGTGGCGGATTTACAGCAGGCTTATTAATAGGCTAGAGCCTAGGGCAGCAGATTTTAGGGGGCGGCAAACTTTGCTCAAAAATTTTTTTTTCTTACAGAAATAAAAAAAAAATCATTATCTTATACACGGAAAAAAACGAGGCTTAAAAAATCAACAAAAAATACAATATTTTAGTGCTATACAGTATACTGAATACACTAACGTCTGTATATGAAAAATTACTAAATAAATATAATATGTTTCACCACTTAAATATATCTATTCAAAGAGAAATAGGATCCGAAAAAAATTTCTTAAAAATAACAATAACAAATATTATATAGATATATATGTGGAAAATGAATACTTTTCTATTGATATTTCTGATGATATTAACAACCTGTTTGAGGGTAGAATAAAAATTCAATAAAACACGTAAAAAATTGCATATTGTTGCACAGAATTTCATAAATATTATACATTTCTCAGAATAATGATAATTAAAAAAACAAAAATGATAATATTGTAAAGAATAAAATCTGTAAATATCCATTCAACGAAAGTTCTTAACATTCTTACATTTTTAATTCTAATGAATTCGTATCAATATTTGTTGATTAGTCTTATAAAAATATAACACAATCATAAAGTTGCAATTTCATTGACAAAAAATTGATTGTGAATTAGGGTATAGAATTGCAGGTGTCAGTAGGGGGGGCAAATTTTTAATAGCCTACGGGCGGCAAATGTGTAAATCCGCCACTGTTTAGTTTAGATATCATAAAGCAAATAACTTATAATAATGGTTACAGTGAGTCCTTAACAGATAAATTAATAAAGAAAAAGGAACAATAAATAATAGCCACAAAAATGTATCCCTTCATAAAAGAACCAAGAACATATAAATTTATAAATTATTGTGGAAAAAAGACAACAAAAACTGTGAATAATTTAAAAAAATCAGATATTGACACTATATTAGTAAATAAATGCAATTTAAGAACCGTACTCTCTAACAATAAAAAAGAAAAATATGATAAACTCCAAAAATCAGGAATATACAAATTAAATTGTAAAAATTGTAACGCATTCTATATAGGGCAAACTGGGCGTAATTTCAAAACTAGAATAGATGAACACAAAAAATCAATAACTAACTAAAAACACTCAACTGGCTTAGCATCTCATTGTATTAATAATAAACAATATAGTTTCAGAAAATGTAAAATTGTTACACAATTTAAAAAAAGGAAAACGTTCAGATTTATTAGAACAATTAGAAGGTAATAAAAAAGCTATTTATAAAAAAGAAAATATTGTTAATGACCAACAACAATTTTTAAATACACCTTTAATAGATTTAAGAATATATTACTGTTCCCTCCCCCTTAAACTTTATGAACACTGTATAATAAATTTAATTTTAGTAATAAGGTTACTCTTGAAAAAGGCATAACATGCCGAAACAATTGTAGAGATATTACAATATATATTTGAAACATTTACTTTAATGAAATTTAATTTAGTTGACTTCTTAAAAAATTGTTTATAGTCTACGTAAATTTGGTCGCATACTCGCATATATAGTATACCTGCCTGTGCTTGGGCGTGCAAAATCTCAGCACCAGATGATTAATGATAAATTGTTAATCATAAATTTTGCATCAATAATAAATCATTTGACATCTGAAATTTTACGTTAAGAATAACAACGACTTTATTTCAAAAAAATATAATAATAGGGGCTAAACTGTAACTCATTTTTGCTTCTATTCTAGAGGAGAAAACATTTTTCTAAACGTCAACTGAGGGGGGGATAACGGCGTATCTAAAGGGGCGCATGGAAGGATGGTGTGTACCACCCTCCCCAACAACATTAATTCTTTAAAAGGCGAAAATAGTACGCGTCATTTTGCTTGAGTTTAATAGCTTGATCAAATATATACAATTATCCAGAATAATAATGAAATAATTTATGTTTTAATATTTTTGAACTGGCTCAATCGTTTAGCAATGTTGAACTTACAGAGGAGTATATTATTGGACAATGATAAAATATTTAATGAGCTTGCGACTATTAGATTTTATTTTTTTTAAATTACACTTGTAAAACATATTTTTAACGGTGTATTCCCACTTTGGGACCTCATAAAATTTTGCATTTTTTGTTCCCACTTCGTGAACTGTTCTGTAACAGCATTATTATTATTCCCATTTCGGGACCGATTGGTAATGTAATGATTGAACAAATAAAATATGGTAGGTGTCATTTGAGAAAACGTTATTCGTGTTTGAAGTTCTTAAATTTTATAATTTTATTTTGAACGCCCTGTATAATTTATTTAGTTCACTTTTGTCAAAGTGTTAGCACATATATTCAGCTATTACTAGTAAAAATTTCAACAGTCTGAGTCGTATTTTGTGGAAGTTATGATTTTTTATAATTTGGGTTGCGGTAGCGATTTTTTTTCTACAAATTAAATTAACTCAAAAACCGATCGTCATAGGTGTACAAGTTGGTTATCAAACTTACAGAATTAAACGTTTTATTCGAATTCAGCGTGAAAAATATACCATTACATTTAAAATAACAAAGTTGGTGTCGACTTCCGGTATAACCGGATGTAAATTGAACTTGAAAATATTTTTAAAAGAAGCGGCATAAACAATAACCAAATAAGCCCAAGTTTTAGAATTGAATTAATTCTACTAATTCATATACTTGTAATAGCCCATCAACTTGAAAAACCCTGTATCGTATAAGTATACAGTATGACTAAAAAAGTATTTTAGGAATAAGTCATTCTTTATAAAAAGTTGTGCAAGTACAGTACAGTACAGTACTACAGTACCAAAAATTTTCTTTACTATGTACATTATACCTACATACATTTGCATGTGTATAATATACAAGTACATACATGTAGTATAAATACATATGTCCTTAAAAGTATTTAAATGTGTCCATTACATTACGTTTTATGTACACAATTGTGTGTTTGCAAAGGTGACATAAGCTGAATAAACAGAATGAAGTTTCACGGTTCGCATATGTGTCGGTTAGTTAGAACGTATGACCTCATATTATGTAGGTACTATCACCAGAATGGCTGGGGAAAAGGGAATTGTAATGCATATTATGTAGTTTTTGCATTAAAATTCTTTCTCTGATAATAAAACGCACTGCAAAACAACGCAACTGCATATTTCGTAACATTATATTTATTTATTATTGATTTGTTTGTATTTGCTAATCTTATACAAATCATAATCTTTTTTGTGATCTTAAAACTTACAGAATATAATAAATACACGACAAATACAACTTTTTAAATTTTGGAATTATTGAGCAACTATGGGCTGCAAAAAGTTGCAGAACTATTAAAAAATCAAAGAAATTTCTTGGGTTTTATATTAAATCGCTGGCTTTATTAAATTTCGTTAGGGATCAGGAAATTTAAACTTTACCCTCTGTCCCCAACATTTAATAACACTATCTATTATGAAAGACATAAACGTTACGAGTTTTTAAATCGAATTTTCTCGAAAACCGTTAATCTTACAATAAAATTTATCATGTGATTTTTGTAGACAATTTCCTAAGCTACCAATTTGAAAGATAATCGATCAAAATAACTGTTAACGAGATATTCGCGAAAAAGTGTTTATCGTGACCTTTTGACCCCACCTAACATTGTTAGCGGTACATATATGTTGCTGGGGACATTTGGGATTTTGTGTAGAACTATAAAAGGAAAGTTTATACAAAAACTCCAGCTTTCCCCTAATTTTTCAGATAGCAATGTCTCTATTCCCCGTATTATTAGGACGTTTAGATTTAAGCAAGAAATTTTTTTCTCGCCTGAACAATTTGGTACATAATTGGTGAAACATACCATATGTTGAATTGGGTAGTTGACTAATTTTTTTTAATTATTTAAATTGAAGCCTTTTTATCCAACAAATAGCCTCGTACAAATATTTTTATATTTAAAAAAATAAAAATGATATGAACGTTTAAAAATCACAATTAGACAGAGAGGGAAATGCTGAATTGTGACGTCACAGTCTTGTACCGCCATATAAATTACACGCAAAACTTCGTTTTGCAAGGAAGAGATAGACAAAATACTTGAATGTGTTATAACTTTTTAATTTTTTGACCAATATGAAGTTTGATTCCAAATTCTGTTATCCTATTACGACATCTGACAATTGCCCTATTAACATTTAGGTACTACTTGCTATTAAGTAATTACCGTTTATCAACGATCCCTGTTTTTCCATTTTCAAATACAGATATTCTTTATAAATCATAGTTTAATTATTCTTATCATTGACGTAATCGTAATATTATTTGTAGGAATAAAAGAAGAGAAGAATTAAAGATTTTTAAACAATAAGACAATCGGTATGCAGAGGAAGTGCAACAAGAAACCTATAAATAACTAGCACGCACCATTATAATAAGAAATAAAACTATGAAATAATTTTCCCACGCCTGCGATTATTCTTAGGTCAATTGGATTCATATACAGTATACAGTTATTGTTTAGTGGAACTCATTCTCGTCTGTTCTGATCTATTACAAGATGAGCTTTATAACGGCATTGTTTTAATACATACAATATAATATGTACCTACTTAGTTAATGAAATTGGTGCATAATGCTAAAGAGGTAAATACCCATCCCCAATTTTCTAAAATAACTTTCTAATATGTATTTACGTTAACCATTATATTAAATGACATTAAGGGGCCATTCATAAATTACGAGTCAAAATTCACCACAAATTTCCGAAATTTGAACATTCTAAAATTTCTATTCTTTTAATAGATTTTTATCACGTCATAAGAAAACATCGATTAATTACGTGAGCTCAAAATGAGGGAGGGGTGGGTCCAGCAAAATCTTATCAACCGTCACACAATGAGTGAAAGGTCATTAAAAATCTAAAACTTTTGATTGAAAGAAGTGTTATGGTTTTCTCGTTTCCTTCTCTATTTTAAACAAAAACTTGTAAATCTCACGTTAGGGGGGTGGAGGGGTTCTACTACATCTTAGAAAATTTCACAATAGACATTTCGTTTAGTGCGATCATGTACCATTATTAGTCGGTTAAAGTAACGTGGCCCCTGAAAATTTTACAGTCTGCGTAGAAGAAAGAACGGAGGAAGAAAGACGTAATTGATGCTCGAAAACTACGCTAAATAGATATACATACTATATTCGAGACAGGCACCCCTGATGTCTGCTCTCCACTATTCGCCAGTTTAATTTATACCTGAGGTTCTTGGTAGGTACTGTTGGGCGGAGTTTCGTCCGGAGATCAAAATACATAGGTTCTTATGTAGTAGTGCTCGAGAAAAACCCAGATTTATAACAGTAGAAAATGGTGCACTGAAAAAAAATATTACCCATATATATCCATCTATGTATCTATCTGTAACATTAAATAATTACAGACAAATGCTCATTTAAAAGAAAAATAAGCACATAGGTCAGGTGGGGTAATTGTAAAACCGGGATAATTGTAAACAGGCTCTTTATTTCGATGAAATTGAACTCTTGATTATTCCAACTAATGGTAATTATACACTGTGGTGTTGACTTTTGACGGTTGGATGCTTTGGCGCGGTAAACAGCAGAGGAAGAGTGTCGCAATATTTTATGTTAAACAGTCGAAATATTTCTATATAATATATAATTTTTGGGGTAATTGTCAACACGGCTTTATAAATATAATTTTCATTGGAATTCACATTTAAAAGCGAATTGTTCACTTTTGCCCCATTAAAAACCTTTATAAAGCCAGTACAAACAAGACGACGATTGTTCACATTCACCCCTAAGTTTTCGACTGCGTTAATAAGTGAAGGGCTAATTGTAAACTTAAGTTTTTTTGCAAAAAAAATCCGAATTTGCATATTTAACAACAGAAATTCACTTAAAACCAAAGAAGGAGCTAAATTAATCATATAGTCGCCTAAATTTAATCTTTATCTAAGATACATCGAGCTTCAAAAGTCAAACTTCCTAAATCGTTTACAATTACCCCACCTGACCCGTGGCGGATTTACATATTTGCCGCCCCTACTGACACCTGCAATTCTATACCCTAATTAACAATCAATTTTTTGTCAATGAAATTGCAACTTTATGATTGTATTAAATTTTTATAAGACTAATCAACAAATGTTGATACGAATTCATTAGGATTAAAAATGTAAGAATGTTAAGAAGAACTTTCGTTGAATGGATATTTACAGCTTTTATTCATTACAATGTTATCATTATTGTTTCTTTTTTTAATTATCATCATTCTAAGAAATGTTTAATATTTGTGAAATTCTGTGCAATAATATGCAATTTTTACCTGTAAATTTATTAAATTTTTATTCTACACTCAAACAGGTTGTTAATATCATCAAAAATATCAATAGAAAAGTATTAATTTTACACATATATATCTATATAATATTTGTTATTGTTATTTTTAAGCATTTTTTTTTCGGATCCCATTTCTCTTCGAATAAATATATTTAAGTGGTGAAATATATTACACATTAATTGAATAGTGTGGGTGGACCTAAAAAAAAATTATGGCAATATTTAATTTAAAGGATACGTAAAAATACTAAATTTAAAATGTAATACTTAAACGCTGTTGGAATATTTTAGAAATTCAAAATTACAATAGTATATTTTATAAATAAGCGTTAAGTAATTTTTCATATACAGACTTTAGTGTATTCATATAGCACCAAAATATTGTAATTTTTGTTGATTTTTTGAGCCTCGTTTTTTTCCGTGTATAAGATAATAATTTTTTTTAATTTCTGCCTATTCAGCCTGCTGGCTGGTAAATCCGCTACTGCCTGACCCTACATATGGATATTACTATTAATTAACTAGCATTCTTAGTACCTCGAAATACTTCTACGTCACGAGGAGATCCGAATCATCAACTGTATTTTAAAATAGTTTTATTGGTAAAATTGACGGTTTAACCTAACCTAACCTAACCTAACCTTTTCAGTACTGTATGAATAAAGCCTTCAAGAGATTTCAAAACATGTTTAGTTTTGATGATTTTTCTTTCATTATTGAAAACAATAAGTCCCTTAATTTTCTCCCAAAAGCCTTAAATTCCCTGCTATTTTCGTTTTTTTTTTTATCTGATAAGAATTTGTTTTCGTCGGGATCGTACAAAAATAATTTTCATCCAATAATCCCACAAAAGTCACGACAATGTTATCGCAATGTCACTTATCATATTGCAAAACCGCGAAATGTGAGGGCAAAGAATGCCATAAAAAGCATTACCTGCCCACGTAGCTATGTCACAACGTAATCGTAATAAATCAAATCAGTAGCGGCAACAGAGAGAGTGGAGGAGGAGGCAGTAAGTAAAATATAATCTAAAGCAATTTTTCCATTCATGCCTCACAACAGACAATAACAAAAAGGTATCAACAATGCAATAATCAGCGTAGTAACAGGTATAAATACTAATCTTCTGATAAGAAATAAAACTTCTTAAATTAAAAAAAAATCGTCTGGCTATTTATTACCTCATTGTCGGCAGTAAATACATATTTTGATTCAGAATGTTTTGTATGATAATATCAGATACCATGTAGGTACTTAATTTTATAAAAAAAATCATTCGTATACGTATAAGGGCTTTATAAATAGAAAAAGAGGTGGATAATCCTAAATGTCAAATGACTACTTAAAATGTATTATCCCATCAGGATTTTACTATTTTAGCGTTCATTTATATGTACATTGGACGAGATAATTCTAGTTGACTCGTCTGTGCTATTGTATTTATATTCATCACATAAAAAGGAATAAAAACTATCCAAAGATAAATAGAAATTATTACATATTAGAAAACCGAATTTAATTATTATTTTATATATATTTTAAAGATAAATAACGTTTCTGTGGTTACGTTCATCAGATTAAAATTATGTTATTCAATCTCTGCAAGGGTTGTTTTTATCCAGCCTAATTTTGGGCCATTAACAAGTGTTAGTTCACAAGATCGTTGATTGATGGACAGATAAAGGGGCGGTGATGCTGATGATCTTGCATTATTGTATAACACTAAAAAACATGTTTTTGGTGGGTGCAAAAGCAAAAAATTGAATGTAATGGTTGAATTTTGAGAACCTCTTCTTCCGGAGGAAGTATTGAAAGTGGGGCCCCTCATCACCATCCAAGTGAAATATTGCGTCAGTAACCCCTCAAAGTTTGAATCTTCACCATAAGTAATGAAAGTGTTTCGTCTAGAAAAATTCTTGTTGTAACTTCTTGTTCATTTTTTCTTGTTGTTAAAATCCACGACAAACTCAAAGTAGGAAATTGCAGTGGTCAACCCCCGAAAATAGTTTCACCCCATCAGTTTAGGTTAAGTTTCTTCTAAAAATTTTATTAAATTTCAAAAGGATCTTATTTAGGAAGTTACCTCACAGTTCTTTATTGGAGTATTGCTTCAAAGTTGTTTTACAGTTCAGTCCAAGAAATCGTAAGTTTTTCTTTTAATATGATTAAATTAAAATATTTAAAGGAGTGTAGCTTTTGGGGTTCCAATCCTCCCACCAATTGCAACGATATACCATCTAACCTAACCTTATCTAACCCTCTTCCCCCATATTATCTCTTTTTATTATCTTTATTCTACAAAATTCAAACTTTAAAAGGTTTTTTTTTTAGAAAACAAAGGAGTATTGCTTCAAAAGCGAATTACTATACCACTAAACACTTCGTCACCTACTTCTGGGATAAATTCTGTCGATGAGGTCGTAAGGTTTTCTTTTAATTTAACTAAAATAAAAGATTTAAAGGGTGTAACCTTTTTTTGAGTAGCTCAAGCAATTTTTCACCTGAATATTATTGAAAGGTTCACCCCTACCACTTTCAACTTTTACCAAATGTACCTAATGTAACCTTATCCACACGAATCCCACCCTAACCTGACCTAATATAGCCTATTTTAACCGAAGAAAATTATTTGTAATTATTTTTGACTGAGGTCCTTTCACATAACCTACCAATTAGTAGAAAATCCCCTTAAATTAAAATAGGGCCCCAACTTCATTTTTTTCCATAGGCCCTTGGTTACCTACGTAGTTACGCCACTGACCTTAATATTACATTGGGCTTGGATTTGAGTTAGGTTTAGGTCTGGTTTACAAACTTTAAATGTCGTATTTATATCTAATCAAAAGCCTTAAAAATAAGTTTCAAGCCTCTAACTTTATATTTACTTATCTACCTTTGTACCAAATTCTCATTTAAATCGGTTCAGTAAATTTTAGGCGAGATTGTGTAGCATACAGACAGACAGAGTTACTTTCGCATTTATAATATTATAGATTAATATAGTTTAATTATAGTTTAAAATAGTTTTTATAGCTTAATATTCAACTACTTTTATTGATCCAAATAAACAAAATCTCTATAACTTTTTACACTTAATATTTTAATTTTGTGGGCCGTAAGGTTTTTGGACGTCATTAAACAAAAATTTTCATCGGCTAATTTTATCCCCTTAAGGGTACAATTTTTACAAACATTGAATGTCGTATTTATTTATATCTAATCAAAAGTCTAAAAAATAAGTTTCAAGCTTCTATCTTTAAAAATTACGGAATTGCCGCACAAACTTTCCTATTGCAACCCCTTACAACCCTTTTCTCGCATTAAAAAGTAGCCTATGTCTTTTCTCAGGCTCTAGACTATCTCTTTACCAAATTTCATTTAAATCGGTTCAGTAAATTTTAGGCGAGATTGTGTAGCATACACACAGAGTTACTTTCGCATTTATAATATTCCGCGAATTCATTTTCATCGATTTTCCCATGGGAATAAGATATTTTCCCGCAGTAAAACGTAGCGTATGTGTTAATCCAGGGTGTCAGCTAACTCCATACCAAATTTTATTAAAATCATTCCAGCCGTTTAGACGTGAAGAAGTAACAAACATACACACTCACACACTCACAAACTTTCGCCTTTATTGTATTAGTGTGATTAATAAATGAGTGGGTGAATGTAATACATAATAAGAACATTTTTTACGTAGGTACAGCACGTGAATAGATGACCTAAATTATTATTTCCCGTTAACGGCAACGTTTTGTTTCAATGAGCTCATCCATCATGAAGATCGACGGGAGATGGGAGCGTAATGAGTGAGTATCCATCTATCCACTATCATAATGCTAAGGGACCGACGAGACGCGACGCGTCGCGACGACCGCGACCGATCTACCTCTCCGCATATACCGCTACACGGTTATACATACACAAAATCAGACCAAGCAATTTAGTATATCCAACGAGCCTCGTCAGTTTTTACTTTGCCCTAATCGAAAATCAATATTTACACTTTATGGCGCCATATCGCGCGGAAAGCAATTTCACACACAAAAAAAATGAAGATACCTATGTTGTACTATCTTGTATCTTGATATACTTATTTTAAAGAAAACACACTGGTTTTTGAATTACAATTTTATTAATTAGATAACCTCTAACAATATTGTTTCGACTGCAAAGTCATTCTCAAATAGTTCATACAGGAACTAACTTAAAATTAAATTGTGCTGACTATTTATAGGTTATTATCTTTATTAATCTGGGATATTCCCATATCCGGGTTGTTGTTTGCTTGTGATGGACTTAAATATAGGGCAGTTTAGACCTTCTGTCAATTCTGTCAATTTTAAATTTCGAGTTTTTCGAGATAATTTAATTTGTAGCCTTTATTTTCTAGGTGAATAATAGATAAACAATCATCATTGATATTATGTTTTAAAGAAATGCAATTTTGAGCAAGGCCTGTAGAAATTTTATTGTCAATAATAGACTTTGTGTTCTTTAAAACGAATGTTAAAGTTACGTCCCGTTTGGCCTACATAAAAATCGCATCACAGTCACCATAAGCAATTTTATACACGCCAGACTTTTTATGTTTGTCTATTTTATCAATTTTATTATTCATTAACATACTTTTCAGATTATTTCTATTAGTGCTAACAGTATTCATTTGAAGATGTTTTAATCTATTACAAAATACATCATTTTTGTGGGCTGATATATAATTATAATAAATAATAGAAACCCATTTTTCATTTTTAGTGTACCTAAGTACAAGTCATTTAGGATTTGTTTTTTTCTGTTTTTTGTTAAGTAGTTTATTTATGAGTGCTGAATTATAGCCATTATTCTCTGTAATGGATTTAATAAAATTTAATTATTTTTCAAAATTTTGAACGTTTAAGCGTTTAAGGGTACATTAATTAATCTATGAAGTAGGCTGTGAAACGTAGATAATTTAATATTTACATCTTGATTTGATTCGAACGGCATGATTGCATCTGATTCCTAAAAATATCATATTCTAGTTAATTGTTTACATTTGTTAATTTTAAATCTAAGTACATAGTTTAAAGTATTATTTGATTCTAACTCCATTGTAAATTGAATTTTATCGTTAATTGAGTTTAGTAAAAGTAATAGGTTATTATTTAGTTGTCGATTTGAGCCTGTATAAAAACAAAAGATCTGTCTGTCTTTGTGTTTGTTTTCTTATTAATAAATAATTATTGTCCAGATTTGTATTTTTTTTCATGTGTATTGTGTAATTCCTTGTACCTTGAAGTGCTAATTATTTAATTATTTGTTTATAAATATGAAAATGTATACGAAATAAAATGAACGAAAGCCAGGCTATAACGTACAATATTCTGAGGACCTGAGCCCGGCTATAACGAACAATATTCTAAGCATCTTCGTGTTCGTTATAACGCAGTGTTACTAAACCATCTCCAAATTATTTTGCATAGGATAACCTAATGTTTCTCTGTATGTAAAAGTTTAATATCCATGTAATCTCATTTTTAAATTAAAAACGTGCTTTTGTAGCATTATGTATCATTTTTTTAAATGAAACAATTTTAGCAATATCACTTCTTATGAAAAATTAACTTGCATTTTTGTCGCATATAAATCCGGACGTCACTTCTAGCTAACCCTAGGTACGTTCTATTAGACGGATTTCAATTTTCACTATTTCATTAGGAAAATATTTATTCCGAAAAATTTTCACCCTTAATAATCATCATTTACTTGAAATTCTTGATTAATTGTTTTAAATATATAATTAGCTTGTCTTTTCTTGTGGCCTATAAATCCGGACGCTACCTATAGCTAACCGGATGTTCTATTGAAAGTAATTTAATGTCTTTTTCACCATTCAATTAGGAGGATATTAATTCCAAAGAACTCGAAAGAGTTTCGGAAAAGTTAAGTAAAATTATTATCATTATCTTTTTTAACCCTAGCATCCATGATTGACTTAAAATTATTAGAATAATATTTAATATATACAATTAGTCTTTTCTTGTAGCTCATAAGTCCGGACCCCATTTATAGCTTACCGTAAGTTCTGTTGGACGAATTGCAATGCAATTTCAATTACAATTATTATCATATTTCTCGTCATCTTTAATACCCATCGTTCACTTGAAATTCTTGGTTAAATATTTTAATTAATAAGGTTGTAATTTTTGGTCGTCGATAAATCCGGACACCGGTACGTCCTATCCGATGGATTTTAATGTAAATTTGTTTCATTAGTAGAAAATTTATTCTACTTAAACTCGAAGGAATTCAAGAAAAACCCCTAACAGTATTGTTTTCATCCCTAATAATATTCATCATTTATTTGAAATTCTCGGTTAAATAATTTTAACTATCAGTTTATTATCTATTTTTTGTCGCCTATAAATCCGCATACTATTTATAACTAATCGTTTCTGTTGGACGGATTCTACTGTAATTATTATAATTATTTTAGTATGATATAATGTATTCCGGAAAACTTGAAGGAGCTCAGTAAAATCTACTAAAAATTATCATCATTATCTATTGTTTCCAATAATTTAAAATTAGTAAAATGTTTAAGTTTACATTATTTTGTGTTGTCGCATATAAATCCGGACACTATTTATAACTAATCGTATGTTACATTGGACGGATTTTATAGTCCGGTCAATTTAGACATTCGAAGCTACATAAATTCCCACCAAGCTGAAAATCAGTAAGATTGTTTAAAATATGATTAAAAATAAAATTTGAAAGTTCCCCATCTCTCCCCTGTATGAAAAAAATTTTATTCAAGGTTAAAGTCAAAAAAATGAGTTTTTCGCGATTTTCAGCAAAACGGTAAGTTTTATAATAAAAATACTTCAGACAAAAATTGTAGATCATAAAATTATCTATAAAATATCTGTGAATATTTTTTTCCTAAGAGCCACCGTTTCTGAGATATCAGGTTAAATGAAACCCAGTCCCTTATTTTATACGCCAGTGTAACCTCGAGACAACATCTGTCTCCTGTTCAATAATTGTATTCGTGGGTAGGGTCTTATACCTACTTTATGTCAGTGTGTCCAATAAATGAAATACTGTTAGTCTCAGGGTTGCCAGATTATGGGATTTTCCCCAAAAAATAGGAGATTTTTTTCCTTTGGGGTATTTTTTGAGGATATATTTTTCAGGGGAATTATTCTGGGGGAAAATTTTCCTCTACAATCTTTTTTCTATTTGCACTAAATATTTTCTAGTTCTTGGTGATTTATTTGTCATAGCTTATTTTGGGGTATTTTTGAGATACATATTTTATAGATAATTTTATGATCTACAATTTTTGTCTGGGGTAATTTTATGATACAACTTACCGTTTTGCTGAAAATCGCGAAAAACTCATTTTTTTGACCTTTAACCTTGAATAATTTTTTTTCCATACAGGGGAAAGATGGGGAACTTTTAAATTTTATTTTTAATTATGTTTTAAACAATCTCACTGATTTTCAGCTTGGTGGGAATTTATGTAGCTTTACTCTTATTTTTTGGTCTAATTTGACCGGACTATTTAAAGTAAATTTCACCATTCCATCAGTAGAATGTTTATTCAGTAAAACACAAATGGGTTCCAGATAAGTTAACTACAATTATTGTCATTACCATTTCTATCCCTAATGTCCATCAATTTCTTTAAATTCTTGTCCAAATGCTTTTCAACCAAGCCCATATGCATAATTTTTACTAATGAATATAACCGACTAACGAAAACACGTTTTTTTTTGCCATACGAAATGTAGGTCAGGTTGATAGACGTTAAAAAATGAATGGCCATAAAAGCTCTTTAATTGTCCTAATTTTATACAAAAACACACGTCTTGCTTTCTAAAACTGTCTCTACTTTACACATAATTAATTTTATGCGCAAAAATGCTACCTGCCTCCTAAACCAAACGTTACAATCACTGTGTCGAAAATAATTCATTAGTCTCGATGAACTTTAAAAAAGAAGTGAATTAGATTAATAAATAAATGCAAATAATAGGTAATAATTTATTATATAATTGTATACGCGAATACAGAAGGATAATTTGAAAGGACGAATACTTGAAGATGAGTAGAGCTAGGCAAAGACACATTAGAAGCACAAGCAGGAGTAATAAGGAGAAACAAAAAACCTAAATTAGATCACTAAGAAAAAACAAGATTTTAAACGTTCTATTGATAGAAAATCTGTGATTTGAGCATCAATGTTTTGGAATTGACATAGGTTAGGCTATATCTATAATCTGAGCAATATTTTAAAAATGAGTCTGTGGTTTACCTAATCATATGAAATTTTTGTGGTATTTTAATCGGAGGTCACCTTCAATGCTCTCTCGACCACGTCTAAATTCGACTGTCCACTTTTTTGAGTTTGTTGTGAGGTTGTGACAAAGCACATTTTTTTGTTAGAAGTATAATGTTGTAATCAACCACCAAGTCTTGGCATGCGAACCTACATCTCTTTTTTTAATTAGGTTGTGACTGATAAGAGCGGACCACATATTTAATTTTTTCAATACTCGCAATTAAACAATGCAATCAATACATTGTTTCATTTACAATTACTTAATTAAATCGGTGTGAAAATATCATAAAATATAATAAGACAAGTGTATGCAGTTCTCATTCTGCCCTCAATAAAATATTAGGTGAATATCTCATCCTAATAACAAATATTTGATACGAACTTTTTGGTTGACCCTAGTACATAATTATGTATTCAAATAATTCTTCCAATTATGACCTACGACGAACCAATAATTTTTAAGTATATAACATTATTAGAAATTATTTTACCTAAATGGATTATTTTAAATAATATATTAATTTATTAATTAGCCTTCACTTCAATTACGTGAACGGACATTCGGTTACCTCCATACGTGAATTGTTTTACACACAGCTGCTTTGTTAATAATAGAAAGGAAAATGCACCTGTTCTTGGTAAATTTACAACATACATAAATACAGACATAAAGGTGTTTCCCTGTTTATTTAATATATACAAATACATTTACATATTTTGATATATTTTTGATATCAAGAAATTATTAAAACAACGTAAATAGTGGTAATTATTCAGAATTTGGGCTCCAGACAAAAATCGCTCCAAAATTTTTTTAGCTATCAGAGAACATTCTGTATGGTAAAACTATGTTTTAGAGTGGGGGAAGACATTTTGAATGATTATTTATAAACTAACCTAACGGAAGGGTTTCCAGGAGCCCATATTCTATGTATTTCAATGTTTAGGTTAGGTAGGTTAGGTTATTTTATAAATAATCATTGAAAATGTCTTCCCCCGCTCTAAAACATAGTTTTACCCCACAGAATGTTCTCTGATAGCTATAAAAAATTTTGGAGCGATTTTTGTCTGGAGCCCCAATTCTAAATAATTACCTTAATAGTAATTGACCTCAAATGTCTGTAACAATTATAAAGGGTATAAATATATAAAAGTATGTAATAATAATTTTAGTAAAAACATAAGAAAATATTGTAGGTATTCTTATTTTATATACGTACTTAGTAAACTTTCGTTTTGTCTGTTTTCTTAATCGCAATTATCTATATACCAAATTGTTTACTTTATCCGTGAGAGGGTAAGAAGGCGGGAAATAAAATCGCCTTTTTTCTAATAATCATAAATGCTTTACACGTTTTTATTACATAGAAATTTCCGCACGGGTATTACTTTATGAAGCATCTTAAAATACGACAAGGGTGAAATTACCCCTACTCTTCAGATATAATTATTCTAAACTTTTTTGGAGGGTTGAATAATAACTTTAACTGAAAATTTTTTTAATAAGGATATACGTTTTGGCTTTCGTTTTTGTTTTTTAATAAAAATCCATATCTGCAACAATTTTGGAGAAAAAAAAATTGCAGTGAAGATTTCCGACAAGAATTCTTAATAAGGGGAGATGCATCCTGTTAGTTGAATAAAATTTAATATGAAAAATTCCCTGAGGAGATACCAAGTTCTGACATGCTTATTAAGTTTATTAGGATACGGCTGGGGTAAAAATTACCTCCACCCCTAAATAAATTTGGGCACAGTGTATTTGCAGGATTGATTTTTTTTCAATAACGTTCTTCTGGAAAGGTACTTTTATTACTACATTTTTCATTTCTCGTTTAAAAACCGAGGAAAAAAAGTTCTTAATCTGCCAATATCTGATAATATCCGACAAAATTCTTTTTATTAGCAACTTCGTTCATCAGATCGCAAACCTTGTCGTTTTTAGGGTTCCGCACCTCAAAATGAAAAAGCGGAACCCTTACAGGATCACTTCGTTGTCCGTCCGTCCGTCCGTCTGTCTGTCAAGACCCTTTTTCTCAGGAACGCGTTGAGGTATCAAGCTAAAATTTATAACAAATACTCAGGTCTATTGTCCCTTGGAGCTATGAAAAAATCAAACTTCTAAGCCAACGCATACAAAAGATACAGCCGTTTATGCCGCAAATTTCCGCAAATTTTCGAATCAAAACCTACAGGGTACTTCCCGTAAACTCAGAATCTTGAAATTTGGTACGAAGCAACGTCTTATAGCACAGATAAAGGAAAAATTGCGAAAACCGTAAATTTTTAGTTACATCATATAATAAAAATATTTTAAATAATTTTAAAGTTACTACCCCTTTCCTCATGAACACGTACAGGTATTAAATTGAAATTCATATCAAATACTTAGGTTTATAATACCTTTAAGCTTTAACAAAATCAAACTTCTATGTCAACGCAATCAAAAGAAACAGCAATTTAAGCCGCATATTTTCAAACTCGCAACTACTCGCAAGGGAATCAAAACCTAAAGGGTACTTCCAGTCGATTTAGAATCTTGAAATTTGGCATGAAGCAATGTTTTATAGCACATTAAAGGAAAAATTTCGAAAACCTTAAATTTTTAGTTACATCACATATATCCAGGTTTGTACGGAACCCTCGGTGCGCGAGTTCGACTCGCAATTGGCCGGTATTTTTTCATTTGGGAACAATGAAACTAAACGAAATTACAATTGACAACATTGAATGCCTATTTTTCAAACAGACTTCAAAATGCTGCAGAATCCTTATTATTTGAGAAAGATTCATTTAAATTTGGTTCTTTGTAGAAATCAAGACAATGACTGTATTGAATATCCACCTAACCTAACCGTTTCTGTTGGACGAATTGTAAATTAATTGTTACAATTACTCCGGAGTTCAGGAAAAGCCACTGACAATTATCATCATTATCTACTGTTTCCATCCCTTATAAAATTTAATTTAAAGTTTTTAATAAAATATTTGAAACTTTTTAGTGAAATATTTTAAGTACATAATTAATTTACACTATTTACCTATATCCATCGTTCACTTGAAATTTTTACTTAAATATTTTAATAAGTTATTAATTTATTAATTTTCGTTAGCGCTATTTATCTATAATTAATCGAATTTTCACAATTCAATTTGGAAGTTCCTAACGATTATCAACATTTCCTAACATTCATCATTCACTTGAAATTCTTGGTTAAATATTTTAGTTAATAAGTTTGTAATTTTTGGTCGTCAATAAATTCGGACACTGGTACGTTCTATCGGATGGATTTTAATGTAAATTTGTTTCATTAGTAGAAAATTCGTTCTACTCAAACTCGAAGGAGTTCAGGAAAAACCCCTAACAATCCCTAATAATATTCATCATTTATTTGAAATTCTCGGTAAAATAATTTTAACTACTTATCAGTTTATTATTTTTTGTCGCCTATAAATCCGCATACTATTTATAACTAACCGTACGTTACATTGGACGGATTCTACTGTAATTATTATAATTATTTTAGTATGATATAATGTATTCCGGAAAACTCGAAGGAGTGCAGGAAAAGCCACTAAAAATTATCATCATTATCTATTATTTCCATCCCTTATAAACTTTAATTTTAAAATTATTAGTAAAATATTTTAGTTTACACTATTTTGTGTTGTCGCATATAAATCCGGACGCTACTTATAATTAATCATACGTTACACTAGACGGATTTTAATGTAATTTTCACCATTCCGTCAGTAGGAAGTTTATTCCGGAAAACTTAAATGAATGTTGGAAAAGTACAGAACAATTATTATCATATTTCTTTTCATCCTTAATAACCATCGTTCACTTGAAATTCTTGATTAAATATTTTAGTTAGATAATTGGTTTATCATGTTTTGTTACCTATAAATCCAGACACTATTTATTATTAATCGAACACAACATTATACATATTTTAATGTAATTTTCAAAAACTGTATTGAATATCCATCCACTTATGTGAGAATGGAATGGTCAACTTGGGGACATGATGAATCGCAGTTTAGTTGCATTCCGGATTGCTTTTAGAATTTTACAATTAAATAAAAAATATTGGGTATTGATAGAGATCAGTTAATTACAATCTCTTTTTTCCTCCAAAACTACTGCAAATACGATTTTTAACACTCTGTATGTATTTAAATAAATATTGTGTAAGTAGGTATTTAAAAATAACGTTAAGATCCCATGTTTGTTTAATCATAAAAATGAATTTAAATTTCAAAAATAATTCTAGCGTTTCGGATTGGTTTGTCAATAACGTAAATTTCATAGTAACCAATTATACACTAGGTATGTAGTTTACACAAGTTTTATGTGCAAATACCTAAAGGCACGCACACGCATAAGTAAGTAAAAGTGAAAACTAATTATGTATTTATTTATTTATCCCATCGACGAACCATATGCTCGCTGATTAAAATCTGCATTTCGGTTGTTCACAAGCCGCAGCTTTCCTTTCCGTAGGAAAGCGAACAACCGAGACCCAACGGACGCTTATCTCGTGGTAAAAGTTCCGATTTAAAACTACAAACCATATACGCAATTACGAAAAAGAAAAGAAAAAACGAAAAATAACATATATATGCTCCGTTGCTTATCGCATTAGTAACGCAAAACCAGTAGCGCCTGGTAGATTCAACGGGAAATGATGGTGCGAATTCCTAAGTACATTTAACACCGATAAACACAAACTGTACATGCATTATGTATGTAGGTATAACGCAACTTTATATGCATATGTTTTTATGTATGCATGTGTAACAATGCTAATTCAACTCTTTAGAATGAACTGTTCCCCTAAAATGCTTACGTATGATATTATTGCAACAACTACGTACCTAGGTAACCATGGATGGTTAACAAATAGGTGCGTACCTACTTGCAGTTTGTTGCACAGAAGATCCCACACATATCAGGGTGGGGTAATTGTAAAACTGGGATAATTGTAAACAGGCTCTTTATTTCGATGAAATTGAACTCTTGATTATTCCAACTAATGGGAATTATAGACTGTGATGTTGACTTTTAACGGTTGGATGCTTTAGCGCGGTAAACAGCAGAGGAAGAGTGTCGCAATATTTTATGTTAAACAGTGAAAATATTTCTATATAATATATAATTTTTGGGCTAATTGTTAACACGGCTTTATAAATATAATTTTCATTGTAATTCACGTTTGAAAGCGAATTGTTCACTTTTGCCCCATTAAAAACCTTTATAAAGCCAGTACAAACAAGATGATTGTTCACATTTACCCCTAAGTTTTCGACTGCGTTAATAAGTCAAGGGGTAATTGTAAACTTCAGTTTTTTTGCAAAAAAATCCGTATTTGCATATTTAACAACAGAAATTCACTTAAAACCAAACAAGGACCTAAATTTATCATATAGTCACCTAAATTTAATCTTCATCTAAGATACATCAAACTTCAAAAATCAAACTTCCAAAATCGTTCACAATTATTCCACCTGACTCTATTATATCTATGAGTTCTGATTAAAAGTGTCCTTAGGCACAAAGTCGAAAAACGGACAGTTTTCAAGATATCGAGGTTGTACGAACTGAAAATAAACTGTTTTCTAAATAACAAGGAATCACACACAAAAATGTGCTTTAGATCCCAGACCTCACCCTATTTGTCTTTCTTTTTTTGGAGTATTTGAAATTAAAAACTGCAGAATAACTCCTAGAACGCCAGATAATGTAAAGCAAAAATTCAATAGTTGTATTGTTGTGTTTAATATGTATTTTTTCGTAAATACCAAGTTTTTCTCTTTTTTTTTGAATAGAAATAATTTTTGTTTCATGTAAATAGACAATAAGTTGAATATTTTGAAAATAAAAAGTTAGATAATTTAATTTAAAATTTCAAGAGTTAGATTAGGGAGGAAATGATATGACCCCTCATCAAAACGAACATAACCTGTTTTAAAATTTTTTTGGACCACTCTGTATATGATAATTTTGAGAAGCTGAAATGAATTAATTACCTATTTATTGTAAGCGTTTATTGGATATGTGTAATGAAATTTGATTAGTGGTGTTAACAAACATTTGAATCCTTTTGTTTTTTTTTGCTACAGTTATGATGGCCAAAATTTAAAAGTAAAAAAAAAAGAGTTGTTTTTGACATCAGACATGTACACACACAAATGGATTAGTTATATTTAAAACATGACAAAGAACGATGGCGCAATATAAAGAGATAAAAAAACGTATGATTTTCATTTTTTTTTTTTTAATAATACCCATCATTAAATATATGTCTGGTCTGGATGATAAGATATAAAAAGTTATTATATGTGATGTTGTTGAACTTTATTTTTCGATTAAATTGCCGGCAAAAATTTTTACAATGTACAAGGTTTTTTGCGTTGGGCACTCCGTACTTAGTTACGTCTGATAACAACTCAGCGAATATTTTTTTACACATGTAAGCAAATTCGTCAAAATTGCAATTTCTCAATATTTTCGAATAATACATACATATGTAGTTATATACGGCACGGAATTTTATGGCCAAAATACGAGACTCAAAAGCTTTAACTTTTGGGTTATATGGGACCTTTCGAAAAAATAATTTCCTAGTGTCTGGAAATCGACTGTCGACATTTCAAACACCTGTTATAAATATTTTATTTGTTTTAGGTTATACTTAATTAGAATATTAAATTTAATTAAAAAACTCCAAATGGGGCACAAAAATTATTTAGCGTTTCCTGTAAAAACGCGAAGACTTAGCTTATGAACAGCCTAATACCAATCGATAGCTGATTAAAAAAAATATTTCTTGGTTTGTTAAAAAATATGGCGTTCCATTTAATTAATCAAGTTACAATCCCTTAAAGTTCTTACTTAAGTAGTATTAATTTTTGGACACCCTGTATAAGATGACGAGTTTATTATAATTGGGATATAAAATATGATCTATTGTTACACTTCATTGTAAATTTCCCTTACATAACTACTAAAATACTTCTTATGTATTTGAAAAATGAAAATTAGGTTAGATTTTGATAAAATTCAAATTATTTAAAAAACCTTAAGGTTTAGGTGTTATAAACCTTATCAAAACAAACACTTATTTTGATCGAAGAATCCAAAAATACAAAAATATACAGGGGTTCCCTTTAAAAAAACATAATTTAGATACTTTTAGGGCATTTGGAACACCCTGTACAATATGAAAATATTTTTAAAAAGTAATCATAATAGGCCCTCATATAACCCAAAGTTAAAGTTTTTGAAAGTTTCGTATTTTGGCCATAAAACCCTGTGCCGTATAGGTTGAATAACCCTGTATATTGGATAATAGTTTATCAGCAGTAAAAAAGAACTTAATTGGAATTTTATTTTATTTTCATGCTGTGAAGCTAGCAATATATAGAATACTGAATATATCTTATAGTTTATGAGCCCCTAATGCACGTAATTTCTATAAAACATGATAAAAACGTTATTAATTAACGTAAACGATTCTTATAAAATTATTAAATGTTAGTACATACATAAATATATTAACCAAAGTATGTAAAAATCTAATTAAACCCCCCTTTAGGTCTCATTGTTGACTAAAGTCATAATTTACAGCTGAGATACGTGTTTTTTTTTTTGCTACGCGGTACTCGGTAATTAGAGACACATGTACATGCTCGAATATATCTGTTTAATTAAGTACACCAACTAACAGTTATGCAAGAAATTTAATTCATTTGAACGCTAAACGTATAACTACAACAACTATAATATATAGAAAGTAAAAACATTATTGATAAACAAGTCAATTTGCAAATGAACGAGAAAAAAATCATAAATTACTGTAGTGAAACCTTGAAATCGAATCAGGTAAAACCTCTTCGCCAAGAAAACAGGTTATTTCGTAAATAGTATTCGCTAATAATAATAATAATAATAGTAAGGAAGATTCATGTTGCCTTTTTTTCTTTAATTTAATGTTTTTCTAAACACTTTGTTGAGTTGAAAACTTTCCAAATACGTGTGAACACCTGAATTTCACTTTAATTTCTGACAAATGACTTGTACACCCCTCTTTCAGGGCCGGACTTAGAGGCAGTCCCCTTTTTAGTAATTTCTTTTGTGTTCTGTGTTCTCATACTAGGTAGATACCTATGCATACAAGTTCATTTTCTACCCTGGTAGGGGCCCCTTTGAGGTTGGGGTCCCAGGCCTAGTTTGTCCACGTATACACGGAGAAAAATAATCAAGATTTTATTACTCGATGAGTCAAGCAAAATTTTTCTAGTAAATAATATTAGAATTCTCATAAAATGTACTTGGTCGTATAAAACAATTTTTCATTCTATCTAATAAATAATTAGTATTAAAATAATCAAGCTAAATAAGTCTGGACTTTTTTTCTCTACCTCTCGATTATTTTATCGTGTCGTAAAGAAAAAAATACTAGAATGAGAATAGTTTAGTAAAATTAGTGATAAGAAGTGTAAAAAATGTTTTTTAATCAAGTCAATTTTACTAGAATTCAGTCTTAACACCGAACGTAGATTGACTACGTAGACATTTCTAGTAAAATCTCCTTGAGCGTCTGGTCGTCCATATAATTGACAGATTTTTTAGTCATGTTTGCTAGAATTCTAGCAATATTTTCATGATTGTTTTCTCCGTGTAAGTCCGGCTCTCTATCTCATTCTTTCATTCCAAAACATTAAAAATATGAAAATTGGGGGCCTTCATTAATTATTTTGAACCCCCTCTCCCTTGATGAGGTTTGGTAGATTCCCCTGCCTTTCACGTGAGATAATTTTAAGCAAATTACTACATATAACTACTAAAAATAATAAATATTTTATTATAAAAACTTTGCACGGTTTTTTTTTATTTATTTTCGAAAAAAACTCAAGTAACCATGAAACATTTTTGCAGACATTTATAAGCTACCCCAAAAATGATTATCTTTTTAACAAATTTCATAAAACCCAAAAGTTAACGTGAAATTTTTATGCCCCCCCCCCCTTCCTTCAAATGAGATTTACTACCGCCCAAATTTTTATCTCACGATAAGTTCAAACGTTAAATAGTCAAAAAATATTATTTCTTAAATTGTGTATAGGCTAACTGTGAGAGTGAATTCAGTGAATGGGGTCAGAAAAAATTTGCTTCGTGGTCTTGCATAAGGGTTAAGTTAAGATAACACCTGAGCCTGTCGGAGTCGATATAACCTATTCGTAGCCCGCTACCCTCTTTACCATTTTGGGGAGTAAAGCTGGGTTCAATTTGAATAATCATATAATAATTCTAATTTTTCGCCTTTACAAATTGAATATAAACGGTATACATTATGATTTATTCAAAACAAAGGAGCCATTACAATCGATTCGTAATTGATTAAAGAAATTATGTAAAAAAGTAGAGCAGAATTGAAAACCTCCTCAGCCTTTTTGAAAATTTATTAGGAAAAGTGCTAATAGGACTGGCACTTTGAGCTTGGTAATAGATAGGTA
Source organism: Agrilus mali (assembly GCA_029378335.1). Lineage (NCBI taxonomy): Eukaryota > Metazoa > Arthropoda > Insecta > Coleoptera > Buprestidae > Agrilus > Agrilus mali. The sequence continues at coordinate 8,353,931 of CM055656.1, read as the reverse complement.
TCATAATTAAATAATTATCATCAAACGCACTGTTATCAACACAATTTGACCATTTACAGGCTAACTTATTTAATTACATACATAATTACGTAAACGCAACACGAAAAAAAAAATAATAAGTTTGCCACGCAATTATTTTCCAAACAGAATGGGAAATTGAATAATTTATCATATTTCAGTTATTTTCTTTATTCTTTACAAGTTTATGCTGTATGCTTCGTTTTCCGGTCAATTTTTAAAATTCTTAAGTTATGGAGATCTGATTAGAGATGTTGATCACTGAGTCACTTGTATGAAAAATCAGTTCAGCATTGAAAATACTAGTTAAGTCACTTATGTGGTATCTATTACAAGAAAAATAAAATCGTCAAGTGATGACTGCTATAAGTCTCTATTATGTGTCAATTCAGCGGAACTATCAATTAAGCGGTGAAGCAGTTCAGTTTCTACGATTATTTGTTATCAAAACGTACTTTAAAAACTTTGTCTTTTGACCCAAAATCTATGACATGAAATAAACACATACAAATGCTCATTTACAAAAAATTGGCACATTCGTATGTAAATGTATGTATTTCAATTCAATAGCTAGATGTTTCGATACCTCGATTTTTTTTGCGTCTGATGGTGGTTTGAGTTATCGATGTTCGACTGTATGTTCGACTGTATCTCTTTTCCATAATCGTGAAATGTTTAATATTAATTCCAACTTGACATTTTTAGCACTTCTTTAAGTGACACAAAGAATCTTGACTTTCATCGTATAATTGAAGGATTTATGACATAAAGTTGTTTTGAAAATTTAAAAAATAATCGTGGAATTTTACCCTGTTAAACTATAATTCAAGATAAAAGTTGAAAATTCTCAATGTTTAGTTTATCTTAGTTTCAGGAGTACGAGACCTCAAAGATGCACTTTTTTGCAATCAAATGCTGACTTTTTGTCAATTAATCAGCATGTGAATTATACCACATTTTATGGTTTTATTGTCGATGAATATGAATTAGATTTTGAAAGCTCAAAGACTGGTGATAGGTCCAAAGGCCGTCGTCGGTTATAATTGATTCCTATTATTATATTTTTGTTTCAAATCTTCAAATACGACTAAATGGGAAATTTTTGAGGTCACTACTTAAACAAAGTACCTACTGCTAGGATAATAATTTACAGAGCAATTTATTTTTATTATATTATGAGCATTTGTCCTTCATACATCACCCCAAAAAAATGTAAACATCTCTGAATGACCACGTTCCAGCTGGCAACTCACCCTATATAGCTGTTGCTCCATATTATACCGTTACCCTTGTATCCACCGTGTATGTACGTGTATAAGTGTAAACCTTGCAATGAAATTACCGCTGAATGACCTTTTGTTTTCCGTTCCCGTCTGCAACGGCATCGTCGCGGGATATGCCCGTGCCCCGTGGCATACCAAGAGAACAACGATAATATCATACATAACTTTATTTTAAAAGCAGAGGGAAACACGTTCGAGTTAGTTAGGTTCAATAGAAGAAAGGTAACGGTGCGCTGACACGGTAAACTTGTGACCTGTTAGTAGACTATCCACACAGTTCTTTTTTAAAATCCGTTGTGCTCGCTATAATGGCCTGTTTGTGCTGTTGTTATTGGCCAGAGAAAATATTATCTCGCATCGTTCATTATAAACAGGTGGAATTCCAAATATGTACCTATACGCTAACTAGTTGCTTGCAAAAGAGCTAATGCCTGTAATAAACGCCAACCTAAGCAACGGAAAACTTTTATTTCCACGGCTATTGATACATTATCTCGTTCTCATGTTATACATAAAAATTTATACGAAGAATTCAGCAAGAGCAAGGAAATAATAATAATACACAAAAGTAAAAACAGTTAACTAATAAAAAGTTAATCAACGGAAATATGGCCCAAATTTTACATTCTAAGGGGTGAAATATTTTCTTCCAACAGGATCACTCTTCAGATATAGCTATCTATAGACTACATCTTAAGGAGGGAAACAAAATGTGGGAAAATGGTGAAAGATACAAGAAGGAGGGCCATAAAATATGAAGAAAAATTGGGGGAATTACCGGAGGAAAAAGGTATTAGGCATCGGGACAAAAAATAAACATGACGAGGAAAAGGATAAAGCCTTAACAGAAATGAAAATAAGTAAAGAACAAATGGAGGAGTGGAGAGGAGAGGGATTGAATGTTAGTAGGATAGTGGGGAAAAGATGTAATGAAATAGTAAGAGGTGACGATTTGAGAAAAATTTGGGAATCCAGATACGCGAAAGGTATGAGGGAATTTATATGGGTAGAATGGCAAGGGGATGGGGTGCCAGGATATCTAAGAGAAGGAAAAAGTATAGAGATAATAGCAAGATTCGGAATGGGGAATGAGTGTAATGAGAATAAGTTTTGGATGGAAGAAGGTATGAGATTGTGTAGGGTATGTGAAGAGAAGAGTGAATCAATGGAGCATGTATTAGAAGAAGTAACGGGGAAGAATGAGAGGGAGGAACTTAGAAGGATAATAAATGCGGATGGTAGTGGTCTGGGCCTATTGAAACAATTTTTAAAAAGGAGAGGTATGGAAAGGGGGGAGGAAAATTCAGGAAAAGAAATAATATAAGGGAAAACGACGGGAAGTGCTTAGTTTATATTATATACTTAATAATAAAAATGTATAGGTTGGAAAATAAATTATGTTTCTTTTTTTTTCCTTTATGTGTAGAGATGTATATATAACTTTTTTATTCAATAAAGGCTCTTATTACTACAAAAGTGAAACTTCAAGCAAAACAAATTAACTAATAAAAAGTTATAATCTACAGTAATCTGGCCCAAATTTTACATTCTAAGGGGTGAAATATTTTCAAGATCATTCTTCAGATATAGCTTGTTTATTAAAAAATTACGTTAAGTATTTTTCTAATAATTTGGATCCCCTCCTACTTGGTGAGATTTGTTGAGATGTGGTGAGATTCATCCAATAAATTTTTAGCAAACTAATATATATTACCAATCATACCTATACAATAATTTATTATGTACTGATTCAGAAATAATATTATATTGTCATTACCTTTTTCTTCTTCTTCTTCTAAAAACTTTGTTTTCTTTTATTTATTTTCCAAACAAAAATTTTCAGTACGCATGAAACTTTTTTGTAAACTACATGAGAAACCCCAAAATTTGGCAGAAAAAAATACAATATATAGATATATGTATGTACGTTCCTTAAACTCAAGAGTTGACGAGAGCTTTTGATGGATCCGTCCCCCTATTTATATCTCACGTAATTAATTGATGTCCCTAAAGGAATTATGTGTTAACATTAGTTAAAAATTGGCGAAAAAGCGCTCTAAAATATGTTGTTGCGTTTTAGGAATTTTTTAAAGAAAATCTATCAAATTAGTACCAAGAAAAGGGCCTTTTAGTACATCTATCCTACAATAGGAGGTGATTTGAAGAAAATTCAAAATTCTCATCATTTGGGGTCATCTACAAATTATGTTACACCTATTTCGTGCTTTTTGGGGTCCGACACTTTGTTACGGTGAACACATGTACATGACTTCTCTTTTCCTGGTGTGATTTCACATATTTTGCAGTTTCAAAGTAATTTATTGTCTGTAATTCTATTTAAAAAGTTTTTTATAAAATCTTTCCTTTAAGGTGATATTTTTCTTGACCCATCCTCCCAATTTTTATCTCACGTAATTAATTGATGCGCCCAAAGAAATCATGTGCTAAAATTGGTTAGCAATTGATAAAAAAGTTGTGTAACATACATACCCAAAAACAATCAAAGTCTAAAATAATTTTTGTTGCATTTTAGGAAACTTTCTCTAAGATAATCTATCTAATGAGGTACCAAGAAAAAGGTCTTCTAGTACGTCTATTCCAGAATGGGAGATCTGAAGAAAATTCAAAATTCTCATCATTTGGGGGGCCATCTATACATCAGATCACACCTATTTTCTGATTTTTAGGGTCCCACGCTTTTATTACAGTGGTTGCATTTACATGACCCCTCTTTTCTTGGTGTGACGTCACATACATATTTCAATTTCAATGTATTTCTGTTTAAAATGTTTTTTATAAAACCGATAGATATAGTAATATACCAAAAATATAAAAAAAATCAAAACATAAATCAAATAATCCATTAAATTAAATCGTTTCGAGCGTCCATGGATTTGAACACCCCCATCATTCTTTTATATTATTTTTAAATGGCAAAGCAGTTTTTTTTTAGTGATAATGTTCAGAGTCTTAATACTTGAGATTCATTCACATGTGGCATCACAAAACTTATGACTTGTTCTTCCCCCCTTTGTCACACAATGACACGTTTTATTGATCTCCTTCCTTCCTCTTTAAAGTCTGACGTAATTTATGAATGGCCCTTTTCTGCTTTTGGACTACCACCAAAAATCAGTTTTGTAGGAGGCTTTTTTGTTGCCTCTGGGGATAAGATTACCATTTATTATTTTCCAATTTAAAAAAAAATGGGACAAATAAAGGTAATTGAATTACTTTTTAATAGTCATAAGCCTTGGCACTCGTTTTTTATTATTAATTAAAATGAGACATTTTAAACAGTTGTAAAATACCTTTTAGGGCGAAACCAAGAGGAAACAAAGACTGACAGACACTCCCAGGGTCTCTATAAATTTTCATTTCATATTAACTTAACAATTCAAATCGTGCGACCTTTATCCATTCAACAGTCTATCTTTTTCTAGGATGTCCCACATTTCTGCTTCTAACAGGTTTATAAATAAGGTCAACTTTGTATCCTTCCTGTCCGAGGCTAGTTTTGAAATTGCGAGTAATTGGAACGTTGGATAATGATAATAATCTAGGTAATCTTACCATTAACCGTTCTGGTTGAAGCCAGAAATTTTTAAATTACATATTCCTAATCGCCGAGACCAAGTTTTCGTTAAATAGAAAGTAAAAGAAAACAGTATAATTTTAATTAGGAATGGTTTTCATTTTTTCCTAAATCAAGTGAAAAGAAAAGCTACAAAATCAACCATGTATGGTACACAATTTAGTTGAAATTGTGAGCAAATTGTAAGGCTTGCTCAATTGGGCTGTGAAGACCTGCTAGTGAAATCAGTTCTATTACATATAATATTTCAAATGCATAGAGTTTTAGTGGGGTTAAAGTCGACTGTAACGAACAATAATTAATTATTTATTTATTGTACTATCTACCTACATGTTTATTTATTATTATATTAAGTTGATCCATTTCCGATATAATAAAATCAAATTTTTTTTAATTGTCAGTTAAAATTTGTGTTAATCAGTGATTTTAGTAATAGTTATATTCGATGTTGCCTCTGACAGCATTACTGTGATAATTGGTCGAGGATAACTGAAGTATGTTACAAAAGTATTGGGCATAACATTACCAAGACTTCTAATAAATACCTACAGCATCTATTGTTGTTGCATATCTGGTAGTAGGTTCTCTTGGATTGTTGTTAATTTGCAATTGAAATTCTTTCTGGAGGAACTTAATTAATGGCATTGATTCATCTTTACCAAAATTTACATTGAAATCTCCAGCTAAAATCAATGGTAGTTTATCTTCATTGATTTTAAAAATTATTGAACCTCTGTGACTGTACGGAAATAATTTCTCATGTAAAAATGAAATATCATTCGTTTTCTTTTGAGGTGAAATGTACCTACACAACAATAATAAATTAATTCACTTCCATCTTCTAGTTTACTATAGTAAACGACACCGTCGAACCGAGTGGGAAGAGAATCGCACAGGCGCTTGCGCATGGCGAGGCGTCGCTACGCCAGACTCGCCACGCTCGCCACGCCAACAATCCGGTTTACCCGCGGCTATAGATTTTTCACATAAAAAAAAAATTAAATAAGAAATTGTTTCTACAGAAATATTCTATTTCAAGTAAATCGTAACAACCCTTTTTTCACATCCCTGCCAATCTCGTCATAGCTGCTGATATTTGCACAGTTTTGATCGTTTGAATCTTCGATTCAATTTTAAGCTTATCTTAAGAGATAATGTACGTTTATACTTATGTTGGTACAAATACACGCATGTACAATTGAATTCGGTTTTCTACTTATTTGGAAAATTCCGAAAAGAACGTTATCGGAACGGTATAAATATTTATACTTGTCTTCAGAAATATTTCGCGGTATACGGTACACGTAGCGCAAAATCCACAAATGGGCAAATGTAGATAAGTTGTTATAAAAAAACCAGTTCGCAGCTTCAAAATTGACTCTTAAAAGATAAACAAGCGACACCGCGAATGATCACGAGAGAGCATTCGGGTTATTAAACGATACAAAAGTTGAATAACTTCCCGATTTGAATAACGTAGTTTCAGTTCCTTAAACCCAAATGGATTGAATTTACGAAAATGATAATCGTTAGGTACGACTGATAACATTTATTTTGTTAGATTTTTTACTAAGCCACAGAGCTACACAATCTGACTTACAATGTATGTATGTACTTCCATTTGGCTCGCTTGCTGAAGGTTCCGTAGTTTTTCAAATCTATTATAGGCATAGTCTAAATGTTTAAAAAAATAATAGGTGAAAAAAGACTAAAAAGTATCTATCATTAGTTCCATTCGACCATCTCTGTCAATATTGTACCTATAGGTATAGGTGACCGTCCACTAAAGTATTAAACATGAATTATTATATCTTTAGAGAACCCAGTGGAACTTCGATAACTCGAATCATAATGTGACGCAATTATTTTTTGTAAATAATTATAAATTTAATTGTAAGCAAATTGAAGCTTTTGTGCATATTTTCGATTTTAAAAATTGCAAATTGTATGTAATAGATCAGCAATAAATCTTAAGAAATATCCAAAAGCACGACAGGGGGTATATAAGATACTGTCACAGTGAAAAGTTTTTTAGAGCTTTTTTTAATACATTTGCTCGTTTTAATTAATCATTGATTTAGAAATGTGTGTATGTTTCATCACGTAGATACTCAGTGAATTTTTAATTACTTACTACGAAGATTCAATTGTACGCCATTGTATGTATATGTATATTTCTTATTACAGTCGAACTTCGATTACTCGAATCACCATATGATGCAAAAAACTTCAAGGTATTGAGTTATCGTCTTCGAAGTAATGAGTTATAAACACCTGTGTTGTTTTTAATTTTATGAAGGTGACCTATATTTAAGTACAATCCTTAAAATTGGTTTAAGTTCTTTTGTAAAACACTTTTATGTCGTACTTAGATATTTTAATGTATAATTATTTTTTAGCGAAGGCTATTGTTCGTATGTACCATATGTAACATCCTAGGAAGCTTGACCTAATTCTCACTAAGTCTCTTTGTTGTACTTGGCAAACGTTTTATTAAGCTTACACAACCTCAGCAAGGAAAAGTACCTTGTCGCTCTACCCTTCCCTTCTTCTACTTGTTATGTTAAGAATTACTTACTTTATATTAAAGCTTACCCTTTACCTTTACTAACTAACCAAGTATCTTCAACGTAAATACATACCTAAATCCTTAAAGCAAGGTAACACAATTTTCAATCTGCAAAGGAAATTCTAACCTAATTTACGCTCGTATCTGCACGACACATAAGACACGACTATAAAGAGTATCCAGATAGTTCATAGGTAACAAATGGCAACGTTGCCGCACCGTACACAACGCAATATTGTTTAAAACCCCAACCATATAAAAATAACTAAATAAAATTTGGCCAAAATAAATAAATTAAGTATACATACAACAAAGGAGACCAACCAGAATTAAATATGGTAAAATACGTATAAAAAGACTTTTGATCTCAACGTGTTATTTATTTGCATGACTCTGAGAACATTTTAGGTTACGTTTCTTTTATTGTACTAACTATTTTCAGTTCTCTAGATTATATTTAAAATTAAAAAGAAAAACCTGTAAAAAATATAAAACCTCCTATAGTTCCTCTAGGTATATTTGTTTGCTTATTTTTGTAAAATAAATAAAAGGATTATTATTAACTAGCCTCGCCTTAATCAGGAGAGAAAAAAAATATTTTGTTCGCATTTCATATTTTACTTATAATTCTCAGTAATATAAATCTGAAGTAGCAATTATTATTACAATTTTTTATTTTTTCAATCGATTCCTTCTTTTATCCTCTTTCGATCTATATGGATACTTCCTACTGTTTTATTTGAATAATTTTGAGTAATTTAGAATTTTTAAAATATAGATAATTTCATTAGTAGGTACCTTTGGCGTACTAAGAATGTGCCTTGGACAATTGACAACTAACGACAATCAAAGCAAAATCACAGTAAAACCATTTTTATCGCTTAATTTCTGTTAGGGAGATGTTCGAGACAAATGTTTATAATAAATACTTCAATTGAAGTTTTCGTTTTTGATTATTTTTTGTAACAGAAATTAATCGAAAACGCGATTGGCTTCATTTTACATTGATTGCCGTTGGTTGTCATTTGTCCAAGGCACACCTTTTTATGCGAAAAATATTAAAATTAGCTATTTTAAGTAATAATTCTAAATTACTCAAAATTTTTCAAATAAAACAGTAGGGAGTGTCTATATGAAACGAAAGAGGATAAAAAAAGGAATCGATTGAATAAATAGAAAAAAGTAGGTGCCATTTAAAAAAACGAAGTTATTCGTGTTTGAAGTTTTTAAATTTTAGAATTTTATTTTGAACGCCCTGTATAAATTATTTAATTCAATTTTGTCAAGGCGTTAGCACTAATATTCAGCTATTACTAGTAAACATTTCAATACTCTGAGTCGTATTTTGTGGAAGTTACGATTTTTTATAATTTGGGTTGCGGTAGCGATTTTTTTTCTATAAATTAAATTAACTCAGAAACCGATCGTCATAGGTGTACAAGTTGGTTATCAAACTTACCTTAGAATTACACGTTTTATTCGAATTTAGCGTAAAAAATATACCATTCCATTTAAAATAACGAAGTTGGTGTCAACTTCCGGTATAACCGGATGTAAATCGAACTTGAAAATATTTTTAAAAGAAGCAGAATAAACAATAACCAAATGAGCCCAAGTTTCATAATTGAATTCCATTTACTAATTCATATACTTCTAATAGCCCATCAACTTGGAAAACCCTGTATACCTACTGTATACGAAATTTATTTATTAATTAATTTATTAAAATAATTACGTGATCGTAGCTGAGATCTAATTGACAAAAAAGCATAATAAAATTTACATGTATCAAGTTTGAATTTAATTATTAACATTTTTTATCACTTATGGATTGTTTATTTTCTACAGAATTCTTTTTTGACGATGTACACAATTTATCACTGAGCTAGTTCAGATTGTGAGCAAACTATAACGCTTGCTCGATTGACCTGTGGCGACCAGCAAGTGAAACCAGTTCTTCCACATAAAATCGACGAGTATTAATAGTAGGGTTAATGATGATTGATGACTGTAATCTTCACTGACTAATAATAAAATATATCTACATACGTTTACGTTTATTTTTAATTTTCACCCTTACCCACCACACATCGTTTGCTCCCTTTTTGATTAAAAGTTCAAGGGATGCAATTGCACTCACCTGCTCTTACGTAGATATAAGGTTTTGAAAAACAACAGATGTGTATAAGAGTGAATTTATTACACTTCACTTATTGAGTAGGTATAGACACCCTGTACAAATCGCGAAACAATAAAGTTTAGTCCACGTCGGTCTGCTGCATAATGAACGTTTGTTATTCGCGACCGTAGGTAATTAAATTCAATTTGAACTTGGGCAATAGCTACCAACAGATTTGTTTTCCTATCTATTATTTTGCAATTTATCCTCTTTATCTGACAGTAGAAAAACTTGCAATAAATCAAGCAGAAAACCGAGACCGGTTTAATAAGTCCTTAATAGATACTAATAAGTCTGTCCGCTAATAAATGTACCATTTTACGGCTTTTCTGAAGTTAATGGACGTGTAATGTTATAGAAAACGCACCTTAACACGTCTACTCTACAGGGTGTACCACAAAACATTGCAAAATAGAAAAGAGATACATATGTGTGCTCAGGTAAACTCGGTAATATTTAAGTAGTTAATCTCACTGCAAAGTAGTTTTACGAATACCTACTACTATGAACAGCGGCAACCGACGAGACCAGAAACACCAGTTCTAATTCTTTTAGTAACAATGTTAAGGGACAATTATTCTTATCGAGTATGTATTTGTAACTGAGACTAAACAGAAGTGTTATAAAATATCAGAAATAAAATTCGAAACACTCTGTATAATTTCGACTAAGAAATAGTTACATACCTAAAACAGATAAAGATTATTGGTTTAATTACTAAATATATTACAGAAATAAAATAGAGCAAAATGTACCGTCCCTTAAATAAAATTCTATATCCCTTGTAATAATTTTAGATACTTTAAAACCCCTCTTCAGGAATTAAATTCTCTTTTTCTTCCAATTTTAATTCAAGGAGTTCTCTTTTATTGCTGCCTTCAACAGTCTCACGTCCTTAATTAATTTTTATTTTTATTCAGGTTCTTATGAAGGATTAGTATTTTCTTGAGAAAAAAGGTGCCTAAGTAGGTATTATTATGACGAGAAAAAAAACAGTTTTTTTAAATGAATAAATCAACCACGAGGAAATTACTTATTTTTGCGCCATTTTAACATCTACCTGAAGCCGAACCTTTTTTACCCAAAACACAATCTATCAAATGGAATGTCGTTGTAGGTTTAAAACAGACATTTGTCTATAAAAAATATAAATATACAGTCTGTCACCAATAGCATCTAAATATGTACGCCTGTGTAAGATAAAAATAAAAAAATCATGTGTGCAATTCACACGTGGTAGAAGCGAAACCTTCAAAAATTTTGGTTTCAAGATAATGAGACGAATGTAAAATTTCGGGAAGAGGATAATTGTCGGTTTTAGTAATGATCATAGTGATACAAACTTAAAGCTTTGTACTACGCATGCGCGTACAAACACGTACTAACACACGTACAACGCTGAGGTCCAAGCAAACTCTCACTATGCCTTGGTAAACACGAGTGGAGGGGGTACGATGTAAAGCACAAAGGAAACCACGAACATAAGAAACACCGTATAATGCTTCCTATCTCGTTTTCTCCCACTCTGTCTCTTTTTACTGTCGCTTTTTCGTTTCATCAACTTTCAAATCACAACGGTACCTACTATAGAAGTTTCACTTCAAAAATTCATTACAAATTAAACATAAACCTAAAAAAAAATAATTAAAAGAAAAAATCGATATACACATCGTGCAGGTTAAACTACGAATATAAATTTTTGTTTATAATTAAAGCACCTAGGTATATAATACTTTGATGTATCATTATCTTGTTTTTGGTTTATAATACTAATAAGAGGCCGTTCATAAAATACGTTCGCATACAAGGAGGAGGAGGTCTTGCTGAGTGAGACAAGGGGGGACAGGAGGTCTACGGCAACGTGACGTTAGCCGTTCATCAAAAAATTCTACTGAATTTTTACAGAATCCTTGGACTTCTGATAAATAGAAATATTATTCATTTGTTCTTTATTTATTTAAATTTTATTATGAAATTAAAATAAATATTTTTGACTATCAAAATTTGTGTATTATCAATCAAAATCTATCATGTTCAGGGGGAGGGGGTTTAGTTTTGGTGGCATAATATTTACAGGGACAGTGCATAGGAGGTGAAAAAGGAACAGTTAGAAACCTCATCAGTTAATCAGAATAACGCTATCAATTCATTCTTGTCACTGGCGTTGGTATTTTACGATAAGGGAGGAGGGGAACATGTAAAACATTGCGGAAAGAAGGGAGTCAATCTGTGCATTCTTTACTATTTTTCTGGGTTACTTACTTGATATTTTCGACATAAATTTACGTAATGTTTGGTGGAGATCAAAATTTTCATAAACAATTTCCAAACTGTTTATAAAACGGAGGTCTGAAGAGCATTCAAATCCATCTAATAATCTAAAAGATACCTTCTATATGGTTAGTAAGATTTGCTTGTTATTTTGACGTTATGTAACGTTTGGTGGCGGGAGCGGAACGTTACCGAATATTAAGAAGCCCCTTGTCGTCTTTTTTTCATAAATAATTCTCAAGCTGTTTATGGGTGGAAAAGTTGTAAAGCCAATAGCATCTAGGGACACCCTCTTTACTACGAGTATTGCTTTCTCATTAAAGTGCCAGAAAAATATATATAAACCTAACAAAATAAAATAAAAACGTGAAAAGTTTCTAGAAAAAGAAAAAGAAGATGTTCATCTGAAGAACCTATAGTATAGCGAAACGGCTGTAGTGATACAAATAAACTTTTTATTTATTAATTATGTATGTTTCAACAAGTGACTGGTGCAATAATCAAGAGTCTATAAACTTAACGTTTATTTTGTTTTTACTTGTAATTTATGTGAAAATCAGTGACTAATTATTAGTTTTGTTGTTTGATTGTAAATATCTAAAAATGAGCTACGATTTACATACCTATATGTACATATATTTTGCTCCTTTATAATAATTAAACTACCTAATTGGTAATAATTAATTCAAGAAGGTATTACAAAGTAATGTATGCTAACGAAAAGAAAAAACTGTTTTGTCTTCGTTACAGCTAAAAAATAATAAATAAATAGTCTGCTATTGTTCTAATAACGTTGTTGATATATAATGTGTAGTTTTGAAATCACGAGGAAAATTACTTTAAAATGAAGGTAAATAAGATTAGTTAATGAAAACACTGATTAAAATTAATGTTATTATCTATACAATACATGTGTAACCTTGTAGGTACTAAAGTCAGCACTGTCTATTTGTCTATCACAATATGATTTGCAAATCATTTTGTGTCAGTTCTAAAAACATTAAAGATAATTAATGAGTTTGTTTGCAAAATTTTTACTTGCAAGTAGGTACCTAGGTATGTATGTACACGTATACCTACATATAGGAGTAGAAGGGTAGTGTCGTAATTATGTGCAATGCACAAGGGTCTGCATCCTTTTTAAGTTGTTGGGTTTTGAATTTGAAGAATTTTTAGAACTGTTTCACTATTTGAAAATATGAAAGAAATTCCTTCTCGTGAACATAACCCTTAATGGTGGGTACCCTAACCCCGTTATCCCAACTTAACCTAACCTGAGCGTCCCTGTAATTGGAAGAGGGCAACCCTAGTAATGGGTAATGGGAAAGGGTCTGATTCTAGTATTTGCACAAGGGCCTTATTAATTCTTAGTAAACCACTGTAGGAAGGTAGGTAATTTACAAAAAGTAGAACAAATAGTAACTGCTGATATTATAGACATCAAAGTGCTAAAGATGATAATTTTAGCCATAATATGTACTATTTGCTTTAGAATTAGAAAATTATTGATGATTAACTTCAAACGTAGTTGGGAAAAAATAATTGTAATTTTAATTTGTATTTAATTAAATCATGATACCAATTTAAGTAGATTAAAAAGCAGCTGTAGGGTGTAGATTAAACTATTTAATAAAAAAGAACTGTCCCTCCAGAAGTACTTTACTTTACTTAAATAAAAATGAATTTTAATATAAATAAATAAAAGAATTGAATTGCATTTAAATTTTCACCATAAAAGCTATACAATTTGATTTATTTATCTTAATAATGTTTCACCAAAATCCAACCATAAAATCATTAAATATATTTATTTTAATTTTATTAATAAATCGTGGGGTACTATTAAGCATTATTTTTCCCCATTAATACAAATTTATGTACCTCAAACAGACCTGGGTAAAAATTACAAAAATTAATTTAAAAAAAAGCATTTACTGCCTATTTAATTTAATTATAATTTAAATAAATACTACGTTATTATTGTTGATTCTTGGGGTTTTCTTAGACACTTTTTTTCCCTACTAATACGAATTTAAGCAGAAAAAGAAGCAGTTTAGGGTGAAGATTACTTGAATTAGTATGTAATAAGTTTTACAAAACAAATAAAAGAATTTGAATAGCATTTAAATTTTCACTATAAGTAAAAGCTATTCAGTTGTTTTATTTACTTTTTTTAAATTAATGTTCCACCAAAATCCAACCATAGAATCATTAAATATTAATGAATTTTAATTTTCATTTGGGGTAATTTTAAACATTATTTTTCCCCATTAATACCAGTTTAGGTAGTTCAATAAAACAGTTCTGGGTAAAAATCACAAAAATTAATAAAAAAACTGCCACTTTAAACAGCAACGGATTTTAATTTTAATTTAGGCATATATACAGTGTGGCCCATTTGGAATTAGGACACCTCTGTAAAGTTGCTGTTTTTAGTCCGATTTTGATAAACTTTTTTCCAGATTATTGCTCATGGAAAGCTGCATTTTGTGGCAAATTGATAGATTGCTATCAAAAAAATCAAGGCCTACTGTGCAATTTATTTGAAGCGGAAATGCGAAAAGTACTATTAGCGATTTTTTTACGTGAAAACTAATTACACCGCTGTATTCAGTGACCCCTAAAATGGGTCTGCACCAAATTTCATCCAAAAATACCGCATATTAATAATTTTAATTATTAATTTTAAAAATTAATATATACACGAAAATGCATTGTGAAGATCAAGTAACTTATGAAATAAATTAATAAAAGCAACTCATACAAAAAATTAGTTTATTGACCAAAATATTTTAGCAAAAGAACGTAAAATAATTGGGCTTAATTAGATTTTCGTGGCTTCTTCTTCTTCTTTTTTGTATGAATTGCGTTTATTCACTTATTTCATGAGTAACTTGATCTTCACAATGCATTTTCGTGTATAAATTAATTTTTACAATTAATAATTAAAATTATTAATATGCGGTATTTTCGGATGAAATTTGGTACAGACCCATTTTAGGGGTCACTGAATACAGTGGTGTAATTAGTTTTCACGTAAAAAATCGCTAATAGTACTTTTCGCATTTTCGATTCAAAGAAATTGCACAGTAGGCCTTGATTTTTGCGATAGCAATCTATCAATTTGCCACAAAATGCAGCTTTCCATGAGCAATAATCTGGAAAAAAGTTTATCAAAATCGGACTAAAAACAGCGACTTTACAGAGGTGTCCTAATTCCAAATGGGCCACTGTATATAGGTACATACATGTCTATGTTTTTATTGTTAATTCGTGGGGTACCTACTATTAGATACTTTTCCCCCAATAATATCAATTCAAGCAGAAAAAGAAGCAGTTTAGGGTGACGATTGTGAATTAATACAAAGTACCTACACCCCGAACTGTTTTTATTATCTTATTCTTTAATGAGAGCTTTTATTTTGTTAGTTTCCATACATTTCCAATTTTTTGTTAAAAATCTTAGCATAGGACAGTAACATTTTTTAATAATATTTTGAAACATCCTTTTTTCGTGAGCAGCTGTAAATAGTTGTTTAAAAAGTTTTCAATAACAACCTATGCCAAACGAAAATCCAACGGCCGAGTTTCCGTCGTTTGGCTGACGCAATTTAAGTACAAATAAAAGAAAAAACTTGAAATCTCCGAAATTCAAATTTTAACGGTCGCCCGCCGTCCGTTTGGACTTGGACCTCGGACCACCTCTTAAGTTTGCTGCTCTCCTCTTTCTACCCACCACCACTATCTACACTATCTCTGTCGTCGTTGATTATTTAGGTTCGTTCTTTCAATAATATTCTTTAACGGCTTCGCATTATCTAACAACTCTAGCAGGAAGTGGAATTCGCAGCCAAGTCGACAAATGAACATCGGCACAACAACAGCCAGCAGCAGCACAGAAACGCGGCAGTTTGCAAAGCAGCGCGCCGCGTTTGCTTGCTTTTGCTGGTCCTTGTTGCCATGGAAAGTTTGGGAGTAGCCTCGATATTCTGCCGCATTTCTATTGGCTCGTCCGAATCTAGCCACGAATGTGAATGTGAGTGTGTGTATGTTTGGATATCTGTGTGTACGTAAGGGTATTTGTGTGTGTGTACCGCTTGGAATTAGTAAAACACGACCTCAAAACGTGGTCGTTTTGTGGAACCAAGGCTACGCCGCACACTATTATACCATACCAAAGGTTGATTTTATAGAAAATTAACCTGTGTTGTTATGGACAGGTAAACATATTATGTACGTACATCCTATAAAATACAAGATTACGTACGGTCGTAATTCTACACTGTATCAATCAAACAACAACTTTAGCCTCAAATTAAGTTTCATTTCAATTTCTACAAAATTTACAGTGATTTTTGTAACCCGAGCAGGTATGGCACAATGTAAAGTAGGTTTCAAGGAAATAAAATATTGAAAATGGCTACAACAAAAGTACTGCGGAAAAGCTTAAAACACCATATTTTTATTATCTATATGCAACAAAAAAAAATAATTTTCTTTTACTACCTATATACACAGAGTCTTTAGGTTAATCTATTTATATTTTATTGTATTTGCCCTTAATATTTCATTCCACCATAAAGTGGTTAGGTTAGGTTTATTCTTTTTAAGCATCAAGAAGTGTTCGTAGTTCAATATTAAAAACAACAATTTCCGCTTGTTCATGATTATTAGATACCTACGAATAAATTTGTGCAAAATAATATCTAATTATAAAAACCAAATTAATGAGGGTAGGTAATCAAATAATAAAGTAATAATAAAAAGTAATAATAAAGTAATACTGTTGTGGTACTGTTCTCGGTGGTAATTTTATTTATTATACCCTATAAAATTTAAGTTGTTTACATGTGCTATATGTATGAAATTATCAATAACAACAGGAGCAAATCTGCCGTTTACACGTTTTTGAATAAATAGGACCCATAAAAATATGTGTTGTCTTTCTAAAATAGTAATCAGACCAGTTAAAATTTATTTCTTGGTATTCTTGATTTCAGAGAGTAAAATATCAAAAATAACCTTAACAAAGGTTGTCCGTTCTTTTTTATCGATGTTTAAACATAGCAATTTGCAATTTTGCCCATATTTTTGCATTTATCTCGAAAACTATTAAATTAATCGTAATGCTCAAATGAGTTAATATGTAGATACAAAATTATAAGAGCCTTAAAATAAAATTGAAATCGTCTCGGTCGGAACTATTTTCACCAAGAAAAACGTGAAAACCCTTTGGAGAAAGATGTTTTTTTTTAATTAATTAATAATTGTAACGCCAGTCTTCACAGAAAAGGTTGTGTTTATAGTGCACAATAAGGGCAAATGAGGGTTCTGCCGGATTTATAGTTTTTGCACAATTACAAATACATGTATTCTAAAAAATAATTTTGCAAGGTTCACTCCATCTTATCTCACCCCATTAATGTACGTCAAATTTCGAACGGATTATTAAAGTTAAATGATGAATGACCAAAATGTATTTTTTTATTTAAATAATCATAAGTATCTAATCAATAATCGCATGCAAACATTGTTATTTCGACTTATACTACTTACAATTAGTTGTACAAAATCAACAAGTGATCCCCTGGGATTATAAAACTACATCGTCATAAAATATTACTCCAGTACGCCCAAATATTGAAATGCCAGTAAATAACGTTAAGGGTAGAAAGACAACACAAAAAGCCTTGCCGCGTCTGGGCGGACCTTGAAAATATCACCTTCATCTTAAAGTTTCTGGCGAGTCACAGGCGTGCAACGCTGTATAAAAATTGTTTGACTAAATAAACGAGTAGTTTCAACTTTATCTTTTTCCATACATAGGACTGACACAAGTATAATAGTGTACCAAATTTGTAATTAAAAGTACAAATATATGATAAAACATATTTACATACAATTTCGACTGCCCTCTAATTATGCACTATAATCACAACCTTTTCCAGAAAGACTGACGTTACAGTTACAATCGTTAAATTGGTGAAGTTATGATTTAAAAAAAAATGATCTTTCTCCAGAGGTTTTTCACGTTTTTCCCGGTGAAAATAGTTGCGACCGGGACGATTTTAATTTTATTTTAAAGCTCTTATAATTATCTACATATTAACTCATTTGAGCATTAGATTAATTTAATAGTTTTCGCGATGAATGCAAAAATGTGGGCAAAATTGCAAATTGCTGTGTTTAAACATCGATAAGTTTTGTTAAGGTTTTTTTGATATTTTACTCTCTGAAATCAAAAATACCAAGAAATAAATTTTAACTGGTCTGATTACTATTTTAGAAAGACTGAACACATATTTTTATGGGTCCTATTTATTCAAAAACGTGTAAACGGCAGATTTGCTCCTGTTGTTATTGATAATTTCATACATACCTATATAGCACACGTAAAGTTAAGTTTTATAGGGTATAATAAATTAAATTACCATCCAGAACTTTATCGATCACAACAATTTTATTTTATTATTAGATTACCTACCTTAAACTGGTTTTTATAATTATTAATTTGCCCAAATTTATTAGTAGGTACTTAATCTAATAATAATCATGAACAAGCGGAAATTGTTATTTTTTATATTAAACGACCAACAAACACTTCCTGATGCTTTAAAAAGTTAAAATTTTAAATTTGTTTTATATTTAACTAACCATTTTATGATAAAACGAAATATTAAGAGCAAATACAATAAAATATTAATAGATTAACCTAAAGACTCTGTGTATAGGTAGTAAAAGAAAATAAAATTTAACAGCACATAAATGTATATATTTTATACCTATCCTTTACCTTATTATATATTTTTACTTTTTTTATATTACATATAGGAAACATAAAAATATGGTGAGTTTTTAGCCGTTTACACGGTTTCCAAGAACTGACCTTCAAAAGATTGCGTCATACTTAAAGTTGTCGGTTATATTTACTTACATATGTATTACGATTTTGCAATAAACAAGCAATTAAATTGCGGAAAATGTGATATATCCACATATCTATATATGTATGTATGATATGCACATTATAATATTTTACGTGGATGGCAAACAATTTGTTATCTGTTTATTAAGGTTGAATTAAAATTAGCTGTCGATAAAGTACGACTAGATTTTCTAATTCCACAACTACAGAAACTTTAAAGTAATAAATATGATCAAACTTCGAGAATTCGAATTTCCGATAAGTCGCGCGTCAAGTTAAATTGGTTGGAAATACATAGTATCAACTAAACGTACGTTTTACTTGATAACTCAAAATATTGAACTTCTCATTCGAATTTAAATAAAATTTGGTACCAACTTCGATAAGTCGAATTTTCTGTGAGAATCATTTAATAATGTACGATGTTAATGTCACTTTTTAATAGCGGTAGGTACTATGTGCAAGCAGTGACACAGTTCAGTCAATGTTTTGACCAAAAATTAAATCTTATAAAAAAGTGGACAGTGGTTCACTGAAAGAAAATATTACCTACAGTACCTATAGATAGGTAAGGTAAAATCTAAAAGAATATTTTAAAATAAAATTTTCCGCGGCCTTGAAATCATTATATATAATAAAAGGAGACATCAGAAAATAATTAAAATTGAAAATTATAAAAACAGCTTTTTATTTACAATTTTTTCAATATTTTTAGTTAAACGATAAGGGGTAGTTTCAATAGGTAATTATAATAAAACTGGTAAATAAAACGGCATACACTAAAAAAAAAATAGATTATAAACTTTGAAAATCTTTGAAATTATAAGTTTGTTAATTACACCACATAATTGAAACGATGGGGAGAGGGTAGATGAAACCACGTTCGTTCTAGTAAAACCCCCCACCGACATATTTTGGGGTAGGAAAACAAAATTTATTTATTTAGGTTATGAAATCCTAATAAATTGCATAACCCTTTTGAAAAATATCAAACTCCAACATTTAAAATTACCTATATTTAGCTACGCCCCAAAAATGAGTGTAGGTACCTATCTATTAAGCAATACCTGTAAGTTGGAAAAATATACAGTATATATTGTTTACCTTTGGTTAGTAGTCTTTTTGTTGTACCTACTGCAAATCCTCCATTTTGATCTCCTCCCCACGCCCCCGTTCTTAATCTTGAACTTCTTCGATAACACCACCATTGTACTGTTCACTCACTCCCGATAGGCCTTATTCGCTTTTCGTAAAGAAATATTAATTGCAGTCGTAAGTACAGTAATTAGGCCCATTTCATGATTCCGGACATGCACCGAGTATTAAACTGACACGAAAAGCATCGATTAGCTAGCTAGAAGATGACGATGACCGGCCTCATTCTTATCCATATCATCAAACTGTATTACAAACAAGGTTAAAAACGTAATAGAAGAAAAAAGTAAAGCAGCGAACTAATTTAGACTTGAAGGAACCGTTTTGTTGTTTACCACTAATAGCAATAACACGTTATGATGTTCCAAATGTAACATTTTGTTTTGGTTTTATTGGAATAAAAATATTAGTCACACACCGTTTTTAATTACTTGCTTACTTACAATAATACAACTTTTAAATGATTTATTAATTAAGGTTATGTTACGAATTGTTTCAAACAACAATAACAATACATAGGTACATAATATTGGTAGGACTGTATTGTCACTAGTTTTTGTCTTTAACCTAAAAATTTGTCACACATAGGTATTATTATTACATATTAATGAACAAAAGTGTGTTTGCATTTGTAAATTAAAGTGTATGTAATTTAAAAAACCATAAACTTGAGCTTTATCTAAAAATTAAGCTTCAGAGGTTAAAGCCAATAATACTAAAAATAATCCTGCAATGTTTTATTGGTGTTGTTTATGTTATGCTACACTACAACAGTTGTTTTTGAACTTCTATGATTTTGGAAATGAAAAACGATTCAACATCTGTAAGTAAAACACAACATATATGATATTTATTAATTTCGTGTTGTCTTGATTGTTGTTACGAAGTCGAATTTAGTTTTCTGGCCCCGTGAGTGCATAGATTATACGGTTACAGAACTTGTCTTACATTTTTACACGTGTGCGTTCAATGACCCTGTGAGCTCTCACGAAATTGTGTTGCGTAATTTCTTACTACATAAATATAGGCGTATTAAATTGAAAAATTCGTTAATACCATACTTACATAATAATATTAGGTATTTACTTAATCATTACAAAAAACATTAACTGTAAAAAAAGTTCATATTGGGGAACACGAAAACATCTGTGGTAATTACTTTAAAAAATAATAACTACATAAGTATTAAATTGAATTGTTATTCGTTATGGTGAATAATATAAGAGAATATTTATTTAATTTTCCTGGGGTTAGTACATGTTACAGATTGTAAACTGATAAGCTAAAAAAAAAAAAGGAACGAACACGAATAATCCATTTTTTGAAAATTTGTTCTTGGTTCGATAGTTATGTAACTACCCTACTTCCTACATAGTAAAATTTTGGTTGATTAAAAAAAAAAACCTTCAATTTCCTAATTTTAATATTAACAATGCGTAGGTAATAGAAAACCCAAAATTTTGCTGAATTCTTGTGATGACTTTTTGAGGATACGTAAAATATCGCCGCCGTTTATTAATTTAATAAATTAGAATAAATACCTAAATGGTTTCATTGCAAAATAAAACCTTGCAAGGATAACAGATGAGATGTGACTGTAAAATAGAAACAATCTCTCAGATTAATTTCTTCAACAGCTGTTGGCTACCCACATGAGATAATGATTTCGATTTCTACCTACTTATTAATGTCCAATCGTTTTGAAGAAATTTTCTGTAAGTATCGCAATACTTAATGAATAATAAGAAATCAAAATGGGTTTAGTAAAGAGAAAATTTATAAATTTGGCTTTATACCTGCAATTAATTTAATTTTCAATTTATCTGTATTTACTATCACGTGCCTTTCTTTAGGTATTCCAAATTCCTTTGAAAATAAATGAGAAAATTTATAGTAAATTTTTACGATTTAAAAATACAAAAATTATCTTAAACCAGTTTCAATAAATGAGGTTATCAATAAAGCAAACTTTAAATTTTAAAATTGCTTTTTGCTATCTGAGATGTCCTAATAGGATTAGAAGAAACTAGCTGTTCACAAATTAAAAATAATAATTAATAAATTCCCAAGTATTCAGAACATTTGATGCAGATATGTACTTATAATTAAATTATTAACTGAAAATTAATTTCCAAATTAGTTATCGGTAAGTACACAAGGTCGTCATAAAAACTAAATTGTAAGAGAAATACAAAATATGTTTACGCTAGGTATGACGCTTTACATTTTTGCAATGTAATGCCGGTCTGCAAAAAAAATTATACAACTAAATTTTTTTTGTCTCGGAGTTTACAATATAAAATTATCAATCAATAAAACCTGTAAACAGAAAAATACAGTATCTTTAACCTTTTTGTACATAACACTAATCATCATCACTTACGTATATTGAAGTCATTACCGGAAATGATACTTAATTGACTCACTCGATGAACAACAATGACTGGAGTATATTTCGATTCAATGGAAAAGTTTCAAACTTTCGCCATAAAAACATATTGTACCTATCTAATGCAGTTTTTTAAAAATATATTCACTATCAAAATTGTCAATAATTCTAAATAAATTTTAGAAAACCAAAAGTATCAATCTAGGTATACAAAGAAATCAAGTTAATATATAATGAAATATCTGCAATCGAAATTGCGCAACAAGGCTACCATTTTCTTTCTCTTTCTTGAACGTGAAGAGAATTCATAGGTATTAGCTCACAATTTCCGTCCTTCAAAATGAGACCCCCTCCCGTTCAAGGCTAAAAAGGCTGTCCCATAGTAATGGCAACAGAGACCAACCCCTAAATAAAAACACCACTTGCAACGCCATTTCGATATCTACTCTATGTGCGACGAATATACAGATAGATAAGTATGGTAGTAAATTAGTAACACTATTTCCACCGCTGACGTCATAATGGATTAAATAGGAGAGAGAAAAAGACTGACTTGTTTTTAAATAAAGTAAGCCTAATTCCTCTCCCCTGTTCGCCCATTAGCTTGCTTCATTCTTCTATTTGCGTAACGTTACGCAAATGTTGCAAAATTCATTGTGCCACGAAAAAACTTGGCACACGCACATAATGTGCTAGGGCTAGGTATTTATTATCAATCAACGGTAAGTAAACGGAATAAAAAAAAATCGCGCACAGCAACGATGTTACTATCTCTTATTACGAAATACAACGAAAATCAGAATTCGCGTATCGAATTGCGTCACATTTGCGAAAAAAAGACGCGCAGAAACCGTTGCGTTGCTTGGCAAGACTTTTAAACAAGATGGCCGCCATACTTACAATGCGGAAGTTGAGAAAAGTAGGTCGTTACGAAATACGAATAAATGTTAAAAATGAACACATTTTAATTTAATTTCATGTAAATGCGCCATCAATTTATCTAATTTAGTGAATAAAAATAAATTTTAAAATCAAGAACCGATAGCAATTTTACACGAACACAACCGCGAACAACGTTTACTCGACGACGGTTTCTCGAAGAATACGAAGGCACAAAATGGGAATTCGTTTCACGAACACAAGCGCTTTAGCGGTAAGTGGTGGGGGTATTGCAAATAGATTGCCGCATTGGCTGGCATCCCCCACCATTGCGTTTTATGCGCGGCCCTGGATTAGACTGTGACTATACACTAATACCCTAAACTTTGTGAGAAAGTTCCACTACGCGTTATTTAGGCCAAGTGGATAGAGAAAGAGACGAAAACTAGCGCTCTCTTAGTTCCACCTCGACACGTGGCAGTTCGTTGACCTCGTTATACACGTGTCGAAATTCACCAACATGTTCAACTACAAATTTAGCAAAAATTGTATTTGCTCAATTGAACAATGAATTCTCTTATCGTTAGTTAAGATTCACATAAATGTTTTACTTGACAATTGGAAACATTTCGTAAATAACAATACATTTAATTACTTGGTAGGTATTAACTAAATTTTAAGCAGGTGATAACGTAAGGGTAATAAAAAATACTACATACATGGTATTTTGCATACAATTCAATGTTCTAGTAAATAAAAAAAGGCTTTACAAGAAATAACTTACGCAAGAGGTACATACGCACATGAAGGTCGCTGATATGAACAAAGAACTCTTATAAAAATGTTTCTAGAACGAATTTATTTATGTAAAGGATATGAATTGTGTGGCAACTAAACTCAAACCACTCATGCATTTCATTTCATTAATGATCTTTTAAAAATATTAGATTAATTACTAAATAATTAACAAGTTAGGTACATACTTGATTAGAAGAATTTAGTTAGAAGTTGCTGATGATGCTAAAACATAGAACAAAAAACTTACCTATTTTACAGGAAATTACAGTAATAGGTACATTCGAGAATATACAGTAGGTACATTAATTAAATACAGCCTTAATCCAACTGATAGTGAGTAACCTTAATTCAACTAAAAAACGTAACAAACAGCAAGCACACTACTGTGAAAAACGTTTTGTTTGATGAAGTTATATAGTTATTATGTAGTTGTTAAAATGCACTAAAAAAACACTGTTTTGTGGAGCAAGTAATAGGAGTTCATAACACAAACACATTGCACCAACTCAACGTCGCAGTTGGAAATGAAATACTCCTCGTTCTCCTCTTTTCCTTCCTCTCCGTGGCTTGCTCACGAAACGAGGTGGGATTCAAGTATTGATTGGTACGATTCGTATGAACTCGTACATTTTCGACTAATATATGGGTCACCAAGTATATCCACGTGCCGTCTAAGCTGCCCTTGGCTTACATGCATCGCGTTCAGGTTAAGTTAGCGCGGATAAACGATGAAAGGGAAATAACAGTGTGTCGAGTACATACAATGTGTTGTACTCGTTTTACTAACGCTTTACATTAGAATAGTGCCGTAATCGACCTATTCCTATCAGATGATGGGCAATGGGCACCTACAAGTGATTGTACATATTTATATAAAAGTATATTTTCTGTATACTATCTTACACAAATAGGCACATTTAAACACAATATTTACTATAATTTGTTTGATTTACATATATTACATGGTGTAACAAATGAGAAACAACAAGGCTTCGCCTCGGGCATCATGTCGGGCAGTGCAGGAAATTCAACTTTCTGCCCTTGTGGTGTAATATACTATTGAAATTCCACCTCTAAAGGGATCAAAAGGGAACTCAAAATTTGATGTAATACCCATCAATGCTTACCCACCACTGAGTCCAAGATCAAAATAAGTTTTCAAAATATCAACCTTAGTATCTAAAGGTGTTGGACAAGGTTAAAAGTGAGGGTTGGAAAAAAATTGTTCTTTTATAAAATTTTTGAAAAAGAAACAGTTCAAAATGTTTGTTTCGTTTATTTTGAACACATGCTTTACACTTGTTTTCAAATAAGTTGATTTTTTCATCAAGTAACTCGTTCGTATCAGTTTTCTCTATATATAAAGATAAGGCAAAACTTTTATCGAAAATAGATTCTTTGTTTACGTGTGGAATATGTTTGTTCACTCACGTTTATCTGAAAACACCTCCGGCTCTAAACTAACCGAACACTCTAAAAACTTTTGAACAACGCATAACACCCTCGAAACTTTTAAATTGCATTCATTTATTCATTAGACTTGTCTTCTTTATTTTTTATGAGAAAAAAATGGCTAAAGGAATATGTACGAATTTCCCTGTAACACTACTAGTTATTTTAAAACATCTTTTATTTATTTTGTGTTTTAAACATTGTTCATGTTTGTTTTGAACATGTCAATCCTGTTAAAACTCATATTCTAAATAGCTAAGACAAGAACCTTAAAATTTTTTACAGAAGTTGCAAATACACTAATAGAATTGACTCGTAAATCGTTTCTAAAAATTCAACCTTTATGGGGGTTAAACGAAGTTTTCAATTGATACCATCAAGGTTTTTGTGCTAAAATTGGAAAATTTGGGATACCTGATATTTATTTTTGGAGCTGGAAAAAAAAGGTTAATAATAGATTCAATATTAGATTTTTTTTTAAATTTATTATTTTTTTATGGGGATGGTCCAGCAGAACAATAAGACAGTATTTTTTTATGCGGAGGCAGGGGGTGGGATGGTGGGGACTATTAAATACATTCAGCAAAGGTTAGGTTAGGTTAGGTTACGACTAGTTTATGATAAATAATATGTAATTTAAATAATTGTAATTGTAAAACTAGAAATTCTTCGCTCATGCACATTATTAAATCACAAATTTTATTTTTTTTAAGAGGACTTGCTGATGGTTTTGAGCAACGTTTATGATCTAGTCTAGTGTAATGAGTTTTGCTTGTCCAAAGCGCGTATAGTTGTTAGGTACCTCTACCAAACATTTCTACAGGTTTCGGTCCATTTATCTGCAACATGGCGCAGCTCTAATGGAACTAATTGTGTCCCTTTTTTGCGTTCGTTGGTTCAATTACGTCGTGCTCGTTTTACGCAAGTCCTCTCACGTTATTTTATTTTATAAAACACTTTCACTCCACGCGGATATCGTTGAGATACCTATCAGCCGTTGTGCAATGGACATACCTGGTTGATGAAGCCTTTACTTACACATCTTAAATTTAGACCTTTTTTACCAATATATTTATTTATATGAAGCTTTAGAAAATACCCGGAAGTTTTCATTTGAATATTTAAGTAATAACTCAGCAGAAGAAGCAATAGGAGCAGCAACAATCTACTGAGGATGCCAGCAGTCGAGACTGGCAAAACGTTTAGAAAAGGAGAAACAGGACCATGGCATAACAACCCGGAAAATACTATAAATGCCTACGATCATCATTAATAATTTATTCTTCAAAAAGAAATAAGGAATTGAATGAAGTGTTCATTCTGAAAGGGGTATTTTTTATTATTGGTTTATTGATTAGATATTTAGTATCTTTTTTATAGGTATGTGCAAAAAAAAATTTATATCGTCACAAATGGAAGGTTTTGTAAATTTCTAAATAATGAACTGAATGAGCAAATAATTCCTTTTTATGGTTCAGATTTGATTTCTGTCCTTTTTTTAATCAAATGTGTAAATGAACACCCTTTTACATACAACTAAACTAATTAAATCCCTTGTTTATTAATATTTCTGCATTGTAACTAATTGTAACTGTTTATTAATTCTCCCGGATGGGGTTGTTTATTATGTAGGTAACTTAATACGTCTATTACACCAATTACATTTTATTTGGTTCCCCATTTGTTTATTGGCGGTCTTCCCGTATCCCGTGGGATGTGATGAATTTGTTATATATTTTTTTCCGCGCAAGGCAATGAATCCCTTTGAATGCCTCCTTCATTCCGATCAATATCCATCCAACAGCTTCTCTTGTACATACATAATAAGATTTTAATTTGATTGCGAACCTAGTGAGAAACCACACGAGTTTCTTAATAACCTAAATAGAATTAAGAAATATATTGTGCAACTACGGAGTACTTTCAACTGCATGATGCGAATCACTACAAATGTAGGTACGTTTAGTAAATAAACAGCAATTATTTGTAAGGGATGGAAACTGTCGTTTTCGCATACGCAAGGGGAGTTTACTGTAACTAATAACAACAATAAGTATTGTTTTACAATTAAAGTATGTTTATATAAATTGACCCTCTATTTTAACAATGAACGTCTGGACCCTGGACACCCTTAAAAAATAATGTTTCAGTCAAAATTTCCATAAAACTGCTGATTAAAATAAACTCTTAGCTAATTTTACAACTTCAATAAAAACTTTAGGTATATAATTAAGGATTATTCAGGAGTAAACTGTTGTAGGTGCTAAGATACTTTTTTCTCCTGATGATGCCCTAATAAAATAAAATGTACACTCAGTTTTTATCAAAGTTGTGAAACTTATTGACCAGTGCTTGAAGCCTTTAAAAAATACTAAAAAGTAAAAAAAAAAATATTAGGATGAAACCCATTGGAAAAGGAAGAGAATATAACAGAAATGAATGGAAAAATAATTTACGGGCGATCTGAGGTCTTTAAGGGTAAAAAAAGTTTTCCTTGATTTCCGGAAAAACTACAAGTCTTATGGAAAAAAGTTAAATGGCAAAGTTGTAGGTAATAAAAAGATCTACAAATTTTGTATTTACACTTTTGTCACATAACCTCAAAATTTATGTGAAAAATTCAAATAACCAACTTTTTGGTTTTTTATTTTTCTATTACAAAAAAAAATTTTTTTTTCACGAAATTTGGTGAATACAATCTATTTATGTCCCAAACACGCTAAATTTTTTTTTGATTTGAAATATTTATTTTTTCACCTTATTTTTACTTAATATCGAAAAAGCACCCTAATTTTTAATTGAAAATTCTCACGTCAAAATATTTGCTTTTTTAAAAACGTTGGTGGGCTTTTTCTTCGTTGAAATCTCTACTTTCTGATTCTGTGAAAAAAATATACATTACTATGGTTAGTTTTCTCAGGATATACAAAAACAAAACAACTTTTCTCAAAATATTGTAGACATCTTATTAAATATTAACTTTATTAATTTTTTGTTTGTTAATTATGTTAAAAGTGTAAATACAAAAGTTGTAGATCTTTTTATTACCTACAACGTTGCTATTTAACTTTTTTCCATAAGACTTGTAGTTTTTCCGGAAATCAAGGAAAACCGTTTTTTACCCTTAAAAACTCACCCCCTTTCCCTCCCCGACCTCAGATCGCCCGTAAATTATTTTTCCTTTCATTTCTGTTATATTCTCTTCCTTTTCCAATGGGTTTCATCCTACTATAATTTTTTTTGGTTTCAAAAATTATCGACCCTGGTCTATCAAGAATATAAGTAGATATTAAAAATTCCAATAAATAAAAATATTTTTTATATATGAGTAATATTTTAGGAAATATATTTAATTATTCAAGACACAAATAATTCGAAGGCGATGTTGTTCCATCCAGTTTGGGTTGGATGTGACAAAATAAAGTATGACATTAACTTTCTTGGCATTCAGTTTTACGTTTTAAAAATAAAAGTTCTGACTTTGGACTCCTGCTTTCCTTTTGGGATAAAAAATTAAATTGTACTTAGATAAAAATAAACTTTGATAAAAATTTTACGTTGGGGGAATCCTCAGGAGTACTAAGATACTGTTTACTCCTGATGATGCCCTAATAAGACCAAATGTGCACTCAGTTTTTATCAAAGTTGTGAAACCATTCATTATTCGTTTCAATAATATGCCTTCATTTACTCTGGACTGACTTTTGGGATAAAAAAATTAAATTCAGTGCTCCTATTAACATGGAGTTTTTATCAAAATTGTAAAACTGTCTTTAATATTTTAAATAAATTATAAAAGGAGTTTTTATATGAATAAGATTTTAGCCCATAAATAGATAAAAAGGTAGGTACAAAAAAAATCGGGGGTGTTCGAGTTGTTCTTCCTTCCAGTTTGGATTGGATGTGAATGTGACAAAGTAAATTATGACCTTCGTCATCGGGACGGTTCTGTTTATCTAACTACCTACCTAAGTATACCACATCATTATTGGGTATCGAGGGATAAGCTGCAGAGGTCTATCGAACATTACGCCCCTAAATTTATTGCTCCACCCCCGGATTAATGTTATATATGTAGGTTGTAGGTATATCGAAGTGGTTTGCTTTCCGAAAAGAAAGATGAAGTGGAACGAATGAACGACATTCACAAATACTAGATACCAAAAAGTATCCAATAATAATAATAGTGATAATAAAATAATGATAATTAAATTAAATAAAAATAAAAGAGGAACTAACTGTGTAACCGGTGAGATAGCAACTTCGATAACTCGAACCAAATGAGAAATACGTGTAATTTTTACTTGATAACTAGTGATGGGCACTATCGAATAAATTGAACTATCGAACAATTACTAAATGAATACTTTTAACTATCGAATGAATTCATTCGAATGAATTCATTCGAATGAACTTAGTAATTACTATTTTTTTCAATTACACGATAGTCAGGCAGCAGACGGTTATCCAATCGCTCGGTCCATACTAACATACAAATATACTGATACGAACGTGTATACCAACAGACAAATATACGATTAATATGCTAGTATGGATAAAAAACAAACAGGCTATGCTGAAAATAATAAATAACCTCGACTTGAAATATGGTTTCTAATTCTTATTACTTTGATAAAATTATTATTTACTTAGGTAAGCGATCTTTTTTGTATTATTTATTGCTATACGTACTTTATTGTTATTGAACTAAAGTAAGTGTTTTAGAAACATCTGTTGTTCTTATCCAGGTATTTGTTAGAGGGCGACGAATAAAGTTTTTTATTTTTACATTTAACTACTTTTTTTTATATGTTTCTGCACTTATTATTATTTTTTTTTGGGTAATTATAAGTACGCAGTACAAACATATAGTACCTAAGTATTTATTACTCAAATCATCAATACACTAATTTAAAAATTATTAATTATTTATTTGCATTTTATTTTGCCTCATATTTAACTAGTATAAATTGGTGCCATAAAAAATTATGTTTTTAAAGTATGTATGTATGTATTGATAACGTCTAATAATTATAGAATTGTTTATATTATTCGGCTCTACTACGAGGAAGTAGCGAAGTAGTAGACAATGCGCAAACGTATCATTTACCCATTCCAACCACGACTCTAACGTTCAGTTCGATAGTTGAAAAGTATTCGAATAAAAAAAGTGACTACTATTTTCAGTAACTACTTTCAGTTACTAAAACTATTCATTACTTTTTTTATTCGAATACTTTTCAACTATCGAATAATTCGAATAGTAGTGAACTATCGAATAGTTCGATAGTTTTTATTCGATGGTGCCCATCACTATTGATAACTCGAATTTATATTATGTACTTGATTATATTGATAACTCGAACATAGTATTTGACCCATCTTCTGGGGAAATCTCTTTATAATGTACGATTTTAACATCTCTTTTTAATAGTCAGTTCAGTTACTACTACTTATTAGGTAAGTATTTGCTATCAAAACGTAATTTACCAACTTTGTCTTTTTACCAAAAATTAAATCTTAAATCTAAAAGTGGAAAGTGGTGTACTGAAAAAAATGAGTCGAGTTATCGAAGTTCGACTGTAGTTTTAAAACTCAGGTAATCAATAAATATGTATGTAATTGTTATATTATTGTCAACCCTTTCTTGTGCAAGCTTTGGACAGAGCCTAACTTGACCTAATGTTATTTTCATACACCTACCTAACGTAAGTAGACAGTAAAAGTCTTTCAAGATTCTGATATTAGTTTTGCATTAGGTATTATCCTTGTCCAGTCACTTTTTGCAACACACACGGTCACAGTCACAGTTAAACTTGCTTTATAGCATACCTGTTTGTTTCCAACACCTTTCTCTAAGAACGTTCTTGAACGGTTTGTAAATCGATAGAAAGCTCGCTCACAGTCTAAGCTGAATCTAGTTCACGGGTCAGGAAGAACGAGGTCGTGACAGTTACTCCGGATGTTAGAATGTGAAACGCACTCTTTGCTACGATCATTAATTTCAAATGTATTCTGTACGAAAGCTTACTTGGAGACTCTCTGAATTATTACTCCTTCAGGGATATCAATTTATAATGATTTTGGTGGGGGTTTGCTGCGGTTTGAAGTTTCGATCAGGGAAAAGATTTAGAACTTTTTTCATATATTATGTATATATGTATTATGTATCTATATGTGTGTTTTATTTAGATACCTTTACCAAATTGTATCTTATTAAAATAAAATCAAAGAAAAACACTTTATTTGTCCCTCTCTAATTTTCCCTAATTCTTTAGTAATATATATAGGAGTTATTAGAAATAGGCAAAATAAAATTCTAATTATGCATATGGCTTCTTTTACACATATATTTATAGGAATAAGTACCTATTGAAGATTTGAAATTTTATTACTTTTATCTAATTACTAGCAGCAATACCCGGTGTTGTCCGGGTAAGAATATATTACACGTTTGATGGAACATTCTAGAATATTCGCGAATTTAGAACTATCCAGAACATCCCATAATAATTCAAAACATTTTCTAACTTTTTTAACATTCTGAAACATTCTTGAATGATCTTTAAGATTCTGAAATATTCTTGAACATTGCCAAATCATTCTGAAATGTTATAATAAAACATTTTTTTACTTCTTAGAACATATTTGAACTCCCTGTAACATTCTAAAAAAATCTGCTTTATTCTCATCCCCACTCCGTGCTGTTTGTTAGGTGAGTAGTGACATCAGTAGACGCCTGGCGGGGATGACTAATCGATTTATAATAATTGAACAGTTATCGACCACTGAGAGTTGAAGATTATTACAGTACTAATATCGCTATTAAAAAATGGGTGTTAGTGGTAGAAGGATGAAAATTAAGGGTTATATATATTTTTTAATGCCAAATCATAAAAAATAAAAAAGTTAGGGGTGGACAACCCTTATCACTTACGGGTATGAAAAACAGATAGTAGCCGATTCTCAGACCTACTGAATATGCATATAAAATCTCGTAAAAATCGGTCAAATTGTTTCGGATGAGTATGGTAGGTAACTAACATTGTGACGAGAATTTTATATATTATCTAGATTATTCTACCTACTCTTGAAACGAAACGAATATAAAATAAATAAAGAACATAAGCCACAAATGTGAGCTAAACTCATTTCTAGGTATCTACCAGTTTCAACCGTTGCCAAAATTTCATAGACAATATTCTAGGCCAAACTTATAAATATAACAGCTGTTATACTTTTTGCATATGTATGAACTAGTACTAGTTAAACGAGTACCTATTATACAGGGCCGTCTCGTTATACGTATTAGGTACAAGTAAAATCTTCTGTTATTTCAAAATTTAAATAAGTAACCACCTTATTAAATAAAATAAACATTTTATATACTGATTGTTATGCCATTAATAATAAGTGTTAAATATTAGTTTAAAAATGATTACTTGAAAAAGATTTCTTATGATAAAAAATAAAATATAGTTCAACTCCGATAATTTGAATCACCATGTGACGCATAAAGAATCGAGGTTTTCAGACTTCCTTTTATTAAATAATAACACATATTTATACGTATATACAGTGTGGCCCATTTGGAATTAGGACACCTCTGTAAAGTCGCTGTTTTTAGTCCGATTTTGATAAACTTTTTTCCAGATTATTGCTCATGGAAAGCTGTATTTTGTGGCAAATTGATAGATTGCTATCGCAAAAATCAAGGCCTACTGTGCAATTTCTTTGAAGCGAAAATGCGAAAAGTACTATAAGCGATTTTTTTACGTGAAAACTAATTACACCACTGTATTCAGTGACCCCTAAAACGGGTCTGTACCAAATTTCATCCGAAAATACCGCATATTAAAAATTTTAATTATTAATTGTAAAAATTAATTTATACACGAAAATGCAGTGTGAAGATCAAGTAACTCATGAAATAAGTGAATAAACGCAATTCATACAAAAAAGAAGAAGAAGAAGCCACGAAAATCTAATTTAGCCCAATTATTTTACGTTCTTTTGCTAAAATATTTTGTTCAATAAACTAATTTTTTGTATATTTTTTTTATTTGCATTCATATTTTTGTAAAATACTAGCGACTGCTGTCTTTCATTGAGTCAGGGCCGGACCGTGAGTTTAGGGGGCCCTGGGCTAATACTACTACTTAGGGGCCCACCTAATTTCTCAAAGTATAGAATAAATGAGACAGTAAAATATTTGATTTATATGATTAACCATGTCTACATTTGCTTGATGGAAACTCATTTGATTTATATTATAATATATTATGGATTCTTTCGCATTATCGTCTATTTTTGACTTGGACTTGACTTAGTTGGGGCCCTTTGAATCCACGGGGCCCTGGGCTGAAGCCCAAAAAGCCTTATGGTAGATCTGGCCCTGCATTGAGATGAGTATTTATAATACATACGTACATAATACATAACTCACACACATAGGTATGTATATACCTGTGGTTCATTAAAAAGTTTTTGTCTGTTGTAACATCACATGGCTTTTAGATTATTATGGTTGTAAAAGTGTGTTAGGTAGAGATATAACTTCCGTATAGATACTACGTCTTCCGTATAGATACTACGTCTACGAGGTACCTACGTGGGTTATTTAAATACCACTTCTAGGTATATTAAAATAATTAATTTATTAAATTTATTTAAACGTGTGCAAATTTATGCAGTGAAATTTAAAAAAACAGATGTGCAGACGATGTTTTTTATTGTAAAAGTAATAACTAATAAAGGTCATGTTTTTTTTGGCAAATGATTATGCAGGGTTTATCAAAACTCCGTGGACATGGAGCAATCACAACTAACTTTCTCGAATGAAAATAAGCCGATTTAATCACATTTTAACAATATACCAATTTGCTTCGTTTACTTGTGAGAGGGTGAGAGATCAGTTAATTAAAACCTCTTTTTTCTTTCAAAACTCCTGCAGATACGGTATTTTACCAAAAGATAAAATTATAGAAAAACCTTGTTGGAGAAAAAAATCGACTCTACAAATACATTGCAATCAAATTTATTTAAGGGTTAGGGTAGTTTCCCCAGACCGCAGACGTATCCTCATTAACTGGATAAGCATGCCAAAAGTTAGTAGCTCCTTAGGGGAGTCTTCATATCAAATTTTATTCAAATAGCACGATGCATCTTAGAGTTATTTCAGAAAACTTGTACTTATTAAGAATTCTTGTCGGAAATCGATGCAAGAAACATTTTTTTTTTCCGAAACAGTCGGTTGAGATATCGATTTTTAATAACAGACAGAAAATGAAGCTAAGGCAACCCTCCTAAAAAGTTTATAACAATTATATTTAAAGGTGAGGTCGATTTACACCCTTATCGTAGTTTAAGAGAATTGATTTAAACTTAGGAAATTAGTATCCTTAAATCGTACGAAACATTTTTGATTAATTAAAGAAAAACGAGTTTTTTTCTTCACCTTTGCCATCCTCTCACGAATAAATAAAGCAATTCGGTATAATATAGCCTAATATGATAAAATCAACTTAGTTTCATCCGACGAAGCTGTCCACGGAGACATTTACGTGTTGAAAAATTTCGGTGAAAATTATCAATTAAAAATGAAACGAGTGCAAGTAAAATTTTTAATTTTAGCGACAAATGCAATTACTTCTTTTTTATAATTTTTTCTTTAAATTTTGTCGTAGATTCCCTAAAGCTGAGTCTTCTGTTTTTTGTTTCCTTTGATGATTCAAAAATATTTCTTTAATATCAATAATATCGTTGATTGTATTTTAATTTTCGTTATTGCAAAAAATATTTCTAAACATAGGTTAAACCCACAGTTAATATTGCACCGAACGAAATAATTTTTAGAGTGGATGTTTGTCTGTAGGGTGCCCACTCATTCGAAGTTTGACTATAAATAGGCTACAATGGGGTCAGTGGGTCAATCAATGTTTGGCGTCCCGGCGCCTGTCGCCGAGCCCCGCCCGCACCAGCAGAGTTGGTCGCATTTGCTATCGATCCCTTTTCCTTGTCTTCTTCTTCTTTTTCTTGTACCCTCCTATGCAGGCAATTTCAGAAAACTCATCTTTTCAAACAGTTATTCGATTACTATATAAACAAACACGTAAAAGAAGCATAAGGGTTAAAACGTGCTATATTTTTTATATAGGTATTAGAATGGTCCCTTAATTTTGATGAAATATGTTAAGACGACGTGAGGGTGTTATTCTACTAAATGATATATTGGTTAAAAAAAAACTAGTGGTTTGTTCATAAAGAAGGAGCATCGATAAGATAAAAAAGTGAGCACAATATGATAAAAAGTATAACTAGGTAGGTACATATATATATATATATATATATATTTTATATTTCTTATTATTTCAGTAATATACAAGATACCAACTTAACGCTACAATAAATTAAAAGTAAAAGTCCCTACATTTTCCTTATGAGAAAAATCTACATAGGTCAAAATGATTTTTTTTTGTACCCCTTTTTTGGCAGTTTTGTAATTGTTGACATCATGCTTAATAAATGAAGTCTTGTTTAAAAAGCTCGATGTAGCAAAAAAGCTATTTTGACCTGATGAGTTTACTTTTAATTTATTGTATCGATAAGTTAGTTTTCTGTATTTATGTACTGAAATAATAAAAATATAAAAAAATATAGGTAACTTTTTTGTCATATTGGGGTCACTTTTCTTGGCTTATCAGTACCCCTAAATGTTATCATCCTAAAAAGCCTTTTTAGTTTTTTTCTTATTTACACCAACTTTTAATAGGTAAATAAAATTCCCTGAAAGTTCTATAACTTTTTACTTAGAATATTCTATCATAATTTTTGTACATTTTTAATCACCCACCAGGGGTTAGCGAGTTTGTTTTGAAACATTCCGAAATTTTGGTCTTTTCATGAGAAACCTGTGCATGAAAAAGAAGACATTTCACCACCTATTTCCCCACACTTCACAATGAGAGATCAACGGGTGTATGATCTACTATTAGGTACATATAATCCTAAAAGGGTGTCAGTGGATGATTGTGGAAAAAATGATAAAAATTTAATATATTACCGATATTGATACATTGATAGTAAATTGATTAATATGCTTATATTTTCATATAACTAGATAAATAAATAAACTAGACACATATTTTTAAAATTTCTAGTTAATTAACACTAAAATATGTACTTCATTTTGGTCTTCTGTATTAGAATTTTCGTTACGTTAATAAACAATTTAATTTAATTTGTTTTTTACTTCTTCAGGACCGGATTTAAAAGTCATGGAACTCATGGGCCAAATAAAGTGGGTACTATCATCTTAGTTAGAGTAGATAAATAATGAAAAAGTTGACTTCGTGATGCTTTTAAAAATGAACAAAAACCAAATAGATACATGTACCTACCTATTGTAGCTAAATTATTGAAAATAAAATAATATTCTTTTAATAGACATTGTCGTTTTGATTATATTTTGAAAAGTTTCGGTTTTATTTTGTTTCTTTTCATGTGTTTTGCAGCTTCATTAAACGAAATTTAACTTATCTCGAGCAACTAATTAACGCAATAAGATTGTATATAAAAACTAACTTATATCATACTGTATGCACCCCTAGAACCCTCTTAATTAGTCTGAGGCTAAACAAATAAACTCGTTAAATAATTCTGAATGATCCGACAGGATAAAAGTATCCATATCATAAAGGAAGAACAACTCAGGAAACTAATTGTAGTGTATCCAAAATTTTCCATTTGTACTTAAAATACATACCGATTTCCTACCCTTTTATCTATTTTAGATACCTATTTCTTCACATTAATAACGACCCTTGGATTCTGACTAAAAAATTTACTATGCATGACATAAAATTTTGTGTAGATATTATTTTTACTAATTTGTCGCGATTTTAGAAAAAATAAATAAATACTAAATTGAAGGAAAGGGGTATATTGTGAGACCACAAATGCTCTTATGTAAATCCGGCCCTGTGTTTTATCAATCTGCACCTTAATTCGATTTATTATTAGGTAGGTACGTATGTAGTTTGTATGCCACTTTGGAAAAGTTTGAGTCTGGAGAAATAATTAACTTGAAACTTCCTCGGCTCCTCGAGATGATAAGGGTGGCCCAGTTTCGGTATCGATATTGTCTTAGTTATGAAAAAGAAAAACTAAATACGTCGACCAACCATGATATCAGACTTTGTTGCGCCGAATCTGATACGAAGAAAGAGGAAAGAATATAGGACATAAGTCCCAAACTTTCTGAAAGTTAATTAATTAATTGTAGATACAGGATGCAGGAACCGCAGGAAGTGTTTTTATAGCATTCGTTGTAATTTCATTAAAGGCATCTATCTATAGCCTATTAAAACTCATGTGTGGTAAAAAAGTATTAATAGGTAATGGTATTTTTTATAAACGTGGAGTTTAAATTTTAATTGCTTACCTTTTATGGTAAAATTACATGAAAATAATTATTCTACTTTAGCCTTTTTGAGTTTTCGGACTTAAAAATGGAAATACTTATATATTTTTGTATTGATCATGTTTAGGTACTCATAATATTAGTGATTTATTAATTTTAAATAATTATACATATAAAACTTTTATTAGTATCTGACTGTACTATTTACTCTTACTAGTATTTCACTGTGTATATGAGTATCTTTATTTGAGTGTTATCAGATAAGATGTAATACCGAAAACGTTGTCTTATAAAATATGTTATCAAAAATAGTTCAAAAAATAACTCACTGCGGAGATTGTATTTGTAAGCTGCTACCGCGTTTTTCTCTGCATCAACCGAGAGCCAACCAACCAAACAATAGCTGCTGTGTTGTCACATCCCTGACCCAGTTTTCAGACACGTGTAGTATTAGCCCTTCCACTTAGGCATTTGACTGAGTTTTTGTTTCCTTTACATTTGTTGATCTACTTTTAATCACGTTAAAATCCTTTACAACCATTTGAAGTCAAATAATTATTGAAATAGCAATATGAGCATTAACAGATTTAAATTTTAATTTTTCTTTAATATTTAGATTTATGTACAGATGTAGTACAGCTGCTGCCATCTATCTTCTCATAGCAAATTAAATTACTTGAGTACGTACTTTAGTATTACAGTGAACTACAAATTTACTTTTACACAATAAAAATATTTTTTAATTTATAGACTACATTTTGAATTCTTTTAATTTTAACAGAAAGTATATATATATGAAGAAACTTTTAAGCTTTTTTTAAATTAATTAATAAAAGAGCAAAAAGAACTAATGGTTGGTAACATTTTAATTCTAATGTTGGCACTACAATTGGCAGTCGTAGTATTTCCTTTATCCACATAACCTTTTTGACAGCATCTGGCGAAAATAGTTGCCGAACACGTGCTTTTTAAATAAATTCATATAAAAAATGGATAAACAAGCCGTTTTGGCCCGTGTTATTAAAGTCCTAGGAAGAACTGGTTCCCAAGGACAATGTACGCAGGTTAAAGTAGAATTTATTGGCGAACAAAATCGACAAATCATACGGAATGTAAAGGGACCCGTTAGAGAAGGTGATATCCTCACGTTGCTCGAATCCGAACGTGAAGCTAGAAGATTACGATAACTTGTAAGTAATTTATTGGCATAAATAAAAAAAAAATATTAAACAGTAATAGCATTGTAAAAGAATTAACTTGTAGAATAGAACATAAAACGTAATTAGGCAATAAGAATATATTATTTGGGGAGACATTAGATATTTTGGTGAAAAATAGCTATTACACACAGATCAGATTGATTTTTTACTCTAAAATAAATATAAATTATGTTTGTTCACAATTTAATTTATCTTTGTTGAAAGTTAGTTGCACTATTATTTTATTTTGGATAATGTCTAATAAACTTTTTTTTATTTACAGCAGACCGCTTCAAAACAATTACAATGGACAACAATATTGTTTTTAGGTCTTAAGTTATATAAGTAATAATTCAATAAAACTGATTTTCCAAAAGTTTGTTTATTTAACAACACCTTATTGTTTTTTTTTTCTTATTTATTTAGTGTTCAAGTTTTTTAAATGCATACTGCAAAAGAACATACAAATATACTTTCAAAATCAGTAACAATATAACAAAATGAAAACCGTTATGTCTGACTAAATGTAAAATTAAATACATCACAAACAAAACATTTGCCAAGTGTAATAGTAAGTCCAAAGCTTTAATTAGTTTACTTGAAGTAATCTTTTATTATTTCTGTAGCTTTCTTCATATTTGCCATTTTGTTAACTTTAGCTTGAAACTTTTTTCCTTTTCCTGCACCTTTTCCTTCCAAAATGTCAGAAATTCTAAAATTAAATTAAGGACTGTTAAAAAACCAGCAATGTAGAAACTAAAAAAGTTATAAAAAAAATGTAAGAAAATACCTTGAAAACCTTTGTAATGAATTAAAAAAATTGAATTTTTTAAAGTAACATAAATAGTTATGGGATTAAAAATTTTGTTATGAAAAACTGACTTGATTTAAAAAGGCATGTATTTCTTGATATTTCTAATCATGCTGGGTAAAACACTCATTAATGGAGCTAAACTACAAGTCCAATGTTCTTATTTACAATTAGTGTACTTTGTCCTAATAGCATTTTAAAATTTGTAACTAACTATAAACCAATGCATCTTTCTATTAAGATTAATTATTAGCTCTGATAAGCAGAAGAAGCCATTTAAAATTTATCTTTAAAACTTACTGGTTTCCCAGATTTTGTATGTCTGACTCTTGTCCATACAAAACAATATTGCCTGTTGTTTTCTCGTCGCCAACGGCTAAAAATAAAAATGTTTCTGTATCTTTAACTTCTCTTAAAAATGTATTAATGTAATCAACATCAGCTTCCTTTTTATAATGAATAAAAAATTTTGGAAGTGGTACAGAATTTTTAAGTTTTTGAGCTTCAGCTACTGCAAGTTCTTTCAAAACAGACTGTAAATTCTTGCTGATCAGTTTTGTGTTTTTTTGAAGTCTTTCCACCAAATCACAGTGCTGATTAGGATTATTACTGGAATAGAAAATGGTATTCATTTTTGGATTTGAGAATAATCTACTTAACTATTTTATTAGTTACATACTTAAGCAATGTTGTTAATTTTGCTTCTCTTTCTAAACAAGAAGTTAACTTCTTTAAAACTCTGTTTCCAACAAGAAAGTAAAGTAGCGTTTTATTTTTCCTTTTGCTCTTCTCTGAGTGTAATAGTTTAATTACTTGCAATTGACTTAAATTTGTAACATGAGTACCACAGCACATATTACTTTCCACATCTTCAATGGTAATAATTCGAATATCGCCTTTGTGATCATTTGGTAAACCTCTAGTTCTTGCCTGAAAAAAATATATTTTAATGTGCTACAATATCCTATTAGTAATATTTAGGGTATATATTTACTTTTATCTCATCAACAGAGTCTGTTTCTTTAATCACTTCTACTGAAACCTTTTTTCCTGACTGAATTAATTCATTGACTATTTCCTCAGCTCTTTGGATTTGTTCAGGGGTGATGGATGGGGTATCTTGAGAATACAACAAATTTAAAATATAGTTCAAACACATTCAACAGCTACTTGATCTTGTGAACAGCACATAAGAGAAATCTCACATAATGTAAAAATCATAAACTAACCAAATATGTATTAAATGTTCATTGGCCTCTTGCCTCTTTTGGTTCACACTATCAAGTGTCTACTGTAATTCACTTTTACCTAATTCAATGTGGGATACTTCTTCCCCAAGCCACCAAGAAACCGTTGGAAATTTAAATTCACGATCTATTATGGCAGTAATTAAATGCTGTCCTACAATAAGGATCTCATAAAGTATCTAGGAATTGTTATTTCTGGAATAAAATTACCAGAATGTTGTTGCATATGATCAAAGCGTCTTTCCCAATCAATTTTTTGTACAATTAAGTCTCCAACATTGAAAGGCTCAGTAACAAATATTATTGCCTTATCTTCTTTTCTTGTTACTTGAAGCACAGGCTTATCATTTAAAAACCCATAATCACAAGGCTAAAAATAATTTAAGAATAGTACCATTCTATATTAAAATTTTCTTTAAAGTTAATGAATTACTTGTCCACCTCCTTCGGGAAATAATATTGTATCCTGTAGTATAACTTCGTAACCGTCTACTACACTTTTCTTGCCTTCCTTTATCGTTTGAAGAGATGACTTGTTACAGGAAATAACTGTGGATGTATACTACAATTGTTATTTAGGTAATTCAATTCTATACAAGTTGAAATTGAGATAAAAGGCACACCTGCTTAACAAAGCTATTTTCTTGGCACTTAAACACCATTTGAAATGCTTTTGTTTTTATGTAATTGCTAAACAAGCCAACTTTTACCAAAGTCGATTCTTTAGTCAGTTTTAATTTATTGACATTTATATCCTGACATAGCAAATGATTTGTTTTATAATAAACTTTCGTATTTTGTTAATGAAATAATATTTTATTATATTATTTTAAAGAACTGACTAAAATAAGATATGTTAAGTTAACTTTATAAAGTTAGGTTAGAATCACAGAAATGCACAGAGGTGAGAAAGTCATAGACATAAAATTTTCAGAATAATTTGTAGAAGCGTTCATTTTTATCAACCACTTAATTATTTCTTACTTCAATTATATATATAATTTATTTTTATAAAATGGGATTTTAAATTATCATGATTTTATGAGAAATTTTAAATCTTCCCAAATTATCAATTTTTAT
The DNA here is from genome assembly GCA_029378335.1 of Agrilus mali. Lineage (NCBI taxonomy): Eukaryota > Metazoa > Arthropoda > Insecta > Coleoptera > Buprestidae > Agrilus > Agrilus mali. Next base: position 8,311,660 of record CM055656.1, on the reverse strand, counting down.
ATTGTAAAAAAATGTTGGATCAGTTTAAGAACATATTGAAATTTTGAGATTATGGGAAGCTACTTAAAATTTTCTTGAGTTGAATGGTGGGGGTGCCATGTGTCCGAAATTGTGACGTAGATGCCACGTAAAAGTAGAGCTGGAAGTTTAACGAATTTTGAGGTTGCATTCTAATACAAGTCAGTTCATATGTTTATTGCATATCAAGTTGAATAACTTAATTAAAAATTATTAGTGAAGACTGTATCCATTAAAATGAAATATATTTTATTTTTGTCTTTACTTGTTTTACCTTCGGTATTATTTATTATTGGTGATGGTAAGTGATGATTTTTTAAATTTTGATTTCGTATTTTCAAAAATGTAATTTGTATTTTAGTAATACTTTTTTCAGTATTTTCATAACATACGATGTTTAACTGAATTTTATTTGCAGGCCAGAAGCTGTTTGCTTATGGCCAAGAAGATCCTTTAGAAGAAGAAGCAGAAGTAGAAGGAGAAAATGATACTGAAGAAGTTGCAACAGCAGGTGAAGAATATGAAGAAGAGGAGCCCCAAAGTACAGCGTCACCAGATGCAGACACAGCCTTATTATTTGTGAAGCCTTTACAAACACCTGGTGTACAAATGGGTAAGCAGTGCATAATTTTTTCTATATTTTGATATTTAGGGGATTCATTTAATCATAACTGTTGTTAAATTAAATAATTCATAATTTTTTCATTGAAAACTTAAGTAAACAATTCTTTATAGAAATCCCAGCTGGCCAGCCAGTAGAATTTCTGGTTGGGTTTAGAAATAAAGGTAAAGAGGACTTCACCATACAAACAGTTGAAGCATCTTTCCGCTACCCTATGGATTTCAATTTCTACATTCAAAACTTTTCTGCCCTTGCATATAATAAAGTTGTACCTCCTTCTGAAGAGGCTACAGTGGCCTACAGCTTTATTCCTGCTGATGCTTTTGCTGGAAGACCATTTGGTTTGGCCATTAATTTGGCATACCAGGATGCCAGTGGAAATACCTTCCAAGAGGCTGTTTTTAATGAGACTGTATCAATTATAGAACTAGAAGAAGGTAATTTAATATTTTTAAGAAAATAAAATTTAAATATATTTGTAAATCTTGTTATTTTCTAAAAGCATATGGATATTTTTTACTGAAAGTTTATTGAGGATGTCGTTTTAATTGAAACATTACTTGTTACAGGTTTTGATGGAGAAACATTCTTTTTGTACATTTTTATGGCAGCTTGTGTTATATTATTGATGGTAATTGGTCAACATACATTACTGTCAGTTGGTCGTAAGCGTACTAGCCGCAAGGCTCCTGTGGAAACAGGCACAAGTAATCCTAATGATGTCGACTATGATTGGCTTCCCAAACAAACTTTGGCATCTTTTAGTAAGTATTTAAGAAACAATTTGTCAAATTTGTAGCTGAACAATAATTAATTCCCTTGGAATCTTTTCATTTTTTAAATTTAATTATGACATAAAGAACGAAACAATATCAAGAGACTAATTGTTCTGATAGTTTATTTGATATTTAGTTGTTTCAGAAAGTAAAAGGAAGTTGTTTCATGAGTCTAGGGTTGATAATATAGTAAGAATGACCATTGAGTCTCACATCCATACGTTTTCAAAAAATAATTTTTTTATTGTTCCTTATATTTATTCTAAAAACTAACTGTTAATATGTAGGATACTCCAATAGTTAAGTATGATTATTTTGGTACTGAACAATTTTATGTATTTATGCTAATTTTATTTACCCATGAAGGAATTCTTTTTTCTCGCTTTGGTTTATAGATTCTTGTAAGTTTAAGGAAAACATCTATCTGACTAATACCTTTATTCATTCAAGTGGAAAATATAGGAAAAAAATGGTTTAAATACAAAAAATTGTTCGTTTATCAAAATAATTGCTTTTATATATTGGACTGATCCTAAATATAAATTGTTTGAATAAATATAAGAATCAACACGAAATAAAAAACTTATTGCTTTTACTGTTCATTTTCATACTCATCAACCCTAATTTTTTTTGTTAATTATTTTCAAATTCTTGTATTAAATATTGGCCTTTTTAGTCATGTATCACTATTGTTACAACGATTATTTCGCCACCCTGTGGTATCTTCAGGTGAAAAACAGTAAATTTTTTCCACTTGAAGAAGTCACAGTGTGGAGAAACAATCATTGCGTATACATATAAATTATTTTGTAACTTTTGTGTTTAATTTTGTCATTACGATTATTATGAATTTAAAGAATTAAAAGCTTCTTCAATCAAAATTGTAAACTACAAAGGTTAACCCAAAAAAGTTAGTAGTAATATATTAGTACTAAAAGCCTAAATTTACTTTATAAGGTTTTTTATCTGATTAATATTTTTCTCATTTGTAATAATTAAATGTTTAAAAGAATTTATTACTACAATTATGCTTATTATAATTTAAATGACGGGAACGTTCGTAGGAATGTTGCTGTATGCACTGAATATAATTTACGTTCTTTTGAACTTTCTGCTAAAACATGTAACTAAATTGCAATTGTATTATTTTTAGATAAACAAAAGAAGTCACCCAAAGGTACGAAAAGTCCTAGACAACGTAAAGCCCAACGTAGTACCGGATCAGAGTAGGAATATTTTGGTTCAAAGCAGTGTGTCAGTCGAGTTTTTGCGAAAACATTTGATGATACGTTCATAGACTCAATACTCTTTTGGTGTTTTTGATGACACAAACAACTATGTGTTCCTTTTTTAATTTAAGGGACGTTGTTACATTTCCATTACCCTTTGTACATCCTTCTCCAAGTGCTGTTATCATCGACTTAATATTTTATTTCATTTTAAACTAGTAATTTGAATAAATAAAAGCCAACTGTTTTATATATATATACATTTTTTCATTGTGAAAACCATAACAAAAATTTTTTTATTAGGAGTTGAATATTTTTATATGGTTGTGAAATATATTTATTTTTGTAGTTGTAAACTTATGAACGAATTTGCTAGTAGTTTTAGTGTAAAGAGTACATCTTCGGCAAAATTTAAATATAAATAATTTGATTATTAAACTGCATTTGGTAAGTTAAAGTTTTATTTATTTTTATTGCTATATGTGGGGTAAGGTTGCAATAAGTTATTGAATTAAAGCTGAAAATGTATATTTTTATCAAAATTTTATATTAAAAAGAAAAACAATGTAATATGGTTTACTAAAAAATTTCACTTTTTAATTTTTCAGTCGCTAAATATATCATATCATCCTAAAGCCTGTTATTCTTTATCAATATTTCTATTTCCTTTATCTTCTCTAGCTTCAGATAAATTATAAACCCAATGCAATATATCCTTCTTTTAAAAGTTTCCTACTTTACCCTATCAATTTTTTTCCATTTTTAATATTAAGGTTCTATGCAAACTATTATAAGAAGAATTTGCTTTTGTTTCTCTTGCCACACCACTGCTTATTTAATCCTTTTCTAATATACATATATAAAATTTTACTGTGAACGTTGACGCCTCCAGTAATTTTTATGGTCCCGGCACCTTGACCAAAATTAAGTTTTAAATATTTTATTATTCTTTAATTTTTAAATTCCTGGCATCTTCGCTAAAATTAAAAATTCGACATTAGCAATTGGAATATTTTACCTTCCCGGCGCCTTCACCACAATTGAAAGCTTGGCGTTTTAATTCTTTTATGGGACTTTGGTACCCCCAATAAAATTTTATGTGTTGATAAGTATTTGGAATTGATTTTTTAAATTAAAAGATTATTCTGATAATAAATGCAGGGTGACCGAAAAATATGATGTATTTTAATTTAAAGAATACATTAAAATTAAACAGTTTTTCGATAACAGCTCTGTTTTATAACTAATCCTACTCTACAGTCATCACAATATTTGATGTTTTATTTTTATGGTAATAATCACTACAAAAATAATTACTTACTACCTATGGATAAAAATACTGGTAGATTTTAACCGCTAATTTTGCCACTCCTAAATCACAGGCTCCATTGATAAATGCACTTCTGTTTCACTTACAATTAGGCCAAAAACATATTACCATTATTATTTTAATAATTATCATCTAATTAGCACATCTACCTAATTATCTTTGAAAGTTTGTGATAAGTGAAACTAGCGCTAAAGAATATAATAATGGATTTAGAAGATTAAAAGTTTGTTCCCAACTTGATGACGACGAAACAATCCTTTCCAAGCTTCACAATTAAGTAATAATAAAGCTCCAGTAATTAAACATCTTAAGTCATAAAAATAAGTATCTATGTAGGTTTCTTAAAATAGTTTTCGTTTTTATAACCAAAAGTGGTCAGTTACACAATTATACTTAAATAATTAAAAAGAAATGTCTTACCGTATTTCAAGCAAAACATAACAGTATTAAATAATAGTTTTGCTATAAAATACGTAGTCAGTTTCAGGAAACAAATACCTTAAGTCATAAATATAATTATATTCGTAGGCAAAATATACATGTATTTATATTTCTTTATGTTATAATTACCTACCAAGAAGTCATCGAATATATTCCTTCGCTTTGTACTTATCATATTTGTGGTGAAAAAATAAAGTGCACGAAAATAATAGTCATAAATAAAAATTAAGTACCTACTGTGTAAGTACATACGTTTTAAAATTATTTTTTGGCACTTTTTCTTTTCCGAAAATGCCACAAAATTATAAGAACAATAAATAAGCGATGAAAAAAGTTTTATTTAAATTAAAATCAATCAAATTAAGAAAGTTGAGGGCCACACTGATAAAAAAATAGTTTTGCATAAAAAATGACAAATAATTAATGTAGAATTTGGTTTATTAATGAATCTGTTAAAAATTAGCAATTAAACAAACTAAAAATAAACTGTTCTACTTTTTTCAAGGCGTTAAAAATCACACACTTAAAATACTCAAAAATTTCAATTTTTCGTCTGATTTTTAATATTTAGTTTCTGTTTTGTTGTTGTTTCTTGCTGATTTGTAACACTTTTTTGTCAATGTGTCTTTACAATTAATTAGTTGTTTACTATTTTTTGTTAAAAACTATTTTTTAACAGTGCAACACCTGGAACCTCCCCAAATAAATAAATAAAACCAAACGAAGAGAATTCAATATTGGGATTTGATGGCTTTCGTCTGGGATGAGTTCTTTCCTGAAGACGTTTTATTAGCTGCATCTTCAGGAATAAAATCTTACACACAGTGCGATTATAGGTGGGAATTAATCCTGGACCATGGTCATCAAGTATCAATATCGAATTCCCTGCTGATAATTTTTTTTCAGGAAAACTAAATTGATTATGTATATCGTTTTTTATTTCAATATCACCCGTAACGTCTTTTCACATTAAAGATTTATTTAAATCCTTAGACACTCTCCGTTAAAAAAATAAAAACCAGCTGATAAAGAATATATGTAGGTTGCTGACCAAAATGAACTTTTGCAGTATTTGCACATTTAATTTCGGCCTTTGATACTGATTAAACACATAGCTAGGTATAAGATATTTTTTAGTGATAAAAATAAATTAGTTAGATACTAAAAATTAAATACTTAAACGACCAGTTAAGTACATAACTATGGCCCCCAAACTTCCTCTAGAAACGTCCACTCTTTCTTCAATGCGATTTTTAATACTGTTAATGTCTTTAAGTTGTCTCTAACTATAAAGTACCTATAATGATTATATTATTAATTAATTAATTATTTAACTACAACACTAGGTGAGCAGTTGGTTTTAAAAATTAAAAATTAATGATTATCATAATAATTATTAAAACCAATTTTATCGCTATATATTTCAAATCGAACTATTCTATTATATTATATTTAAATTATTAGGTAGGTACCATTTTATATCTATAATAACAACAACTATTATTATTCTTTTTGATTAACTTTGCATTTGTGATTGATGTTTTTTTTGTTGTTGTTGCTGAAGCAAAAAAGGACGTATTCTTTTTCTCAATTATTAAAATAAAATGGTAAAATTGCATAAACAAATAAATCGATATAATTATTGCATCAAAAAAAAAAAAATGAAAAAATAAATTTTAGATATTAAAATGATTTCGTAAAGAAGTAAGAATAAGTTATAGGTATAAGTTCTAGCACCAAAAGTTAGAGAAACACATATCTTTTCTCAGCACCAACATTTTGAGCTCTAATATTATTGCAGCCGATCCATAAAAATCATTAAATTGATGCAATAATTTGTTATCAAAAACGGTACCAATCAAACGGGTTTTGGTGGTTGCGGTTTTGAAATACAAAATGAAACGTTGGAGTATAATGTAAAGATTATTAAATGTATTGTGTATATATAACACCGTGGTGTTAAATTAACAAAACCACGATGGTATAATACACTGAATGGGTGCCTTTTAAGGAGTTGTACCGTTATTATGCGATGGATTTAACCAGGAAGTCGGGCCTGTTGGTAGAAGTCGGGTTCGTCGTCGTCATCGTCATCCGGCTGTTCGCCATCCAGCTGTAAACAAATTACCAGTAAATAACATTAAAAGGAGAAAACACAATAAATACGTGGGGTCATTAAAGAAATATAACAAACGCCCGGTCGCGGTCCTCAAAGAGCAGATGTAACATACAACGTCTATTTGTACACCTACGTTAATACATACATGCCGAAAATGTAACATGTAGCAGAATCAAGAAAATAGTATCTAGTAAAAAGAAAAAACATTTATTTATTTTCAAAATGTAGTACGTTGTGGCTGAAAATCATTTCAATAAGCAAGTTATGATACTGTAAAATGAAGTTTGGTTTTAAGTGGATTCTTCTTGTATCGAGAATTATATTATTGAAGTAAAAATTAAGAAAGGCGTATTTGTGGACCTGTAATACTGTCAATAACGAAGGATGAAATATTTGAGTCCTAAATGAAAGTGAATTGCGACTTTGGAACACTTTTAAATCAGTTGTTACAAATTTTCTTTGAAATGTACAAACTGACAGTTACATATGTAGATATTGTGAACGAACTATTTAATGCTTATAAAGAAATAAGATGTAAAATGCCTCTTAAAATGTACTTTCTGGATCCCCGAAAATTTAGATACAGTAAGAGATACATATGAGAAACGGTCCAATGAAGACATTTCTGCAATGAGAAACATATATCATTGTAAATGGGGTGCTAATTTGCTTGCTAATTATTACTGAACGATCTTAAGGGGTAATACAGAAAAAAAAACATCGTCACAATAGTATATTTTATAAATAAGCGTTTATTTAGTAATTTTTCATATACAGACGTTGGTGTACTGTATAGCACTAAAATATTGTAATTTTTGTTGATTTTTTGAGCCTCGTTTTTTTTTCCGTGTATAAGATAATATTTTTTTTATTTCTGTAAGACAAAAAACTTTTTGAGCAAAGTTTGCCGTCCCCTTAAATCTGCCGCCTTAGGCTCTAGCCTATTCAGCCTGCTTGTAAAGCCGCCACTGGATTAAATGAATTTAAAATTTGACGGTAAATTAACGAGCTATGGTATTGTAAAGTGAAGTATGTTTTTGAAATCTGTAGAATCCTTTTAACTCTCAAATTCAACCTATCTTTCGAGCATTTAAAGAAATTTAAATTTTAACGACAAATTGTGAAGTTATAACATCAACTGCAAATCTAGCTGTTTAAACGAATTTCAAATTTAATTCCTACTTATACTTAACATACGGTACTGTTGAATCCATTCGATATTAGAAATGGTGAAACTTCCCCTAACGTTTTAATTTAATTTTACTTTTTCATAAGTACCTACACAGATACAAATAATAAGTTTACCACGCTTGTTACTTTGATAACTGTACAGTGTACATGTATGACTTATTTACATATAAACAATATCGGTATGACAAATAAAGTATCACGATGACCACAACGTACGGTGAATCCATAATTCTTGTTCTTCTTCATTTGCACCTTTTTTAATTTTATATTTGTATGTAAATTCATATATGCACACAGACGAACAGCAACTAGCTGTAATGCATTAACATTCCCAGAAGTTACTGTACGTACATTTACAGAATACAAAATTTAAATGTCCGTATAGGAGCAACGAAGTCTATTTATCAAAATGAAAGAAAAAATCCAAAAATGTATCTATATGTATATTGACGTATTGTGAAAAGAATTCCTGTGTCAGAACTTAAATCATGGGAATAAATAAACGTGCCAGAATGGCAAAAGTTGCGCTAACTGAGGGTCTTATTTTTAGACTTCTTGACTTCCAGTTCCTAACACTTTTCAAATCTTGGCTTGAATTCTTACCTATGTATTAATGAATAATAATGAAGTGTGCACTTTAATACAAGTACATATCCATGCATATTTCAGATACGAGAAAATTTGTCCTCAAAAATTATTTCAAATACAAAATGTGGAACTTTATTCTACAAGGTTGTCAAAATTACATGCTTAGTTATTAAAGGCTGTTTTTCTTTCGTTATATTCGTGCATAATAATGCAGAGAGTTAGGGAATTTAGATTCCATTTATATATTTTATTTCATTTTATTTTATTTATGATTATCTGAAAACGGAAAGTTTGTTTTCTGTTTGCTTTTAGGGGGACGGTAATTTCGGGAATTGTTGATGCGCTTCTATAAAGGGTCGTAGATTTTTTAATTATTGTTTTAAATTAATATTATTTATGTATTTATGGGAATTGAAAATTAAAAAAAATAAATATAATAAAGATACAATCACTCAGAGAAAACTGCAACTGCTACGTTTAAAATTGAAATTTAAGCTATTTACATATTATAATTATTATTATAATGAATACCATTAAATCATATTACCAGTGGCGGATTTACCAGCAGGCTGAATAGGCTAGAGCCTAGGGTGGCAGATTTTAGGGGGAGGCAAACTTTGCTCAAAAATTTTTTTGTCTTACAGAAAAAAAAATATTATACACGGAAAAAATGAGGCTCAAAAAATCAACAAAAATTACAATATTTTAGTGCTATACAGTATACTAAATACACTAACGTGTGTATATGAAAAATTACTAAACGCTTATTTATAAAATATACTATTGTGATTTTGAATTTTTAAAATATTCCAATAGCGTTTAAGCATTACATTTTAAATTTAGTATTTTTACCTATTTTTTAATTTAATTATTGCCATAATTTTTTCTTTAGGTCCACCCACACTATTCAATTAATGTGTAATATGTTTTACCACTTAAATATATCTATTCGAAGAGAAATGGGATCCGAAAAAAATGCTTAAAAATAACAATAATAAATATTATATAGATATCTATATATGTGGAAAATTAATACTTTTCTATTGGTATTTCTGATGATATTAACAACCTGTTTGAGTGTAGAATAAAAATTTAATAAATTTACACGTAAAAAATTGCATATTATTGCACAGAATTTCATAAATATTATACATTTCTTAGGATGATGATAATTAAAACAAAAACAATAATGATAATATTGTAATGAATATAAGCTGTAAATATCCATTCAACGAAAGTTCTTCTTAACATTCTTACATTTTTAATCCTAATCAATATTTGTTTGTTTCAATGATACAGAAAGACAATTAAATTTATTTCATAATTATATAAACAATATTCATAATAAAATTAAATTCACAATTGAAATAGAAAATAATGGCTCACTTAACTTTTTAGATCTAAATATTACACGTAATGGTCAAAAACATGAATTTAATGTGTATCACAAACCAACACACACGGATTCTATTATACATGCCAATTCTTTTCATCCGATTTCTCACAAATTAGCTGCTTTCCATGCGTTTATCCATCGATTAATTTATTTACCTTTAAATAAAAAGGATTTCTCTTTAGAACTAAAAAGAATCCACACAATAGCTCAAAATAATGGTTATTCATCTTCGGTAGTGGAAAATATTTTTAATAAAAAGTTGAGACAGAAAACACTAAATCATAAATCCACATATTAAATCTAAATTAGATAAGTTCAACAGTCTTACATATTTAGGTAATATTTCAACAGTAATAGGCCATAACATTAAAAGAATTAATAATAGCTTCATTTCTTTCAAAACAAATAATTCATTAGGCAAATACTTAATTAATAATAAATGCAAAACACAAAAAGAAAACAAATCAGGAGTATATAGCTTAAGTTGTTTAGAATGTAACAAAGTCTATGTTGGTCAGACTGGTAGGTCCTTTAAAGTTAGAATTAAAGAACATTTCAATAGTTTTATTAATAAAAAAACAGATTCAGCCTATGCTGAACACTTAAATAATGAAAACCATAATTTCAACCAAGAATTTAAAATTTTACATGTTTGTAATAAAAGCCATAAATTAAACTGTCTGGAAAGTTTAGAAATAAATAGATATGTTAAACAAAATTTATCACTAAATGACCAAATTGAGTATAACAGTTCACCGTTATTGAATATATTCTAATTTACTTCCCTCCCCTCTATTTTGCGACTAGGTTTCCTATATATATATACAAATTGTTAGTTTTAAGTTTGTAAATCATCACCTGATGAAGCCACTGTGTGGTGAAACAATTGTTGTGTGTCACAATAAAGAAAATTTTTTGAAACTAGTGTTTTAATTTTGTTTAATTATGATGAAGAAGTTTCAACAAGTAACAGCTAATTCCCTTAATAGACCACTATCTACTGTTTATTCTATGTTAAAATATTTTTTTTCAATTCAAAGGGTAGTGCGATTGTTCACTTTCTCCCATTAAAAAGTAGTTACTATTGTATAGCGAGATGTTTTATGATTGACAAAAATTCTAGATATTTACAAAAATCAAACTGAATCGTTATAATTAAATTAACTGTTAGGTATATCCTGGATACATTAAATTCCCTAATAATTCTTGGGTCTCCATGTCTGTGGCCCAACGAAATATGTCGTAAACTTTAGAAAAATAATTTTATATTTATTATTAAATTATTATTATATTATTTTCAAATAAATAAAATTTAAAAATTAAATTCAACTTTAGTAGAGTATCATATCACACTAATATTATAAAGGCGAAAGTTTGTGAGTGTGTCAGTGTGTATGTTTGTTACTTCTTCGTCTAAACGGCTGGAGCGGTTTTAATAAAATTTGGTATGGAGTTAGCTGACACCCTGGATTAACACATACGCTACGTTTTACTGCGGGAAAATATCTTATTCAAATGGGAAAATCGATTAAAATGAATTTGCGGAATACTATAAATTCGAAAGTAACTCTGTCTGTATGCTACACAATCTCGCCTAAAATTTACTGAACCGATTTAAATGGAATTTGGTACAGAGATAGTCTAGAGCCTGAGAAAGGATATAGGCTGCTTTTTAATGCGAAAAAAGGTTTGTAAAGGGTTGAAATAGGAAAGTTTGTGCGGAAATTCGGTAATTTTTAAAGATAGAAGCTTGAAACTTATTTTTTAGGCTTTTGATTAGTTGTAAATAAATACGACATTCAGTGTTTGTAAAAATTTTACCCTAAAGGGAATAAAATTAGCCGATGAAAATTTTTGTGTAATGACGTCGTCCAAAAAGCTTACGGCCCAGAAAATTAAAATATTAAGTGTAAAAAGTTATAGAGGTTTTGTTAATTTGGATTAATAAAAGTATTTGAATACTAAGCTATATAAACTATTTTAAACTATAATTAAACTATCTTAATCTATAATATTATAAATGCGAAAGTAACTCTGTCTGTCTGTGTGTTACGCAATCACGCCCAAACTACTGAACCGATTTAAATGAGAATTTGGTACAGAGATAGACAAGTAGATATAAAGCTAGAGGCTTGAAACTTATTTTTTTTTTTGGCTTTTGATTAGATATAAATACGAAATTTAAAGTTTGTAAAAATTTTACCCTAAAGGAGGCAAAAATAAGGAATGAAAGTTTTTGTGTAATGACGTCGGCAAAAAGGCTTACGGCCCAAAAAATAAGAATATAGAAGAAAAAAATTTTAAATGCTGCCGAAAGTCACTATTCCACGCGGACGAAGTCGCGGGCATAGCTAGTCAAAATATAAAAAACTTCAAATCATTTCTGTTATACATATGATTGTACAAACAGTATTTATAATATTGAATATTTACTTTATTATGCTAGTCACTAGTAGGCGGAAAAAAAAATCTTTTTAAATATTCAAAAGTCCAGACTGATTTTATTTCTCATTCAGCCATTTTGGCTAAAATAAATAAGCAAATAATATCACCGTTTGAACCGATTTCAGCAAATTAATTGTTGTTGTTGTTTAAAACGTTTTATTGTTCTGATAAACAATTAAATTAAGAAATAGTAGCATATTGAAATTGCTTCATTGTACCGAGTATCGACTTAATAACGATTTTAAGGTTTTGAAAACGAGGAAAATCATTATGTATTTTGTTCTTCCTCAATGTTTTCTTTTGTCGGGGGTGATGTGGAGGCCACGTTGCCGCATCGTTTCCTTCAGAAATTTGAGCTTCAATTTTTTTTGTTCCGAACCATTCAAGCGTTACATCATACTCGACTTCCGTAAGATAATACGTTTGTGGTATCTGCAAGCGACGTAATTAGTATTGATGATCTTATGCGGATGCCTAATTCGTTCCATGGGCAAAAACAGAAAACTCTGCGGTTATAGGAGGAAGGCGAAATGGTTTTTTCTTTCTCATTAAAATGATTTATTGTTGAAGCTCCAACAATACTCGATAGAGGGTAAAGAATAAAAAATGAAAATAGGTATGTGATTTGAGATTACATAGATGCATGTAATAAAACTTTTTGCTTTTTGGTCCCTTATATATTTATGATGGTTTCGTGGAGTGGCAGTTCTTTAATGAGAGTAGTCGAGCAACTGCATCTCTTTGAATTTAGAATTATCCAGAACATCCCATAATGATTCAAAACATTTTCTAACTTTTTTTAACATTCTGAAACATTCTTGAGTGATCTTCAAGATTCTGGAACATTCTTGAACATTTCCAAATCATTCTGAAATGTTATAATAAAACATTTTTTTACTTCTTAGAATATATTTGAACTCCCTGATTTTCAGAGCTAGAAGTTTGAAACTTATTTTTTAGGATTTTGATTAGATATAAATACGACATTCAAAGTTTGTAAAAATTTCACCCTAAAGGGGCTAAATATAGGGGATGAAAGGTTTTGTGTGATGACGCCGGTAAAAAGCTTACGGTCCAGAAAATAAAAAAATTTAAAATGCGGGCACAGCTAGTATAAAATAATAATAAGAGTTGATAACTGTTAATTTGCTATGTGTTGTGGTTGTATCCCACCAACAACATTGATAAAAAATAAATGAGTAACAATTCGATTAGTGAGATGATGAATCTCTTTTCGCTTTGCTATTATTCAAACGAGATGAGAATTTAAATGTAGGTACACCAAATCGAAGAACGTGATGTGTATTCGGTGAAGTGCTGATGATACTGTTATTAAAAAGGGTCGATTTTTGTGGATACTAAGTTGGAGGCCCCATTAACACAGTGTATTATACGTAGTTGATATTAACCATGGTTTGTTGCGGCAAAAACGATGAGATTCTCAAAGAACAGAAAAGAATCAATCAAGAAATCGAAAAACAACTAAAACGAGACAAAAAGGAGGCTAGCAAGGAAATTAAGTTATTGCTATTAGGTACTGGTGAGGTGGGAAAATCAACTTTTATAAAACAGATGAGAATTATCCATGGAGCCGGATATTCCGAAGAAGACAAACGTAGTTTCACAAAACTAATATATCAAAATATATTTATGGCAATGCAAAGTATGACTGATGCGATGTATTTTTTAAGAATACAATACGCCTCACCGGACAACCAGGAAAAAGCAGAAATGATTCGAAGTGTCGACTATGAAACAGTGACAACATTTAGAAATCCCTATGTAGATGCAATAAAAGATCTGTGGAACGACCCTGGCATCCAGGAATGTTACAATAGACGGCGTGAGTACCAATTGATTGATTCTGCCAAATATTACTTGAATGAAATTGATCGTATTGCGGCCGACAACTATTTACCAAACGAACAGGATATTTTACGGGCTCGTGTACCGACCAAAAGCATTGTAGAGTATCATTTTTATCTGGAGGAAATAAAATATAGAATGGTAGACGTAGGAGGTCAAAGATCGGAGAGAGCAAAATGGATTCACTGTTTCGAAAACTTCACCTCTGTAATTTTTTTAGCATCATTAAGTGAATACGACCAAGTTTTGGTGGAATCTGAAAATATCAATCGAATGGAAGAATCTAAGGCCCTTTTTGGAACTATATTTAAGTATCCGTGGTTCAAAAACTCTTCTATAATTTTGTTCTTAAACAAAACGGATTTATTTGAGGAGAAAATCATGTGCTCACATTTGGCCGATTATTTTCCGAAATACGTCGGTCCCAAAAGAGACGCAGACGCTGCTAAAGAGTTCATCAAGAGGATGTTCGTGTATCTTAATCCTGATCCCGAAAAGCCCATGTATTGTCATTACACATGCGCTACGGATACGCAAAATATCAAATTCGTATTCGCCGCGGTAAAGGACACGATACTTCAGTCAAACCTGCAGGAATTCAATCTGGGTTTCTCCTAGCCGCTAAAATACTTTTTTTTATACCAAACAGGAATTAATAAATTAAATTGCTAGTAACATCCTGTACTTATATACAGTGTGTTCAAGATAAGGATGGAAAAGCGTTGGGATCTCGTAAACGGTAAGAGATAAGGAGTCGATTAAATTGGAAAAAAGTTGCGTGCGCATTTTTTATAGCCTAACAATATGCCGTGTAGAAATTTTAAAAATTCGGAAATATCCTCAAATTTCTCAAAATCGTTAAATTTTTTTCCTGGCTTTATTTGATGATGGATATTAAAATAAATTTCACTTTTGCAATGTCAATTTTTCTGGGCCATCCAATGGTGGTAACACTGGAAATTTTTTACTATAAAATTTAAGGCCTTTTTAAAATTTTTAAATTTAAATACGCTATAAAACTTGCAATTGTTTAAACACGTTTTAGCTTGTTTTAAGCATTTTTTAAAATTTTTTTCCCTGAGTACAGTCCTGAACGCCCCCAAAATATTTTCTTTTGGGGAAAGTTTTAACTATAAAAGTCCAAAAAAAAGCTCAAAAAAACCCAAAGCAATTTTTTTTTAAATTTAAATTAAAATGTAAGAAATAAAATGATATTTTGTACAAATCCCTTTTGTTATTTTATTTTTTAAAATTGTTTAAATAAAAAAAATTGTTGGAATTTTGGGTTTTATTGACTCTTATATTGTTAAAATTTTTTTTTGGTGGAATTCAGACCCGTACTCGGGGAAAAATTTTTAAATTTAAAGTGCCTAAAACAAATTTTAAAAACGTGTTAAAATTTAAAAATGGCCTTAAATTTTTAGTAAAAATATCAGGGCTGTATTAATAATAAAACATTAAACTGATGATGACCCCTCGAAAACGAAACTTGGGACTAAAAGGGCCCCGAAAAAAAAGTGACAATAAAAAAGTTGAGTTTTTTCCCGTTTTCAAATAAAGCCCAAAAATGTGCAACTTTTATCTAATTTAATCGACTTCATACCTCTTACCGTTTACGAAATCCCAATGCTATGCCATCCTTATCTTGGACATACTGTATAGTGAACGTTGTCCATCTGGATTTCTCCTTTACAGCCGTGGAAGTACGACAAACAAACAAACACTGTTTAAATGTTTAAAAAGCACATGTTTAGGCTCCTTATGGGTGTAGCTGGAAGCACAGACAGGGCACCCGATCTTACGACCTGACGAAAGGCGACTTGTAAATGGAATTATCGTGTAATTACCCGTTACGTTGGGAATGCTGTTAATTTTAAGTCGGACATGAACATTTTCTGACGACCGTTATTGTGAATAAAAAAGAGAAATGGGACTGGCACTGGTGCCCTTCTTTCGCATTGTTTCTGAAACACATAATTAAAGTAGGTACCTAAGTACCCATCTACCTAATGATAGATAGCCTATAATAAATCACCCTAAAGGATGTAATTTAGAAAAAAAAAAAATATATAAAAGAATTATGTGTTAGTATGTTTCCATTTTTGTGTTAATTATATGTATCTTCAGTTTTATTTATTATTATTTATGTTTATTTTGTGAAGGTTTTTGAGGTAACCTATTAAGTTACCTCAAATATAATTAATTTAATCGAATTTAAGTGTACTCATTAGTGTATGTATACCTATTAACATTCAAAATAGATATTAATTCCAACAATTATTTGAGATGAGCCGAAAGAACTTAAAAATTTAATATTATTTAATTTTTAATAATATTATGTTGTTATTGCTTTTATATAATTAACGCATAATGTTGATAACAATAATTATTACTGGATAAGTAGATAATAAAATAAATTAAATTATTATTACTGTTGAATGTTCCTACTTCAATTATAATTAAAGTGAAATAGTAAAAAGGTACGTATTAGTTGTTTAATGAATTGACAAAAAAAAAATAGAATTATGTTTGAAAAAAAAAATATGTATAATTCGTCAATTTTGAAATATTCACACAGACTTATCAAATACGTTCGCAAACAAGGGAGAAGGAAGAGTATTTTTAAAATGACAAGATGTAACAAGAGAGTTCTTTTAAATATGTTAGTTTTTTAATTAATTATTATGAATTAAAAAGTATGAGTTAATGACAATTAAGATGCTGGTCCCGAAGTCGGAAAAATTTAAACCAGGTCCGAAGTGAGAATGAACTCTTTTTAACTTTTGATTAAAATTTAAACCATTCTATATACAGTGGCGGATTTACACATTTGCTGCCCAAAGGCTATTCAAAATTTGACGCCCCTACTGACACCTGCAATTCTATACCCTAATTCACAATCAATTTTTGGTCAATGAAATTGCAACTTTATGATTGTATTATATTTTTATAATAAGACTAATCAACAAATATTGATACGAATTCATTTGGATTAAAAATGTAAGAATGTTAAAAAAACTTTCGTTGAATGGATATTTACAGCTTTTATTCATTACAATATTATCATTATTGTTTTTTTTTTAATTATCATCATTCTATGAAATGTATAATATTTATGAAATTCTGTGCATAAATATGCAATTTTTTACGTGTAAATTTATTAAATTTTTATTCTACACTCAAACAGGTTGTTAATATCATCAGATATATCAATAGAAAAGTATTAATTTTCCACATATATATTATCTATATAATATTTTTTTTGTTATTTTTAAGCAATTTTTTTCGGATCCCATTTCTCTTCGAATAGATATATTTAAGTGGTGAACCTAAAGAAAAAATTATGGCAATAATTAATTTAAAAAATAGGTAAAAAAACTAAATTTAAAATGTAATACTTAAACGCTATTGGAGTATTTAAAAAATTCAAAATCACAGTAGTATATTTTATAAATAAGCGTTTATTTAGTAATTTTTCATATACCTACAGACGTTAGTGTATTCAGTATACTGTATAACACTGAAATATTGTAACTTTTGGTGATTTTTGAGCCTCGTTTTTTTCTGTGTATAAGATAATATATTTTTTTAATTTCTGTAAGGCAAAAAAATTTTTAAGCAAAGTTTGCCGCCCCCTAAAATCTACCGCCCTAGGCTCTAGCCTATTCAGCCTGCTGGTAAATCCTCCACTGACTATATTAATAGTACAACAGATTTAACATGTCAAAATGCCATTTAGTTTCGTTCTTTTATTAGACGTTTATCTATTAATCGTTATTATTATTAACCAATTTCAGAACGTGTTGTATCATCAGCCATCATAACTGCACTTTTTATTATAAAAACATAACCTTCTTGCTTTTATAAAATGTCGACTAGTCATTTGTATTTACTATTAATTAAAAAAATTAAGAAATAAAGATCACTTACCGCACGAAGTTCTTTCGGTGTAAAAACAAACTTCAGCACTTGACCTCTTAAAGGAACAGTGAGAATTAAGAAAAAGGGAAAGGCCAACGAGGCCCTAGTCTCCTTAATAACCCACAGGAGCACTAGAATCGATAATTGGATAACTGTGAAGAGGTGCATTTTCCATGTTCTAACCTGTAACAAAAAAACGAATAGTAACTAAATTTTCTATAATATGTCAACTTACTACTTATAAATTATAGATGGGTAGAGATTTATTAGTGCTCTGTTCAAATTCAAAATGTGCTTTCAGCCCTTTCAGATTTAAGAAGCAGTGTGTTTAAAGCCCTATCATGTATATTTACTTACTTAGTTGGGGTTAGATAATCTAATTAGTAAATATTTTTTCTACTTTATTTTTCAAAAAAAAAAAACTTCAAACTATTTCAAAGTGCAGAAGGCCTGTTAAAATACCCGAAGCTCTTTTACAGTGTTTAAAGCTCTTTCAGACTGCCTGAAGTCCTGTGCAGTGCTTGAAGCACTTTCAGAGTGTTTAAAGCTCCTTGAAGTGTTTAAACCTTCTCGAAAGCCCTCGAGATCCTGTTAAAGTTCTTAAAACTCTATCAAAGTGTTTAAAGCTTTTCCAAAGTACTCGAAGCTTTGTTAAAGAGTTTGAAGCCCTTTCAAAGTGGTTACAGCTCTTTCAAACTACATACTTGAAATTAATTCGAAGTGTTTAAACATTCTCGAACGCACTCGAGGCCCTGTTAAAGTGATTAATGCTCTGTCAAAGTACTCGAAGTCCTGTTAATGAGCTTGAAGCTCTTTCAAAGTGTTTTTAATGCTCATCCAAAGTACTCAAAGCCTTGTTACAGTGTTTGAAGCTCATTCAAAGTACTCGAAGCCCTGTTAAAAAGCTTAAATTTCTTTCAAAGTGTGTTTAATGCTCTTTCAAAGTACTCGAAGCTTTCTTACAGTGCTTGAAGCTCTTTCAAAGAGTTTAAATCTCTTCTAAAGCACTTGAAGTTCTTTCGAAGTGTTTAAACCTTCTCGAAAGCACTCAAGATCCTGTTAAAGTTTTTAAAGCTCTTTTAAAACTTTCTAGGTACTGGAAGCCCTGTTAATAAGCTTGAAGCTCTTTCAAAGTGTTTTTAATGCTCATTCAAAGTACTCGAAGCCTTGTTTAAGTGCTTGAAGCCTTCTCAAAGTGCCTGAAACATTCTTAAAGTGCCTAAGGCCTTCTGGACACTCTGTATGTGATGAACTACTGTAATAAAACTGTGCAAGTAGTTCATCAGGCTGGTAAAGACATTGGACATGATAATTATTGTAAGTGCAACGGTTCATATGCCTTTTTATATTCGAGCTCTAGTTAATATCTGGGACATACAAAATATAATAGACTCACGTCAGTAATAAATGTGGCACTTGGGGGCATATCTCGGGGCTGTGGTATATACAATAATAAGTATTATACCTTACCTAGTCATACATATACCGCTTTCATTATTTAACATTCCCATCATCAGCAAACGCAAGTGCAATATAAGGATTGTTATTGTTATTACGATGGGTGTAGGCAGGCAAAGGCAAAGAGAGGAACAACAAGCTCTTTTAAAACATACCTACAATAATACTTATGAGGTCTACGGTGTTACGCATTTCCTGTTTTATTTCCTACGTACGGAAGTACAAGGCAAAAGGACCCGATTTAGATTTTATTAACCGTTGAATTGAATAACGTATTCAAAATTCAAAAAACGTTTAAAAATTATATCAACTTTCATTTATTGAAATAAAATTTTAAAATTATGCAATTAGTAAAAAATTATCATATTTTGTTCCTTTTTAGGGTTCCGCACCTCAAAAGGAAAAAGCGGAACCCTTATAGGATCACTTCGTTGTCCGTCTGTCCGTCCGTCTGTCAAGACCCTTTTCCTCATGAACGCGTAGAGCTATTAAATTGACATTCATATCAAATACTCAGGTCTATAATACCTTTAAGCTGTAACAAAATCAAACTTCTATGTCAACGCAATCAAAAGAAACAGCAATTTAAGCCGCATATTTTCAAACTCGCAACTACTCGCAAGGGAATCAAAACCTAAAGGGTACTTCCAGTCGATTTAGAATCTTGAAATTTGGCATGAAGCAATTTTTTATAGCACATATAAAGGAAAAATTCCGAAAACCTTAAATTTTTAGTTACATCACATATATACAGGTTTGTACGGAACCCCCGGTGCGCGAGTTCGACTGGCACTTGGCCGGCATTTTTTTATAGATTACCACTTTTTCATAATATTTTAGTTAATATATACGTGACCTTAGCTTTTCTGAATGAAAATTAAAAAAAAAGATGTTTGGAATATCATTAAGTCTTTAAGAGGGTCTAGCACTTGTTGAACTAATTAACATTTTTTATAATCCAGAAAAATATTACAAGAATGTATGTATGTACCTACATAATTAGTAAAATATTATTTTGAAAATTTTAATAACTTTTTAAATATGTAAAAATTAACCGACAAACAACTACATAAAATAAGAGAATTGTTCGGAATTTACGCCGATAAATAATTTTACTTAAATTGAAGGTCTATGATAAGTTAAAACTTATCTGTTATTTACCATACAATCCTTTGGTAATAACCTACTTATTTTGAGTAATTACTTAAAAGCAAAATCTTCTACAATTAGATGATACTATTTAAAGGATAAAAAATTATTAATGTTCAAAATGGCAAATATTTAATATCCATGGATAAAGAATTATAACTAATTTGTGTTTGTGTGAGTGACTATACATTTATACATACATAAATGTATTTGTATGAAAATTAATGTTAAAAATGTGCAAACCATGCAGACTTTTATTTTTATTGTGTAGGTACTATTATATGTACATAGCTGCTGGTTATTTTGCTTTATATAGTGAATTAAATATCACGACGGCCTTGTAATAGGAGCCACAGTGAACTCAACCTGACGTATTTACGTATATTTATGTGAAACATATGCATGAAATACACTCACACACATGTATCTTTATTTGTTATCGTACCGAGAATTGAAGCTTCTTTTTTTATACAAACTAAAGTTGAAGAAACTGCGTGAAATCGTTTAAAAGAATTTATTATGTACCCACACACTGTACATAGCTGGAAATCATCTCATATGTATCTACTAGGTACTTATTTATTATACACCAAAGGTAAAAGTCGAATTCTTCAGGAATTATTAGTCTTTTCTGTAAGGCAGAACCAAAGTATCACATAAGTACAGAGAACCTTTATTCTTTGTGTTTGAAGGTGCACTTCAAGTCCTTTCAAAGTGCTTGAGGCTCTTTTAAAGGTGGTTGAAGTCCTTTAAATGAGATTGAAGTCCTTTTAATGAGCTTGAAGCACTTTTAAATTTTTTGAAGCCCCTTCAATGAGCTTGAAAGCGAAGCAAAACCATGTAAGCCTTTACAGAGTGTTCTAAGCCTATTTCACAAGTGCTTCAAGCTTTCAGTGTAAGGGGCTGTGACCCCCCTGTAAATTGTACGTCACAAAAACTAAACACCCCCCTCCTTGAACATGATAAATTTTGATTGATAATACACAAATTTTGGTAGTCAAAAATATTTATTTTATTTTCATAATAAAATTTAAATAAAATAATAAATATCTTTTGTAACGAACAAATAAATAATATTTCTATTTATCAGAAGTCCAAGGATTCTGTAAAAATTCAGTAAATTTTTTTTATGAACGGCGAACGTCACGTTGCCATAGACCCTCTGTCACCCCTTGTACCATCTTGTCACATTCAGCAAGACCCCTCCACCTCTTGCATATACGAACGTATTTTATGAACTGCCCCTAATTGATAATTCGAAGCCCACAGACTTTAGAATGTATGTGGGACAAAGCAGCTTAAGAGTAAGCGCTTTGGGCTTAGGGCTTAAAACCATTTTTTTGTGGAGGCTGTCCAATGCTTTAATGTTCAATAAATATTGAATCTACGTACTCCCTTGCTTTCAATTCGTCTGATACCTTCAGAAATCTCTAGCAGTAATTTTAATGGTATAATATTGAAATTGGTCGATAATTGTAGGGGAATGCTCGCCCCACCTGCTGTCACCCATTTTACCAATATTCTATTTCTATGAAATGTAATTATTTGTGATCAATTAAACTTTTATCTCTAGTGTATACTATGTTCAATAAATATTCTCGTATTCATGATCAGAAGGTCAGGATTGGGATCTATATACTCCTCTGCTTTCAATTCGTGTGACGCCCACTTCTCATTCAGCTTAAGAAGTCACCACCAGTAATTTTAATGGTATTATATTGATATTGGTTAATATTTTCAGGGAAATGCACGCCCCGCCTGCTGTTGCCAATTTTACCAATATTCCATTCTTATAAACTTTTTGTAATAAATGAAATCTATTTGTGGTGCATTTAACTTTTACCTTTCGTGTATATTACTGTTCAATGAAGTTACTCGTATTTAATAATCAGAAGGCGTGAAAAAAAATCACTTTCATCATTAAACTACAATGCTAACGTTTCTAAACAAGGAGAAATTCACGTCTGAGGAGATGAACTGAAGAAGTTTGATGGTTTTATCTAGTGATGGGCACTATCGAATAAAAACTATCGAACTATTCGATAGTTCACTACTATTCGAATTATTCGATAGTTGAAAAGTATTCGAATAAAAAAAGTAATGAATAGTTTTAGTAACTGAAAATAGTAGTTACTATTTTTATTCGAATAAAAAAGTAATGAATAGTTTTAGTAACTGAAAGTAGTTACTGAAAATAGTAGTTACTTTTTTTATTCGAATACTTTTCAACTATCGAACTGAACATTGGAGTCGTGGTTGGAATGGGTAAATGATACGTTTGCGCATTGTCTACTACTTCGCTACTTCCTCGTAGCAGAGCCGAATAATATAAACAATTCTATAATTATTAGACGTTATCAATACATACATACATACTTTAAAAACATAATTTTCTATGGCACCAATTTATACTAGTTAAATATGAGGCAAAATAAAATGCAAATAAATAATTAATGATTTTTAAATTAGTGTAGTGATGATTTGAGTCATAAATACTTAGGTACTATATGTTTGTACTGCGTACTTATAATTACCCAAAAAAAAAAACAATAATAATAAGTGCAGAAACATAAAAAAAAGTAGTTAAATGTAAAAATAAAAAACTCTTTATTCGTCGCCCTCTAACAAATACCTGGATAAGAACAACAGATGTTTCTAAAACACTTATTTTAGTTCAATAACAATAAAGTACGTATAGCAATAAATAATACAAAAAAGATCGCTTACCTAAGTAAATAATAATTTTATCAAAGTAATAAGAATTAGAAACCATGTTTCAAGTCGAGGTTATTTATTATTTTCAGCATAGCCTGTTTGTTTTTTTATCAATACTAGCATATTAATCGTATATTTGTCTGTTGGTATACACGTTCGTATCAGTATATTTGTATGTTGGTATGGACCGAGCGATGGATAACCGTCTGCTGCCTGACTATCGTGTAATTGAAAAAAATAGTAATTACTAAATTCATTCGAATGAATTCATTCGATAGTTAAAAGTATTCATTTAGTAATTATTCGATAGTTCAATTTATTCGATAGTGCCCATCACTAAGTTTTATCTACTTAAATGATCAGAGTGGCAATTCAGACATACATAGGTATTTGCTAATGTATTACCATGTACATGGCTAATCAAACAGAACAAAAATATAATAGGAATAGAAAGTCAGCTGTATTAAATTGTTCAGTCTTTAAAGGAAGTTAGATTAGCACGTATGTACGTAGATTTGTTATGATGAGAAAAATTCAACAGTGCACACTGAATACATTTTTTTTCTACTGGTCAGTTTTTATTTTTGACCCGTTTTATGTAAATTAATTTTCTTGTAGAGTAACCATAGGTTCTTGAGATCAAAATAGGTCGAATTAACTGCATATAGGGTGATCCAAAAAAATATTGCTACACTTTTACTCAATAATCGTTAAAGACTATATGTATTAATTACGTTGCAATTAATACTAAATACCTTTTAAAGCAGTGCTGTCCAACATGGTGACCATCGAGACAATTTCAAGTGGCCACGAGAAGATTTGGTATTAATGATATAAAAATAAAATAATCAACGACAAAGATTTTACTTTTTTTCCTATGTTAGACACAAACCAATTCAGTGAAGAATTTGAGCTTGACTACGACACGGACATTTTTGATTAAAGCATTCGACTTACGATTTTCGGATTTTAAAAAGTTTCATTTGGCATTGAAGTTTTTGAAAAATCCATTTGTTTTCAATCAAAACGATATTCAAAATTTGTTCGACCTTTTCAATACAAAGAAAACTCGCTTGGAGTTTGATACTTCGCTAATAAATGAAGAAACTCATTTGCCAAATGAAATGGGTGATGCATTATGGAAGCGATTGCTATTAAATTGTAACTTTTTGGTGCTCAAAGATATTTTACCGAAATTTCTTTGTATGTTCGGCACAACATATGTTTGTGACAGCACATTTTCTAGCCTTACACGACGCAAAAACAAACTCCGCAATGCATTATCTAAGCAAAATTTAGAATCGGAAATTCGTTGCGAACTTTGTGAATCCAAGCCCGATTTAACTAAATTGACCGAATATAAAGGTTGTCAACGTTCTCATTAATGATTAAATAAAAGAACTTCAACTTTTTATCTACATTTTTGGGTTTTTTCTCATTACGTATAAAAGTGGCCACCGGCTTCATCTCAGGGACACTATTTTGGCCACAGCAGAAAACAAGTTGGACAGCACTGAGTAAAGTCTACCCTTGTATTGTATACTGTAGAAAAAAAAAACATGAAATAAAAAGATATGGTCTTTCTGTCAACAGCTGTAATGACTCTTACTCATCAAAACCTATTACATATAGGGAGGGTGCTTCCCCCTTGTCCCTTGACCCAAAATTTTGAATTTGTTACAAAGAAGTGAGACGTTATTTCGTTCAGAATCAGGGAGATAGATACACAACCCTAAGAGCTATGGATATGCAATAATAGCACACCCCATGTATGCTACGTAATTTTTGATAATTTGACTATAATTTTTCTAACACTGATGTAACTAATATTTATGACAGATCGCTGAATTATTTAATAAAAAAATATTGAGTCAGTTCTCATCCGTTCACTTATTAGTTAGTTTTTATTTTAATTATATTAGAATTTTACTATTTGTATCGATGCATATATTTTGAAATGAAAAATTATAGAAAATTCTTTTTGGCATCGAAATAAACACAAAAGAAAAAAGGACAGACGAAAAACTAGAAGAAGACGCTGATCGTCATCCAGGCAGTTTGATGATATAAAATCAAAAGACGGCGTACACTTGACCAAAGTCACCAAAGTCAAGATTTTTTTGAATAATAGAAGTTTATTTAGAAAATTGAGAAAAATACTAAAAATGCATGTTTGGTGCAGTGTACCTATACTGTAGACCTTCATGCTTTTCTGATGTCCCAGAACAATTTTTGCCTTGCACATTTTTCGTTCCAGAACATCACAAAATTTATTTCCAGATTTTACCGATAGCCTTTTACGCTCCTTGTAGAATTTGGGGCCGGTCTCACTTGTCTCAAAAAGTTTTTAAAATAATGTTATGGTATCAGTTAGTCACCTAATAAGAATAGGAAAGTGATTCAACTGGAACTTCCCAATTATTTAAATAATCATAAAAAAGTCTTCGTCAAATAATAATCAGTCAGACAAAATGTAATATTGGAAAAAATACCAAAGTTTTTAAACCTTATTAAGTACTTGGAACACTTTGGGGACGTTAATTAATCACGTGAGCCTAAATGAAGGACGAGAGGCCCAGCAAAATCTCAGTCTAAGTCAAACCATCTCTAATCTATGCCAACCAGGGGAGGGGGCTTCCAGGCTGCAGTGCCCCCTCCTCCTGAGATTTTGCTTTTGTATTATCGAATCGTTATAAACAATTTAAATCAATTTCGTTTATATGCAAGAAATCAATACTAGTTTTCTAAAATACAAAAATATATTTTTCCAAGTAATACCTAGTTTAAATAATTAGTTATTGATTAATTTTTTTTTTCATTGAAAAGGAGAAAGCTCAAAATAAATATTTAATTTTTAATATAAATGTAGGTATTTCTCCTGCCTTCCAAAAATTAATAGGTAATATTGAAAATTTCAATCAGCCCTCCCCTCTCCACTGAAAGAAAATCTCACTTTAACTATTTGATTCAAAGAATTGCTATAATTTCTTTTTCTCAGTTAATTAAAAATTCATTACAATATACCTAAATCTAATGTGATTGGGATGAGGGAAGTCCATTCACATCTTAATAAATTTCAATAAAATTTAAATAATAAATGAAAAAAAATATTTCACTTAATTGATGGACATACTCTTTATACATATAGGTAGGCATAAACTATGTTATGTATTATGTAATTGTTGGGTTACATTTACCTATATGCAAAATACACACTTTCTTTATTTCCTTAATTACTAAAAATATTCTTATTAAAACTGTACTTAGCACAAATGGGTTTTCTATTTAAATTAATCACGAGATTTATTACATACATTAATTAGTCGATTAAGTTTATTAACATTGATTTATAAAAAAATTACAGCAATTAACGATTAAATTGGATATAATTTAATTCAATAACGAATTTAACCAATGCAACCAGCAACCACAGAGGTTATCAAAATTATTAATATTAAAAAAATACGTACGTAAAAAATTATGATAATGGCCCCTAAAAATTAAATAAAATATTTAATTATAAGTAGATGTAGATAACCTTGACTAATTTTCAATAACAATGATCGGCGATTAAAAGAGTACTGCTTGGTAGTAAAAAAAAAAATTTTCAAGTGTTTTAACTGTTACTGATGGTATATTTAAAACACAATTGAACTGATGATAATTTTGTAACACGTACCAAATGGATATTTCACACAATGAATCATCCTTGTCAGGATATTCCAGATTCAAGGCAGATGTATGAAGTATGATACAAAGTATGTATATAAGTATGTAAAGTACAAAGATACAATGAAAATGAAATACCTATATGACTTAAAAAACATTGATCAAACGCACCATTTTATTAATTAGTAATTAAGACCATGTTAAAAAGCAGACTTTTGCAAACCAAGAAAAAAACCATCCAGGTGTTTTACACTTGTCAGATGTGTATTGTAAAACATAAAAACCATTTGGAGTTAATTACAGTCTGCCTGGTGATTCATTGATTGAAAATGTTAATAATATTGCAGAAATCTGTACAACTGTTAATAAATGGTATGCATTTAGTTTATTAATAATGGATTAATGATTTTAAAAATGAATTGGCGGAACTCCATTATAATTGTCCCTTTTTTGTTCCCTTGAAAACACCCACCTTCATTAATCACCTGATAATTTCTCTAACTGAAAATTTATTTACGTACAGGTACTTAATTTATACGTATTATGAATGATTGCTTCTTTTTTTTCGAATTACGATTAATTTAATATTGTATTCTGTTTTGAATGGCCACTGACTAATTTTGGTTTTAGAAGAAGAAGAAAAGACATTTCCGTAATACAAATTTCTCTAATTCTCTAACATAATTTATTCTTGATTGAAATTTAAAAAAATCTCCAAGAAGAAAAGGAGAATGTCCTCAATTTAATTTAATTTTTTTTTGTGTGTAGCTCATGAGATTTCAAAAAGCTTTGTTTGACATAACTGTTCCAGAACACCCTTTCTTTATCCATCGCAGCTGAATTTCCAGTTTATTTAGAAAATTTTATTTATCAACACTTCGTACCTATAAAATGTTCAGTAAATTAATCGAATGAAAGCCATGATGAGAGGGAAAGAATTGAAAATTGTATCCCTAATTATGTCTACAATATTATCTCAATTATTTAATATGAATTTCTGTATCTTTAGATTAACAAGCAATTTTCACCATAGGTATATTACAGTAATTATAATTTCTATTAATATTTTGTATTCGATTTTGAATAGCCACTGATTAATTATGGTTTTAGAATGTTTTTTTTATCTCACTAACTTGAAAAATTTCAAATGATTTAAGTTTGAGAAGACATTTAAACTGAAATAAAAAGAAAAAAAATTTTTTAATTTCCAAAAGGGAAAAGGAGTGTTTTTTTAGTGTAGCTTATGAGATTTCAACTAACCTCTAGCCTAATAATTTTTTCGACATGACTGTTATATTCAGAAAATTTAATTTTATCAATGGCTTTTTCGAAATATTTAGTAAATTAATCGAATGAAGACAATGGAAGAGGAACAATTAAAAATTGTATATTTCTGGTCTACAATATCATCCCAACTTCTTTAATTTTGATATTTTACAAGCAATTAATTTTTATTATACATTGTACCTGTAAATAAAATTTCTATTAATATTTTGTATTCTATTTTGAATAATCACTGATAAATTATGGTTATAGAATGGGACTTTTTTTCTTAATTCTAGTTTATCTAACCTACAGTTTCAACATTTCTTCGATATAACTGTTATAGGATATCCTGTATCGATCACAGTTCAATTGTCATTCACAAAATTTAATTTTGGATTTAGAATGGTTTTCTTTTTGTTTACAACTCATTAACATGAAAAATTTCAGAAAATTTGAGATTGAGAAGATATTTTAGGCTGAAATAAAAAAAATTTGTTATCTGTAAAAGGGAAAAGAAGGTTCGCAATTTATTTTTATTGTGTAGCTCTTGAGATTTCAAAAAAAACTACCGTAATTTTTTCGATGACCTCGTTGAAATGTTTGCTAAATTAATCGAATGAAGACAATAGAAGAGCAACAGTTTAAAATTGTGTATTTTTGGACTACAATATCATCCCAACTTCTTTAATTTGTAATTTAATAAGCAATTAATTTTTACTATACATTTAGTCCGGTCAATTTAGACATTCGAAGCCACATAAATTCCCACCAAGCAGAAAATCAGTAAGATTGTTTAAAATATGATTAAAAATAAAATATGAAAATTCCCCATCATTCCCCTGTATGGAAAAAAATTTATTCAAGGTGAAAGGTCAAAAAAATGAGTTTTTCACGATTTTCAGCAAAACGGTAAGTTTTATCATAGAAATACTTCAGACAAAAACTGTAGATCATAAAATTATCTATAAAATATGTATCAATATTTTTTTTCCTAAGAGCCACCGTTTCTGAGATATCAGGTAAAATAAAACCCAGTCCCTTATTTTATATGCCAGTGTAACCTCGAGACATCTGTCTCCTGTTCAATTGTATGCGTGGCTAGGGTCCTATACCTGCTTTATGTCAGTGTGCCCAATAAATGAAATACTGTTAGTCACAGGGTTGCCAGATTAGGGGATTTTCCCCAAAAAAATTGGGTTTTTTTTTCCTTTGGGGTATTTTTTGGGGATATATGTTTCAGGGGAATTCTTCTGGGAAAATTTTCCTCTACAATTTTTTTTCTATTTGCAGTAAATATTTTCTAGTTCTTGGGGATTTATTTGTCACATAGCTTATTTTGGGGTATTTTAGAGATACATATTTTATAGATAATTTTATGATCTACAATTTTTGTCTGGGGTAATTTTATGATAAAACTTACCGTTTTGCTGAAAATCGCGAAAAACTCATTTTTTTGACCTTTGACCTTGAATAAAAATTTTTCCATACAGGGGAAAGATGGGGAACTTTCAAATTTTATTTTTAATCATATATTAAACAATCTCACTGATTTTCAGCTTGGTGGGAATTTATGTAGCGTTACTCTTATTTTTTGGTCTAATTTGACCGGACTAATTGTACCTATAACTAAAATTTCTATTAAAATTTTGTATTCAATTTTGAGTAATCACTGATTAATTATGGTTTAAAAATGCGATTTTATTGTCTTAATTCCAGTTTCTCTAACCTACAGTTTAAACATTTCTTCGATATCTGTTATAGGAAACCCTCTATCGATCACAGTTCAATTGTCATTCACAAAACTTTATTTTGGGTTTAGAATGATTTTCTTTTTATTTACAACTCATTAACTTGAAAAATTTCAGAGAATTTTAGATTGAGAAGATATTTTAGGCTGCAATTAAAAAAAAGTCTGTTTTATCTTTAAAAGGGAAAGGAGGTTCGCAATTAATTTTTATTTTCTGTACCTCTTGAGATTTCAAAAAAAAAATCTACCGTAATTTTATCAATAATCTCGTCGAAATGTTTAATAAATTAATCGAAGGAAGACAATGGAAGAGGAACAATTTAAAATTATGTATTTTTGGTCTACAACATTATCCCAACTTCTTTAATTTGGTATTTAACAATAAGCAATCATTTTTTACATTGTACCTGTAACCTGTAACTAAAATTTCTATTAATATTTTGTATTCTATTTTTATAGTCACTGATTAATTATTGTTTTAGAATGTTTTTTCTACAACTTACTAACTTGAAAAATTTCAGAGAGTTTGAGTTTGAGAAAATATTTCCTTAACTGTAATTTCTCTAACTCACTGACATTATTGCCTGATACTGATACTTTCTTTTCCAAAAGGGAAAGTCAAATGGTTCTAATTTTGATTTATTTATAGTGTAGCTTACGAGACTTCAAAAAACGTCCAGCCTAAAGAATTTTTCGATATGACTGTTATTATATATTTAGAAAATTTAATTTTGTCGACGAACACGTCGAAATGTTTAGTGAAAGAAACCATTTGTAAAAATATTTTTTCTAGTCTGCTAAATTGAAAAATTTCATTTATTTGATGAAGAGAAACTACTTATGTATATACATAGGTACCTACAGTATACATAAGTAGAAGGACCAATATTATTCACACCCAGACTAATTTTGTGTTTTAAAAATAGAATCGAACAGTCAGACTTTTAAAGTGTTTAAAGTAGCTCATAAGTGAAGAAACAATTTAAAATTTGATGGTATAGTTCAAGGTAATTAGTACAAACCCAAACTGCACATTAAAACATCAACAGGATACTTAAAATAGCTTTCAAATTACTATGATAATTATTTACTGTGCACTGTATATTGTTTTAAGTTAAGAAATATTATGTATACTACCTATAACAATAATTATTAAAATTACGTATTTCACCATTGTTAATTACTTTTATTAATAAACGTATAAAGGTCATATTACTAATCGTATTTTTTTTGTGAATACCTAAATAAAAAGTCAGCAAAAGAAGTAGAGGGAGAAAACAGAAAATCTAAAAGCATTTACATGTAGATATCGATATTTGGGTGCGCCGTTTAAGTGCACTTAAAAAGTTTTCCCCAGTTTGTGATTGGTATCAATATTTTACATAAAATTATGCCGAAGAATGTTTTTACTGAGAAAGGACATCTAAATGTTGACTTAAAATATAAAATAAAAATATGGGCAAATAAATTTTACACAAGTTTTCAAAGTGGCGTTAAAAATATTCATTTTTTCATTATCTAATAAATGAAGTTTTATATAAAATTTTGGCTAAAATATGCAAAAGGTTTGGTACTTATACACTTTTTTGAATGGCAACAAAAATTTTCTCGTCATCAAATCAACTTCTTATAGTTTTTTGTGTTACACCTATAGAAGAGGCATTTAATAAGGGGCTGTTCATAAAATACGTCACACTAAAATTAGCTTTTTCTAACCCCCTCCCCCTCCCGGTTGTCACGCTGTGTCACACTTTCTGTGACCCTTCTGTAAAGATTATGTCACAAAAACTAACCCCCCCCCCCGAACATGATAAATTTTGATTGATGATGCACAAATTTTGATAGTAAAAAATATTTATGTAGCGGTAAACGCACTTTTTGTAAATATTTTGTATATTTTATTTCAAATTTATTTTTCTTATTGTGTTTGTAAATATCATTTTAATATAGACTTCTTCTTATCTTGTGCATGTCTTTGTTTCCTTTCTATTGTTCCAATATCGCTACTTTTACCTAGAATTTCACACACCTGT
The DNA here is from genome assembly GCA_029378335.1 of Agrilus mali. Taxonomy (NCBI): domain Eukaryota; kingdom Metazoa; phylum Arthropoda; class Insecta; order Coleoptera; family Buprestidae; genus Agrilus; species Agrilus mali. The sequence goes on along the minus strand of CM055656.1, from coordinate 8,279,681 downwards.
ACCTGCATGCACCCCTTACTAATAGCTGGTTTTACCCTTAATTGCTTTCTTCTGAATTCTGTACTTTCCTGTCTATTCAATTCTACGTATTTATACAACCAGTGTCATCATCCTTACTCTTACTACTTTTCTTTCTATCACATCTATTTTACTAACAACCCTTTTGTATAAATACCCTCTAAATTTCCTTTCTCGACACAGTCTACGCTTCGCTCCAGTATTAGTAAGTTGTTTATGTTGTTTATATTTATTTTGTTGTCTTTGTTGTTTTCTATTCTTGCTTGTGAAATTTTGTCATTTGATTTTCCATTTTTGCATCTTTCATCTTTGTTATTTGTATGTATCTTCATTTCATGTTTTGTTCATTTCTGTACATAAAGTGTTATTTGTGATTGTTAGTGTTTTCGTTTATTTTGTTAATATTTTTATTAATATTAACTTTAAAGACGCTAAATTTATTTTATTTTCATAATAAAATTTAAATAAATTAATAAATATCTTTTGTAACGAACAAATAAATAATATTTCTATTTATCAGAAGTTCAAGGATTCTGTAAAAATTCAGGAAAATTTTTTGATGAACGGCGAACGTCACGTTGCAGTTTAAAAGACCATCAGGTAACTGCGAAAGAGTATAATTAGGTACCAAAAGTTTAATTTAGTTAAACCTAGTTTTTTTATATTTTCTAAATTTTATGAAACTTAATTACTTTGAAGAGAAAGCGTGAGTAAGTTGTTGCATTTTGTAATTAACACCTGCCAATCCTATTGAATAGATACATACGTATCACATTCGTTATTTAAATGTGAAACTATATATGTGGTTCGTCGAAGTAACAAAGGAACAATTTATTGAAAAAAAAAAACATACTACGACAGAAACTTCGATTGTATAGCTTGAATATGAATTAGTTCCGGAAATAAGGAAGTTTGAATGTCAGACATCATAAATCTTCGGAATATTACTGTTAGTGCCCTTCTCTCTACCCATTAATATCGATCCCCAAATTTTATACGCAAACTCCATTAAATTTTGAAATCAATGTCGTAGATTAATATTGGTCAAAATATCTATTATTTGTTACATTAACCATAAAAAACATAAATCCGCAAGACTTTCAGAGAGGGGAGAGGCGGGGTATATAATTTTTTACCCTTTTTTTTTATAAAATTGAAAGTCCAATAAATACAAGTTAAAGCATTTGGAATGTGATAAGCTTGATGATAACTTGTTATCTGATTTGTTATTACGGTAACTCTTCCACAAATGTGCTCCTTCAATCAATTGAAATAGTAACAGTAACTTTCAGGGATTTTTATTTCTTTTTTGCAAATTTACAACAAAACTGACCATATATACATAATCTACCGCTGAAGAAGTTAAAAGGACACCAACAAAACGTCCAGGTGTGATTATTCGATCAAATAAAAAACCCTAAAACTTATGATTTTATTTGAATATTTTGTTTGCCTTTTAGTAATACTTTAAGTTACGCCACTGGTAGCCGGGCTAACATTCAGATATAAAAAGAGAAACAGAAGCGCGTGTCCTTGTCGCTCTCGCGGTAATTGCTCTGCTCCCTCTATCCGGTTTCAATCAGCGCCCAGTTTTCGACCCCACTACCTTGCTCGAAGGCAAGATTGTGTTCAACGCGCAGATGTTGAGGGGGGTTGCCGAAGCAAAATAGCCGCTTTCTCAGACGAAGACAGCACCGCTTTAAAATAAATTAATGTAATTCAAGTTTAGATGATACGGTTTGTTGTTCGTATCAATGAAAACATCGGGTTACGTATATGAACTTTGAATTGGCGATAACGCGAGACCGATATGAATGCTACTTCGGAGATAACGACCCTAGTGAAGTAAAGCGAATGTTTATGACTACGGGCGTGGCAAAACAGTAAATATTAGTCATATACACAAGTTCGTTAGGTGTCACTATCAAATTTGAAAAACCTGTAGTGGTCAGGTTTTAATTGGGACCGGCAAATACAAACTTAACGGCTAGTGTTTTGTTCGTAGTTTATTAATTGCTGAGTAGAATGTGTGGTTAGAGGACTTGAAAATAAATTCTTGTACGCTCAACGATGATAATTTAGTGCGCGTATGTCGAACTTTTTGTGTTTTTCTGCAACAATGAGTGCCAATAATGTTAATGCTCAAGTATCAACAACTCAAACACAAGCAACTGCTACTATAAAGTCACGTCCAAATATTATGCCAAGTAGTTACATGTACACGTCTAGTTCGGGACTATTGAACCGAAGTAACGAAAACAAACCCACTCCTCCCCCAACATTACCAAAATATACATCCAGTTTTAATGCAGGAAGTGGCTTCCGCGATAGAGATAAAGACAGTATTGGAGGTTCCTATCGTCTTGCGAGTTTAGATAGGTTAGGTTTGAGACAGAAGTATTTGGATCAAGGAACCACGAATAATTCCACCCCTAATGGAACAATAACACCCACGAACGGTAGTGAAACACAGACAACCGCAACAACGCAAAGTAAAAGAGAAATGTTTTTTAATTCAACAAATTCAACAACTGACTCGGCTCCTGTTCCTCCAGCAACCAAAGACTCCAACCGTTTCAACAAAAGTGGATTGGACAAACCCCCTGAACCCCCATCTAAACCAGTAAATTTAGACAACAAGGAAGATTCAAACAAAGAAAAAGAAGTCAAAGAAAAGGATTCAGCTGAAGTAATAAAGGAAAGACCAAAACCTAGAGAATTGGATGGGTATGTGGGTTTTGCTAATTTACCCAATCAGGTTTACCGAAAAGCTGTTAAAAAAGGTTTTGAATTTACATTAATGGTTGTGGGCGAATCTGGCCTTGGAAAGTCAACATTAATCAATTCAATGTTCTTGACAGATATTTACCACCCAACTGATTATCCTGGACCTACACAAAGACTTAAAAAGACTGTAGCTGTAGAGACAACAAAAGTACTGCTCAAAGAAAACGGCGTTAATTTATTGCTCACAGTGGTGGACACACCAGGTTTTGGTGATGCTGTAGACAATAGTAACTGTTGGGTTCCAATTATTGAGTACATCGAATCTAAATATGAAGATTATCTCAATTCAGAGGCCAGAGTAACACGAAAACAAATCCCAGACCAAAGAGTTCACTGCTGTTTGTACTTTATACAACCATCTGGACATGGGCTTAAATCATTAGACATTGAGTTTATGAAACGCTTATGTGATAAAGTTAATATAATTCCTATAATTTCTAAAGCAGATACATTAACATCAGATGAATGTGGTTTATTCAAGAAACAAATCATGAATGAAATTGCTCAACATAAAATCAAAGTTTATGAATTTCCAGAAACTTCAGAAGAAGACGAAGAGCACAAAATCAATAAATCATTGAGAGACAGAGTTCCCTTTGCAGTGGTGGGTTCTAATGCAGTAATAGAAATTGATGGGAAGAAATTAAGGGGCCGCAAATATCCGTGGGGAATAGCAGAAGTGGAAAATCTTGAACACTGTGATTTCATAGCCCTCAGAAATATGGTAATACGCACACATCTTCAAGACTTGAAGGACGTCACAAACAACGTTCATTACGAAAATTACCGATGTCGCAAATTGGCTGGACTCGGTGTTGATGGTAAAATGTCCAAGATCTCAAACAAGAATCCTTTAGCCCAAATGGATGAAGAAAAACACAATCATGACCTCAAAATGAAGCAGATGGAAGCTGAAATGGAACAGGTCTTTGAGATGAAAGTGCGCGAAAAAGTCCAAAAACTGAAAGACAGCGAGTCTGAATTGACCAGAAGACATGCAGCAACAAAGAAGAGCTTGGAACAGCAAGCAAAAGAACTGGAAGACAAAAGGAAGCAATTTGAAATGGAAAAACAACAGTGGGAACAAGACAACCAGATAACCATTGAAGAATTGCGAAGGAGATCTTTGGAAGGCAGTAGAGAGACCATGGATGGCAAGAAAGACAAGAAGAAAAAAGGGTTATTTTAATTATAAATTGATATTCTCGAAAACTACACATGTAGAAGTCAGGAAATGTCGAATAAATATTATTTTTAAGTATGATTGAGGCATGTGTGTAAATTTATATAGCTGCTGCATTACTAAGTGTTAAGACCAAACAATAGTGTCATTCCTGCTACAAAGTACTCATAATTTTACATTGCATAGGAGAATGATTTTCATTTATTTTATTAAAAAAAAGTAAGAAAAAAACGAAAAATGGCTATTTAGTTTGTCATCAATGTCGTAATAGATTTCTATTTCTACCAACTTTCAGCTTGTAAAAACAATTATTTTAATTGTGAAATTATCTGTGTTTTTATATTGTATTTTAAAGAGCCAATTAAAATTAACCACTCATGTTTTATTTATTAAGTACATTGTTAGTGAGAGAATGGAACTGGATTTTTAATTTTGATAAGATCTGTATTTTTAAGTAATTTTTCAAAAGAAACTATTTTGGGCACAACCTTATTTTGTATTTTTATTGCCATTCCATTTGGCTAGAAGAAAACACATGATGAATTACTTGCCTCTAGCATTTGACTGCTACAGATTAGAATACGTAAAATAATTATTTATAAAATATACTTTTTAATTAGTGTACATCTATTAAATGACATTTTGCATTTAGCAATGTGCCATTTATTTTCTATTTTAAACGTTTAAATGTAGTGGAACTTGTAAAAAAAACGCAAATAAAAATTTTTATTTCACGAATCGTTTTTTTAGTATTTTTTTCATTTTTACATTAAAATAGAATTTATTGGAAAATTGTATTTAAACGGAAATGGTAACTTGTTATCAGCTTGTAAAAAGTGATAAATTTGTAGCACATGATCTAAAACGTAGCTTTTATCACCCGCATTTCCGTATTTTATAAATGAACAATATTTTCGCACTTCTCCAAACTATTAATGTCATTTTTTTAAGTTTATTAAACACAGTGTTAAACACAAGCTGTTAATTAAAACGTCAACAAGGGAACGTTGGCAACGAAAAATAGTACAACGTAATATCTAATTTAGTATCAGACTATTTAGTATAATCACGTCTTAAATTATGCCACACCTTTGCTATTGTTTATATATGTGGGTTGTTTACCAACGAAGCATTGTGATGGGTAATTACTGAAGTTCGCTTAAATTACAGGTTTTAAAAGGTATTGCGAGGAAGAAGGGTTGGCTTCTAACTGACTTCATTTAGCAAAACCTAATCTCTTTAATTAACTCATGAGCTATGGAATTTAATTACCCAAGTAAAAAAGTAGATAAAACTGAATTCAATTTTTCCTGCTCATATAATTTTAATTAAATGAAAAATCAAAGATTAATTTACTATAATACTAATTTTGCTGAGAGGATTATTGACGAATCAAAGCACAATTGGGGACCAAATAATTTTTTTATTGTAAAAACACTGCCAACGTTTGGCACTTACTTACAGGGTTTCATTAAGGCAAGCTTTTAAAAGTTAATTGGTGACTTGCATTGATAAAGCCCTTATAATGAAAAATAGTTTGACCCCAATTGCGCTTGAAAATAACCTGGAGAAGAATTGGAAATATATTTACTGAATGAAGATGTACATTTTCCAACTTTTTATCTGGATATTATCAATCAACGCTGAACAGGCAACGGTTTGTGATTTTTGTCTTTTAGGACTAATTAAAACACCTATGTTATCAATCGATTTCATTCAGGTATGTAAAGTGCTGGAGCTGAGAATTTCTTGCGTGTTAATACATATGGTAAATTTATGTTTGACAAAGATAAAGATTGAGATAATTCCTAGGTAATTTGCTTGTTTTGATAAGTAATCCTAAGTAAAGTAAACCTTTAAAGTAAGTGTAAATAAGAAGTTGTTTGACCATAAAATAGAATAAGTACATTCATGGAAAATGTAATTGCTTTAAAAGACAGTTAAATAATTTATCTTACATGTTTTGTTAAATAAAAAAGTAAAATTAAAAAAGATCTTCCCAAAAATTTGCTCATTTAGCAGTATTATAGTGGTAGAAAATGGTACTAAAGCTAAATGTTGCAACTACCTTTCACTTGATAAGTATAAATAAACAATTTTGATAATTTCGTTTTTTAAATGACTATAATTAGTTTACAACTTTACGACTTTTTAATATAAAAAAACACACCTAGCAATTGAAATGTCGTTATGCTGAGAATTATTAAGAAATTAATTTAAATACTGAGTTTTAGGGCTCCTATCACAAGAAATAAAATGCAAATTCCTACCTTTCGGACGTAAGAAGCTTGAGGATGATATTTTGCAGGCATGAGTAACAATCTGCATCTTTCGAAGAACTGGATGCCAGTTGTAGAAGCTATACCCATGTAGAGGAAAACACCAAATAACACGGCCATTGGAACAAGCCTGAAAAGAAGAAAATACAATTACTTTAGGTGAATTAAGTAACAATCAATTTAAAGAAAAATTTTCTTGAACTTTTTTTTATTGTTTATTCTAATAATTCGTAATATTAATGATAACTTCAACGGTTAAAGACAATTATTATTTTGGTAGATACGAAAGCCAGTTTTGGGTATTTTCTTTATTTTCTCATAATTAACGTACCTTTAAATGAAGGTACCACTCAGATTGTAAAATATGCTTTTTCTAGATGTACACGAAGTAAAAAAAATCTTTTATAAAACTTATTAACTGATGGTGGGCCTGTTTCTTTATTTTCATGTTCTTATTGACTCTAGTGTTTCTCTTTTTAGAAGTAAAGATAAACATTAGACATTAAACAGAAATAATTACCTCAAAAGAGGTGCCATCAGAACCGATAATCCAATAAGAAGTCCTACTGCGAAGGCAGAAAGTCTTTGTTCTTTGACTTCAATAATGTAGGGCTTTTCTCCAGGTGCGTGGGTACGTGACATGACGGTAACGGCGGCCACATGGGCTATAGAACGAACTGTTGCTGCACACATGAAGGGGGCACCCAACAGGCCACACAAGATATTTATGAGACAAATAAGTACAATGTCCAAGTGAAGACCGCTACCCTTCTTTAGTTTTCTTTCAGGCTTTGCAATAATCAATCTGAAAAAAAATTACGAGCTTTTTATCAAATCGAACTTAAATTGTTTCTCTAAAATTTTAACGATAAAAAACTTATATGACTAGCTGTTTATTAGTAAAATAAATAATAATAAGCTAATTAATTTTCGATTTAAATACACAAATGATTATAAAACAAAATTAACAAAGAAATTAATTACAAGAAATTTTTAGACAGGTACTTACTCGCAAATGTGGGTTTCCATGAACAGTAAAATATAAACGAGCATAGCGGGAATACCAGCGGCGAAGACAATCCAAAAAGGAAAGCCGTTTTGCCCAGCTGGATTTATTATCCAACCCCTCACTTCAGGATTTGAGGGAGTTAACCCTTCTGGCAACGACAGTTTGTCGGTATATGTTTGAGGAACCATGTAATCCAAAAATACCATTATAACTATTGCTATTGGAACGCCGAAGTCTCCCAAGGCTCTTCTTGCCTAAAATTTTTATAAAATGAATAAAACTGTAACTGCATAGTTTTTAATAATACTTACACTTCTTCCTAGAAATTTTCCATTTCTGAACTTGAGCAAGTAGTAGGCGATGGTGAAAGTCCCGAGGGTTAGTACGAGACAGAAAAGAGCGGTATTAGGTTGATTCACCGGACCCTTAGCATCATATGAAGGCAGCAACCAAGTTGGATTAGTCAAGCATTGTTGATTATCGTCACCAGATGTATTGAGAGTAAGGTTTTGTCTTCCAAAAGGCACCACAGAATTGTTACCATCATCCCCGGCAACCAAGAAACCCAGATGACAATATTCGGCCAAAAGAGGATTCCTTTGGAACACGTTTATTGATTTCATTATACATTCAATAATGAAGAACAATGATATCAAGGCAGCGAAAATTTCTTGGGTAAATCTGGTAAATTGTCGTACAAAAACGCTACCTTCGAGACAAGCCACAAAGAGACCTATTATACCCAGCCATAGGCCTATATATACCCGGATGGTAAGGTATTCTATACCATTAGAATCGCAAAACTTAAATAGCGCCTCTTCGAAAAGTAGCAGAGGTCCAGTTGTTCCAACTATGACGAGCGGTTGCCCTCCCAGGACAGCAAAAAGTGCTCCTCCTAAAGCTGTTGCAACCAGAGTCTCGGACGTTCCAATAGAATTTCGTGTTTTGTCACTAAGTAGACCTCCAAAAGCTATGGCACCTGATAGGGCCGCAAAATAAATGAAAATTGCAGCTGCTGCACATTGGGCATTTAAACCTTGCAAACAATCGCTCATATAGAACGGATATCTCCGTTTTATATCCCTTATTAGTCCTCCAAAAGGTCTATGGGTTCGTTCCAAAGGGTCGTCAGAAGGTGGTTTCTTTTCGTCAGCGCCGTCTGAGAGTAATAACACTTTTGCATCTTCTGCAGTTGAGATTTTCTTTAATGCACTCTGTTTTCTTCTCTTAATATGTTCGCTTTTTGCTTTGATTTCCTCGATGGGAAGTAAAGCTCGCTTTTCCCAGTCTCCCGGTGGTAAAACAATACTGTCATCCAGGAATTCGTTTATGGCTGATAAAAGTGCCTTTCTGTTATTAGCTTCAAAGGCAATGTCGTGGAACTGCTGATTGGCCATAAGTGTGGCTATGGATCTACCGATTTCATGGTAGTCCAGGTTGAAATTCTTGGTACCAAGAAGGATAAACATGAAACGTATAGGAATGTTGACTTCCAGGAACGATGGGATAATTATACCTTCTGCCAAACGTACGAAAGCTATGGCGGGTTGTTCGAGGAAATCTACTTCTCCCACAAGCACACTTGTTGCTTGAGCGTCAATAGGGATTTTGCGGATAATGGAAGTTGATGTCTTACGTGACACATCTTCGTTACTTGTACTATAAGTTTCTTCTTTAATATCGACAGTGGTGTATTTTTCGTTTGGTATCCCGAGGTGACCATCGGCAGTAATGGTACCACCATTTCCTTTGATGCCATGGTGAGTATCGGAGGAAACGCTTGCCTTACGTTTTTCATTGTCATGGTGCAAATTCTGAAATAGAAAAAAATCAATTTTTATTTCTTTGGGTAAAAAAGTAAATAATCTACGGGTGCATAAAAAAACACGGAATGTGTTGGGGTGCAAAGTAGTTCTAAGAAAACAAAACTAAAATGCGTTTGATGATTTCATGCTACATGGTGCAAATAAGAAATAGTAGGTAATTGCTGTAATTCTAAAGCTTTTAATTATTTTTAAAACTTTTTCTAACTAAAACATTCAGTTCAGTAAATGCATTCGATAGAATCCAACGGTTACCAATCACCCGATTAGACTGAAACTCGGTATCTCGTTAACGAGTCAGTCTAATTAAAAGCGGCAGCGTGCTTTTTTTTCGTAGTAAAAACACGGTGAAAACTAATAAAACGGGTAAAACTACTGCAAGCAAGCAACCAACCTTTGCTAGTGCAAGGATAATACAAATATAGGAAAAACAATTGGAGAAAAGGTAATAATATCAGTGGTGAATAACGAAACAACAGTAGCAACGATAACAACAAAGAAAAAACAACAACAACAATAACACAACTGGCCATATGAACAAACATTACACTGAAATAAAATGGCCCACGGGATGGCTGCATGTGCAGGGGGCACAGCAGTCCCTGGGTCGCGCAGGTGGTGCAACGTGCCATGGTGACAGCCTCGCATATGACGGCGCTCTCCAGCCATAACGACTGCAACCATTAAATGAAATTATTACCTTTCATTAAATTTTCGAATAAGGAGGATGGGTCATGAACACAAAATTACAGTTTTAATAAAGAAAACCTCGTAACTTTCAAATTATTTAAACTTGGTAATTTTCATTAAAAACAGTTTACTTTTAAAAGTAAAATGCAATTTTTACTAACTAATGAGAACATAAAAACAATTTTAGTAAATGACTTTTGACTTTTCTTCCTTTAATTTACATTTTTCGTAAATTCTGGGACTGTTTTTAATATTTATTATAAAAGGGAGGGAATGAAACTTATGTCATTTGAAAGGGTTCTGAGCTATAGAAGTATGTTGCTGTTAAAGCAGTTAAAAACTAAAAAATACAAAAAATATATAAAAATAAACGTTTAGATAACATTTAAATATACCCAGATTATATGCATTATTTACGAGATTTAAGAATGTTGTTTACTACATCAGACAAGATTTACGATAAGTATAAGTGAATTTTCTTGCCAGTTTTATTTTTAATAACAAGTTTAGTAACATCAGGGTTTCACCATATTAGTAGGTACATTTTTAATCCACTTTCAGGATCATATGCACTTTAATACCGAAGAATCATTATCTGAAGTCATTTGCGTCAAAGCATAATAGTATTAACCCTTTGTTGAAGCTGATTTAAAACTAGTTGCATAAAGCTTACTGAGGCGGATAATTAATCGATAGATAAAATTACGTAAACATTTTTTCTTTATTTATTTATTTACCCACAGTACCCAGGTACCCACCTATTATTAATAAATAATTTTATTGATAAGAGATATCACGGGGTGGAATTAGATTTAACTTTTTCTTTGGGAAAATGGTCAATTTTTATTCCTATCTAGCCAGTGTGTCAAAAGGGTTACAGATTTTTTTTAAGAAGTCACCGATTTTTTATTCAATTTAAAAAATTGATACGAAAAGTGAAGTGGTTTAAAACGTTATCAAAAAGGATAAAAGTATTATAAATATTTAACGTCGTTTACGAGTATCATAAAAAAAATGGATTAGTCGATAAGACGTAACTTGCTGTCCTTTATCTAAAGATGTAGGGATTACCTTAGGCTTTTTGCTCTGCACACGAACATAGCAAATATAAATCAATCATTTTTCTTGTGCGATTAAAAGTATTCGCTGAGTGAGGAAGCCTATTTTATCGTGGTGGAAAAAAGTTTCCAAGCTTATATATTTAGGAAAGGAAAAAGCTTTTCCTTTTTAGTACAAACATCCTTAATTTAATGAGCTTTTAAGAATTCCAGAACTCTCGTATGTTTGTTTCCGTGACTTTTTGGGAAATAGAAAAATATTTACAGTCGAAATTCGATACCTTGAATCACCATGTTTCGCAAAAAAACTTTGAGGTATCGAGACTTTAAGTTATTAAAAAATAGTAGGTATACATATGTATTGCTTATTTTTTATAAATGAGCATTTATTTAATGTTATGATAGATGGATAGATATAGGTAATATTTTTTTTATTGCACCACTCCATTTTTTTATAAGAATTAATTTTTGCTCAAAAGACAAAGTTTTTAAAGTATGTTTTGATGACAAATAATCGTAGAAAGTGAATTGCCTCACTGTTTGCATAAATACCGCTATAAAAAAGAGACGTTACAATCGTTCATTACAAAAAATTCGACTTATTGAAGTTGTCGCCAAATATTATCTTCAAGTTAGTTGATGGTTGCTAATGCTGATCAATTTGTTTCGACTTATCATAAATTCAACTTATCAAAGTTTGACTGTAGATACTAAGAAAACTAGATATTTAATGAAAATTTTCATATTAAGGATAATTAATTGGAAATAGTTCATTAATTAGTTTGTTTTTGTTTTGTGAATTTAATATAGATAATGCAGGAAAAACAGAATGAGTATTTTTCCGAAATATTTGTTTTTACATTTACGGTTAATACATTAATTTAATTATGCAAAATTATCACTTTTTCGAGTATTTATCTCAGTTAATACAAAAATCATTATGATAAACTGTGATAGTATTTTTTGAGAGGAAAACTGGGTCTATAGTTGGAAACAAATTTGATTTAGGTGTCTTCTTATACTGTGAACATTATCAGCAAAACACAAGGTACTTTTACTTGAATTGATAAGAAAGGTGGGATTATTGTTGATAAATCTTGTTTTAATCTGTCTACGAGTATGTGGCATTTCCTACAAATATTCAAGAAAAATTGCATGTTCTTATCAAATGAGCTATTTTTTATAATTCTTTCATTAAAAAAAACAATTAAATACCGTTAATGAATATAAGGACAATCTAATTATCAAAAAATTATAATAAATTGTCACTTGATTACAAATACTAGTATCATCTCCTTCCTTTGAAAAAAGTCATTTTAAATTAATAAAATGTGGTTTAAAATTAAAATGGTAAATTAATTAATCAATTAAGACATTTTATCAAACTTAAAACGAAAATTATGTGGAACGTAGTAAAAATAAAAAGACTGCCAGAAAAAGAACAGACAAGGGTATCTATAAATCATGAAAAAGGAAATATGAATTAATTGCTTTTTTGAGAATTAGAAACGTTTCCATTTTAACCCGGAATTAAACTCCCACACTCGTTGTCAGTTGCAGAAAGATTTGTTAAAAATGAACAATTTTAAACATATTGTAGCTATGATATAAATATACATATAAATTTCTTTAAAATTAGGTATGTGCAAATAAACGAAAATTTGTAAAATATGTAGATATTAAAATATTTCGAATACTTTTATTTTAAAGAGGGTCGGTCTACATTAAGTTAAGGCATTAATATCTGCTGCAAATTATTACTCGCCCCAATTAGTGAGTACCGTCAAGACCAGAGATACCAAACGCGACAAATTAATATGATTTCAAAAATTCGAATTATTCAATAAAATTTCGAATGTTCTAAGACCATTCGAATATAGCTCTACCCAATAAAGATCCCTTTGTACCATAAGCCATAATCTACAGGATTTTACCACTACCATTAAATAAAATAAATGCAGAGTCCTACCTGTAAGGATGTGTAGCTATGTTGCTTCTTGTTGAACCTGAACCCTCTTTCGTGATGTTCATTAACGTGATGATGCTTCAATAATAATACTCTCATTATCTTAGCTTTATCAGTTTCTCGAATTAAGTCTTCTTTGTATAATTCTTCGGTAATTCTGTAGGCTATTGCGGGCAGGTCCTTCTCCTCCATGTCCAAGATGACCAGTCCTTCTTCTAGGCATCGTCGAAGATTTAAAAGAGAATGAAAACTGAGGGATGCCACGTGGGGTCTTCCCCATCGATCTACGCCTTCTTCGACATCTTCTTCGTACTTGATCCAACGGGCTGTTTCTCTCCATTCTGTTTCTTCTGAATGTTCTTCATCGGCGCCTAATTCGTCTAATTGGACGAATATCTAAAAGGAAGAAACGTAATAAAATCATAATATATTTATAAATACCACAAGGATAAGGAGCTTAAATGAAGGGTAGGTGATGTACTTACGAAAATTATTCATTCTCATAAAGAAATTAGTTTTGCAGGGTTTTGCTCGGCTTAAAACGATATAACTTTTGCTACGCCACTGCGACTATCCTCAAGCGATAAAATATCTACTTACCTACTCTAATACAAAATTTTATATAGAGGCATAACTACGATAAAAGAAACAGCTCAAAAAAGTACTATATGTATAGGTACCTATATATTGTTCGGAACTAGACGAGAATTCTGTAGGATTTTTTTGGACTTTAATTTTTTACTCTAATGTAAAGATATCCTTATTATTATGGTCCTTTAAATTTATGTGCGGATTGTGGAAAGGTTTGGATAAGGGTGGTAATAAAGACGTTTTTAGTGGCTTTTATATCTACGTAATATTTTTTTTACTTTGGTAATATTTTGTGTCGAGGTAAATAGGTTTGCTGACCCCCTAACCATTTCCGAAAAATAAAAGTATATTTGATTAGAATTATATACATAAGTATTTATATTTTTTTCATGTCTTACCAGTCCTAAAAAAGGGAAGAAATGTAAAATTCAGAGCTGGATAAAGCCCTCATTAAAAAGGCTTCAAGCTCTAAGCCTAAAGTCATCATTTAAAGTGTTTTGGCCCCAATTACATTTTAAAACCTAAGGACTTCTAATTACTAAAAATGTTCAAAGCAGTATGGGGACTAGTATTACATTAAAAGGGCTTTAAATGAATCAAAAGGCTTTTTAAAATGGCTTCAAGACTATGAAGAAAGATTTTGTTGAATTTGTTGAACTATATTTAAATTCATTTTATACTGTATATCTATTTCTATAAAGTGAATTTTTGTGAAGAAATTAAACAACCATTAAAAAATTAAGGTAATATTTAAGACTGACTGGTAGACCATAAAGAAAAATATTGCTTTAATGTAGCATGTTTTCTTAATTCTTAATGCCTGTGCACTATTGTATAAGTAAGCAGATACCACAAATTACTATGTTCAAAAAGTTGACTCAACAATTTTGGAATTTAAAAGAAAAACAATATGTGCCAAAATGTGCCCAAAATGTTCTATTATGTGCTACGTAAAAAAAATATTCAAAAAACTTAACTTTTATGACTACGTCCTTTTTATGATGTTTAGTTAGCTCCACAACATCACTTCATTAAAACCAAACCAATTGTGTTGTAATGTGCTCAAGATGTGCTATCATGTGCCATTAAAAGAAAAAAATATTTACTTGAAAAATTGAATTTTTATTGAGACATCTCTTTTGTGATATTTAGTTAGCTCCGCAAAATCACTTTATCAAAACTAAACATATAGTGCTCAAACGTGCCCGCCATGTGCTGTTATGTGCCAATGTGAAAACAAAAATGAATAAAAAGTAGATTTTTCGTAAAATGTTAAATCTTCATTAATACTTTCTCTACGTATCGATAAATGTGGTACGATGAAATAGCATAATAATATGCTTAACATAGTATTCGCATATTGTTCATGAAACATCACCATACATTCTTTTACATGTTATGCAACACATCTTGTATTAGGTAAGTACCTGCACTTTTTATTAGTTTACGATTGTATAGAATGTATTGTACACTATAAAATTCGTATTATTATTCATATCATCAATACTAAGTGTTATTAAACCTTTTTTTTACTGTTAATAGTAACTTTTTATATTTAATGATAGTTTTCTATTAGTGTAGGGAATAAACTTTTCATATGGTACCATTTTAGTGTTATCGCAACACATAGTCAAAGAGAGTCAAGTCATTTCCCTATTCACGTCAAAGTAAAATTTCCATTTTTCTTCGTAATAACATAACTAGTAGAGAAAGTATCAATGAAGACAGCATTTTACGAAAAATCTAAACTTTTTATTCAAATATTTTTTTTTCACATTGGCACATAACAGCACATGGCGGGCACGTTTGAGCACTATATGTTTAGTTTTGATAAAATTTGCGGAGATAACTAAATATCACAAAAAGGATGTCTCAATAAAAATTCAATTTTTCAAGTAAATATTTTTTTTAATGGTACATGATAGCACATCTTGAGCACATTATAATATAATTAGTTTGGTTTCAATGAAGTGATGTTGTGGAGCTAACTAAACATCATAAAAAGGACCTAGTCATAAAAGTTAAGTTTTTTGAATAATTTTTTTTTACGTAGCACATAGCACATTTTGGCACATATTTCTTTTTTAAATTCCAAAATTGTCGAGTCAACTTTTTGGACACATCAAATTACTGTAAACTGACTTATCTATGATTAATAATATTTCAGAAAATAAAAAATATTGAAATTTGAAGCAGTACCAACGAAAGCTTTTTAAAATATGAATAAGTGGTCACAAATGTTGCCCCAATTCATATTACTTACTTTGCATTTTTCACTGATTAGCTTGAAAAAACAAGTTATTTATTTTCGGATTATACGAAGTTTCAGAAGAACTCTTTTATTTATTATTTCTTCTTTAGATGTCGATAAAATGTTGCAGAAGACATCCATTCTATTCCTTGTGAAATTTTAGGAGTTTTATTCTCCAACATCAAATTAACTTTGTGGAGGTTCTTAAAAACATCGACATCTCGAGTTCACTCTAATACATATTGTTTCCTAATACTATTTTAATTTTACTACTCAAAAATTTTACTGTATCTAGATAGTCCCAATTATTGTTACCTTATGAGAACATGGAAAATATAGTTCAACTTTACTACTATTTCTAATTAGTATTTTTCTATCGTTACGGTTGACGTCAATTAAGAACCGATTAAAAAAGTCTTTACAAAAAACGAGCATTATTATAAGTTTTTGGCACACAATACTATTCACAATAACATCAACAAAGTAACATTTTTGAAGTCTGACAAGGTTGTAATTGGTCGTTTTATTATGCATATTATTTTAAATGTGTAATACATATTTTTTAATCTCTGATGTTCACCTGCCAAAAAAGTTTGATGTGATTATATGAATGATTGAAAGCCGAATAAAAAATAGGTGACCACGATACCATGAGTTATTAGGTATAACATTTTTTTGACAATAACAGATAATACAGAAAACGGATTTTTTATCATACCTTTATGATAAATTTTTAAGTTGGGACACATGACATTTATGGAGCTTTATTAGAGGAGAAAGCAAGACAAAATTGTAAACTGCAGTTATTTAAAACCTGATAACTTTTTAAGGGGGTATTTTTTATAATTTACTCCCTACAATCTTTATTATACACGGTGTAGACTGTAGACGATTTAATAGCATTTATCTGTATACCAAATTGCTTCGTTTACTCGTGAGGGTGGCAAAGGTGAGAAAAAAAAATCGTTTTTCTTCAATCAGTCAAAAATGCTAACTTATCACACTAATATTATAAAAGCGAAAGTTTGTAAGTGTGTGAGTATGTGAGTGCGTATGTTTGTTACTTCTTCACATCTAAACGGCTGGAGCGATTTTAATAAAATTTGGTATGGAGTTAGCTGACACCCTGGATTAACACATACGCTACGTTTTACTGCGGGAAAATATCTTATTCCCATGGGAAAATCGATGAAAATGAATCCGCGGAATATTATAAATGCAAAAGTAACTCTGTCTGTATGCTACACAATCTCGCCTAAAATTTACTGAACCGATTTAAATGAAATTTGGTACAGAGATAGTTCAGAGCCTGAGAAAGGACATAGGCTACTTTTTAATGCGAAAAAAGGGTTGTAAAGGGGTTGAAATAGGAAAGTTTGTGCGGAAATTCCGTAATTTCTAAAGATAGAAGCTTGAGACTAATTTTTTAGGCTTTTGATTAGATATAAATAAATACGACATTCAATGTTTGTAAAAATTTTACCCTAAAGGGGATAAAATTAGCCGATGAAAGTTTTTATGTAATGACGTCGTCTAAAAAGCTTACGGCCCAGAAAATTAAAATATTAAGTGTAAAAAGTTATAGAGGTTTTGTTTATTTGGATCAATAAAAGTAGTTGAATACTAAGCTATATAAACTATTTTAAACTATAATTAAACTATAATAATCTATAATATTACAAATGCGAAGGTAACTCTGTCTGTCTGTGTGTTACGCAATCACGCCCAAACTACTGAACCGATTTATCTAAATGAGAATTTGGTACAGAGATAGATAAGTAGATATAAAGCTAGAGGCTTGAAACTTATTTTTTAGGCTTTTTATTAAATATAAATACGGCATTTAAAGTTTGTAAAAATTTTACCCTAAAGGGGGTAAAAATAAGGAATGAAAGTTTTTGTGTAATGATGTCGGCAAAAAGGCTTACGACCCAGAAAATAAAAATATAGAAGAAAAAACATTTAAATGCTGCCGAAAGTCACTATTCCACGCGGACGAAGTCGCGGACATAGCTAGTTTATTTATATTTTCAGTATTACTATTGGATATCTGTACAATTGCCCCTTTAAAGATTCAAAAATATCACCTATTTTTTTATATTAAACTATTAGTTTAAATTTAAATTTGCAATGGCATTTTTTTATTTATAGTCACGACGATATCGATTATTATTTTTAAGTTCTAATGGCATATGAATATGAATGTGGCGTCGATATAATGGAACTTATAAATTATTTACAGTATCTACTATTAACGACGTTGTGGATGGATGTAATAACGATCGTTTAAAAAAAAAAAGAAGAAAATAAGAATTTCTTGAGCATTACATTGAATTTTATAAGATAGACTCGTGGTTTTGTAATTAGCTATTTATAAAAGAACTAAATATTATTGATAAATATGAAAATGAAATAATTATATTTACATAATATTTTATGTTCGTATGATATAAAAAGAAAAAATGCCGCCAAAGAAGAGTGTAATTTGTTTCAGTGAATTTTTTTCCTCGCCTGTATAGCGCACAAGTTTGTTCATTAAATCCGGGCGATACTCGTAAAAAATCGTACCGCATATTAAAAGACGTGTATTTTACTCAAAAAAAATTAACTATATTGATTAAACATGAAAATGAAATCATTATATATATTTACATACTTTTTTAAGCCCGTATGATATAAAATGACAAAAATGTTGACAAAGAAATGTGTAATTTCTATGTTAGGAGAAGCTTTTGCCTCACCTGTATAGTAGGTACAGTAATCATTTAAGTTTGTTCGTTAAATCCAAGTGCTCCTTGTTAACAATCTTACCGCACATATATCTTATTTAAAAAAGAACTAACTATTAATTCATTAAATATAAAAATGTAATTTATATATTCTTTCATATTTCTAAGTGATCTAATCAAGTTTTCGTTGGAACGATAATGACTAATTTACTGTTATTTTTATTTCTGTACTTTTTTCAAGCAACACTTTTCTTTTAGGTAAATACATAAGAGTTATCTCTTAAAGTTAGTTGTATTTTAAAAATAAAAAAAAAAATCACATGACTTATTTCATTCCAAACCCAATTAATCATGTTGATATTTTAATCATAGAATTTTGCCATGTACCTATGTATTCATAGAATTGGAATTTATTAAATAATTTTTACATCATTTTGTTGTATTTCATATTGTTAGAAAATCGTTTTCTAGTTTAAGAAAATCACTTATAGACCAGTGCTGAAGTCTTCAAAAATACTAAAAAGTTAAAAAAAATTATAGTAAGATGAAACCCATTGGAAAAGGAAGACAATGTAACAAAAATGAAAGGAAAAATCATTTACGGGCGATTTGAGGCCGGGAAGGGGAAGGGAGTAAGTTTTTAAGGGTCAAAAACGGTTTTCCATGATTTTCGGAAAAACTACAAGTCTTATGGAAAAAAAAATAAATAGCAAAGTTGTAGGTAATAAAAAGATCTACAACTTTTGTATTTACACATTTGTCACATAACCTCAAAATTTCTGTGAAAAATTCAAATAACCAACTTTTTGGTTTTTTATTTTTATTTTTTACAAATAATTTTTTTTGTCACGAAATTTGGTGAAAATTTTATTATTTATGTCCCAGACACGCTGTAATTTTTTTGATTTGAAATATTTATTTTGTCACCTTATTTTTACTTAATATCGAAAAAGCACCCCAATTTACAATCAAAAATTTTAGCGTCAAAATATCTGCCTTTTTAAAAACGTTGGTGGGCTTTTTCTTCATTGAAATCTCTACTTTCTGATGGTGTGAAAAAAAATATACATTTCAATTTCAAAAAGACGTAGGGAATTTTATCTAAAAAATGTGACCGCTGCTAGTTTTGTCAGTAAAAAAGTTGATAAAAAGATCTACAAATTTTGTATTTTGCATTTCCTGAGAAAATTTACCATTGAAATGCATATTTTTTTTCACACCATCAGAAAGTAGAGATTTCAACGAAGAAAAAGCCCACCAACGTTTTTAAAAAAGCAGGTATTTTGACGTGAGAATTTTCGATTGAAAATTAGGGTTTTTTCGATATTAAGTAAAAATAAGGTCAAAAAATAAATATTTCAAATCAAAAAAATTACAGCGTGTTTGGGACATTAATACCTAGATAAGTTTTCACCAAATTTCGTGAAAAAAAAATTTTTTTGTAAAAGAGAAATAAACCAAAAAGTTGGTTATTTTAATTTTTCACAGAAATTTTGAGGTTATGTGACAAAAGTGTAAATACAAAAGTTGTAGATCTTTTTATTACCTACAACTTTGCAATTTAACTTTTTCCATAAGACTTTTCCGAAAATCAAGGAAAACCGTTTTTTACCCTTAAAAACTTACCCCCTTCCCCTTCCCGGTCTCAGATCGCCCATAAATTATTTTTCCTTTCATTTCTGTTATATTCTCTTCCTTTTCCAATGGGTTTCATCCTACTATAATGTTTTTTGGTTTCAAAAATTATCGACCCTGGTCTATTAGGAATACAATAAGTATTGAGTGAATGTCTACTTAAACTTTAAAATTAATATTCAATTGCAAAATACAATCAAAATCTTTTGTAACGAACGCTTGGTTTTAACGATCGAATTTAAATTTTATAAATAGATACCAAACAATTTTTAGGCTCTTCGTATTCGTTTTACTGTACACGCTTCCAATACAATAAGTGATTTATATCAAATTCTTAAGTTTGTTAGTTATAACCGAATGTCCAGGAAACCAGAATTTTCCTCTTTATCAGTTTTTTTTTTTGGTCAAAGATCTTGTATGTAATCAATTTTTAAAACCGTTTCATTTTGTGTTTTTTCAAGGTGGACGCCGGACAAGAATACAAATGAGATGTGTGAAACTTACCGGATGTGGTACATGATCGAATTCCTTCTTCATCATTAACGTTTGAAATTGATAGTCATCTTTTCTTCCGATATGGACGACGGAGGGCCTAGAGGTCTTGTGTCTCCTAAGCGCTTTCGGATCATCGGATCTGTGGCTGTCAAGTTGATCGCGATCAGTTCCCTTGAGGGTCAAGTCTTCCGGTTGGGTGGAAATTTTACGTTTCGGATCATCCCCCTTGTCGCTCGCCTCGACCGGAAGTGAGTATTTACGCGGCTTGAAATGCTGCTGAGCGTGGTGATGGTGATGTCTACTAAAACAAAAAAGGAAGGAAAAGGTATAGATAGTAATTTCGTTGTAATGGCAACGTTAATTTAATATCGCAGAATGCGCAGTTTAATTAGCAGATTGCAACAGGATAAGTTTTTAGAGAAGATTTTGTAAATACCTTGTCAAAGGGCGTTAAAATAAGTCTTCCTAAAACTGGGTTTTTGTTCAAAAAGGTGAGAATCCCTTTAGATTCAAGAATACCTCGTACTACACTTTAGAATACCATTTGATATCTTTATGGTGTAAACTTGCAAAGTTAAAGTTGAAAAGTTGCATTAAAATTAAACATACAATGTAAACTTTCGTTAAAGAAACTTTTAGTACCATAAGCTTATAATATACAGCGGAGGAAAATATTTAACCGACCAAATAAACTGGAACTTCGAAACGTGGAACGTACATACACCCCTACATTGCCAGAGCAAGATAATATTTTGCTATACGTATCCATTTCTCACTTACAATTAGTGTTAAAAATAATGGAATGTCGGAAAACATTTGTCGAAAATTGTACAAAATACTGAGATATTGTTTGACACAGAGAAGTGCCTTTCATAAAGTAATTTTTAGGGAGTTTTATTTTATTTACTATTTTTATTACAATTATTAAGATATAAAAAACCCGCCTATCGTACGTCATAACCCTCAAAAACTCTCCAATATAATATTTCTATGGTCGGTTAAACATTCTCCTGTAGTGTGTACATTGAAAAACTTTCTGTTACGAAACAGGTACTTTCTGTTACATTACAATTTGTTGGCCACTAGAATCCTTTAAGTATTAGTCAAATCCCCTCTTGTTCGATTTGATTTTAATTTTGCTGATTCCGCAGTACGCACAAGAAATAAATTAGACTGCAAGATGTGTTTCGTTGCATCTTCTGAAGAGTAATAATGGGGACATTTTTCAAGTTAATAAATATTCAGTAGGTAAGTAGTTGCATTTAATATTCAACATTTTGCTTCTCTCGGTTAATTATTTTTACTGCGGATAAAAGTACGAAATAAGAGAAAACGTGTTCCAGTTTAAATTAACAAGATATATAAACTTTTTTACTCAAAAACTTATTTAATTTATTTCGCCTACTTCCAGAAACTCAGCGTATTTTTGTTTCTTTTTCCGATTTAACAAGGAACAATGAAACCTCTACATTGGAAAAAAAAGCGAATTTCATTAGGGCAAAGTTAAAGAATCTTGAACATAATACAAGTAATAACGCAGCTTCCTTTGCAAACAACAACAAGCAGCAACGGTTTGAAAGGTTAAAGAGGAACTAAAAGAAATAAATTATTTAAGACTATTTAAGAAAAAAATACCGGCGAGTTGGACTCGCGCACACGGAAAAAAAAAAATATTTAATGTGAATAAATAACACTTCATTCAAGAAAATCTTTGTTTCATATATACGCAAATAAATATTTTCTTGAATAAAGAGTTTAAAAGTTTTAATGGTAATCAAATGCTGCGTTTCATTTAAAAATATATACTTTCAGTTAAATACAGCAATGTTTGAAGCGAAAAAAGAGTTTACTTGCGAAAACCATAATATTTCTTCGTTAGAATAATGTATTCCTTTAAACAGAATATTTATCTACTGATTTCAACAATTTCGTTTTCTTAAAATAAGATTTGCGGGCTTGGAAAAAATTATATTTTTCTTCAACACAAGAAACGGATGTTTCCATTTAAGATGGTACTTCTTCATAATAAACACGATTAATATTTGAGTTTAAAGCGGTATATTTTTGTATTAAACATGACATTTTCATACTAAAATAACAAAAATTTGTTTGAAAATTTAATTTTTTCTTAATTTTTTATTTGTAATAATAAAGCAATTTTACAAACAATGAAATGGTATATAAATAAGATGTGATTATTGTAACATATCTTTATTGAATATAAAATAATAAAAAGGACAACGATAAACACATGAACAATAGTATGAAAGGAACTAAAAAAAATTGCTTAAGACATTTTAGTGTTACGTATGATTCACCAGTAGGGAGTGTATGCATCATGACTGGAAAATGCGTCTTTTTATTTTTATCCATGATAAGAACTTTACTTCCATTTACTGATTCGACCTTATATAAGCTCTTTAATGTAACGTAGTGATTGCTCAAGTTTGCCATTTTGATAAGAAGTTGTTTAGTCCAAATGATTCCAGTAGCTGTAATATAAATTATTGTTTTTAATTTAAAATCAAAACTAGAATTCTTTGTTTATCGATCAAACGATTCTCATCATAAAACAATCGACTTGCTAAAAGTGTAAATTTTCTATTATAGATAACCTTTTCTATACATATACAATCCACAATAAACGATTTTCAAATAGCAGTAGGTAGTAGCCATTTTTTCTTTATAAGAGAGAAAGCGCGCTTACAAATTTTGCTAAACTGTAGATACCTACTGCTATTTAAAAAACAGTTTTATTTTAGTACTACTTCGCTGAGGATTCGTTGTGGATAAAGTTGATTTGTAGATATTTATGTACCTATATACAGCAGATAACGTGATACAGAATGAATTAAAAACTTAATTCTAATATTGCGGCTCTATTACGTATTTACCATGCAAAATTTTGCATTATTTCATACTTCTATTTTAAATACAATTAATAAATAAATTCGTAAAAATTAAGTATTTTAATGGGTACTTACTTGCTAATGCTTCTCCAAATTCACCAAAGCCAATTTTATTTAAAAATTCTTCCATTTTCTTTTAAAAATATACCTCTGCTTTTTCAGAAAATTTTATTGTGCACCAACAACTCACTTCACACTGATAGTTCATTAACGTATGACGCAATATATTGAAAATCGAAACGGGAGACAAAAATGGAGCTCATCAAAGCGTCACATATTTGTACTAAATAAAATGGTCTTTAAAATGAAATGATAATGCTTTATCGAAAGCAGAACTGTTTTGTTTCGAAGAAGTGCTTTATCCAATCCAGTTTTCGGCTACTTGAATAGAATTAATATTTATTTGTTTCAAAACAGAAATGTCTTAAAATTAAGAAATTACTTTTTGTTTAAACCATTCAAAAAGTTGTAGCAAAAGAAAAATTTTCATTCCAAGTAGTTCCTTGACTTGTTTTAAGAACAGAGTTAGTCTTCGATCGAAACCTGTATAAATTTGTTTCAAAACAAAAATTCTTTATTTAAATCAATTACAGTAAGTAAATAAAAGTGTTGAAGGAAATATTCATGTTTTCTTAACACAAAGCAAAATACTAAAAAGAAGTATTTATTTATTTAAAATGAGTAAATATCTTCAAAGCAATATATTTTCTTGTTTTAAAATAGTTTTTTTTTCTGTGCACCGAGGGTTCCGTACAAACCTGTAGGTATATAAGTAAAAGTTCACCCATCACGACAATCGAGTCATAGTTATGCTATTGTTATTGCAAAATTAAATCCATAACATTACAATATGGAAAGCTGGAGGAGCATATTTAAAGACTTATTAAAAAAAAAAGTGATGTAACTAAAAATTTAAGGTTTGCGGAATTTCTCCTTTACATGTGCTATAAAACTTTGCTTCATGCTAAATCGACTGGAAGTACCCTTTAGGTTTTGATTCCCTTGCGAGTAGTTGCGAGTTTGAAAATATGCGGCTTAAATTGCTGTTTCTTTTGATTGCGTTGACATAGAAGTTTGATTTTGTTACAGCTTAAAGGTATTATAGACCTGAGTATTTGATATGAATTTCAATTTAATACCTCTACGCGTTCATGAGGAAGGGGGTAGTAACTTTAAAATGATTAAAAATATTTTTATTATAAGATGTAACTAAAAATTTACGGTTTTCGCAAGACGTTGCTTCGTACCAAATTTCAAGATTCTGAGTTCACGGGAAGTACCCTGTATGTTTTGATTCGAAAATTTGGCTGTATCTTTTGATTGCGTTGGCTTAGAAGTTTGATTTTTTCACAGCTCCAAGGGACAATAGACCTGAGTATTTGGTATAAATTTTAGCTTGATACCTCCACGCGTTCCTGAGAAAAAGGGTCCTGACAGACGGACGGACGGACGGACGGGCAACGAAGTGACCCTATAAGGGTTCCGCTTTTTTCTTTGGAGGTGCGGAACCCTAAAAAGTAAACGTCAAACAAAAAAAATTCAAATTACAGTTATCTTTCGAATATTAATACAAAAATATACACGTTACAAGGTGAATAATATAAATTGAACTTTGATTAGCATTTTGAGGAAGAAATTAAGATATGGGATCTATGTTATATGATAAAGTAGTATCCGACAACTTTACCATCCAATAACATAACATAACACAACACAAATCAGTGTTCTATGATTTAGAATGAATATAGATAATAATGATTTTCAATATGTATCTATTAAAATGATAATCTCAATATCAACTTGTTTGTAGGTATTTTTAATGCGTTTTTTTTTTATTAAACTATAGAAACATTTTTTATTGTTTTGCACATAACTCATCTGATTCTTTTTATTTCTTGTACATCTGAACACATAAGAAAATTTTCGTTACGAATCGCGACAAAGCTCTTTCCTTTTTTTAGAATGGCTGGTCAATCGAACTTTGGTGTAAGTAACATAAGATAAATTGGCTACCATCATGTAAGATCAAATTGACTTTGCAAAAGGTGAAAATCAATCATTAAGTACGTAAGTCGAGCTAAGTGTTAAAAAGAAAGTTCTATTGTCTATGAAAGAGGCGGTTTTGAGTGGAAAACTTCAGTTAAAGTGACTCTTTAGAAAATTACACAGCTGTTTGCTCATTTTTCTATAAAAACGTTAAGGTTATTTCAAAAGTATCGACTCGAAAGGCAACACCATTTAATAAAAATAATTGAGTAATCGAAACACATAATTTTGAAGGGGCGCAGAAAAGTAAAATTACTTCTGTGATTATTTAATTTAATGAATCTATTAAACAACAGTTTTTAAGGACTCACCTTTTCTTTGACCTCTTCTTCTCCCCTTCATCCTCTCCTTCTTTGACTTTTCCATTTACAAACTGAACCTTCCTGTCGAGCATATCGGGAGGGCTCCTGTACCCCGTTGGATCTGACAGGATACATTCCGATTCGGAACTCAGAGCTCCCGGATCTTCGATATCGGAATCGTTAAGACGAAGGACTGGGGAACCCACCGAGCCTAGGTTGTTCGAGGCAGCTGTAGTAGTTTTGGTGGAAGAGACAGGAGAGCCTGGAGTAACTGTGGGAGTATCAGACGGAGTACTACCGTTTGGCGTGTCTTGGGGAGAACCCAAGCGCCAGCGAGACGAACGGGATGGCTTGAGGGGTAGATGGACATGTGGATAACTCTGCTGACGATGTACTGCAACAAAGAAAATCATATTGATAGCGACAGAAAAATAAAAATTATGAAAGTTTAATAAAAAATTTAAGTTGTAAGAAGGAGGGGTAGCAATAAAAATAAGAAATCAAATTGTTAGTTTTTATTTTTCTTTTCTCAAAACAGAAAGGACTTCCCTCAATTAGCGACAACACTTTAAATTAAACCTATACAGGTGTTACCTTCATTTACATTGTAAGTATTAAAATAAAATCTAAAGCAGTCTTATGTTGAAAATACCTACATCAAAAGTTCCCTAAACGTCCCACTGAAGACGCTTATCTCGATAAGAGGCTTAATTAAGACACCCTTTATTTATTTTAGGGTGTTAACGATTGAACAGAAGATAATATCAATCAATTCAAAGTGATTATTTCTATCAATCATTCTGTTAGTTTATTTTACATAGAGTCAAATTAGGTACTAAAAGTACGTAAGGGATAAATTACTTTTTCCATATTTTTCTTAAAACCATTTCGCTGACGTTTTCTGAAGGACCTTTTATCTTCATGAACGTGAGCACGCGAATGGAAGCAGGGGTGTTTTCTTGCAATTTATTTGAAAAATAGTTACGGAATGTCTAGAAATTTGATAAGCTTTATACTAGACTCGCAGCAATACCCGGCGTTGCCCGGGTAAGAGTATATTACACGTTTGATGGAACATTCTAGAATATTCGCGAATTTAGAACTATCCAGAACATCCCATAATGATTCAAAACATTTTCTAACTTTTCTTTTAACATTTCAAAACATTCTTGAATGATCTTCAAATTCTGTAACATTCTTGAACATTGCCAAATCATTCTGAAATGTTATAATAAAACATTCTTTTACTTCTTAGAACATATTTGAACTCCCTGTAACATTCTAAAAAATCTGTTTCATTGTCATCCCCACTCCGTGCTGTTTGCTGGGTGAGTAGTGACATCAGTAGACGCCTGGCGGGGATGACTAATCGATTGTTAATAATTGATCAGTTTTCGACCACTGAGAGTTGAAGATTATTACAGTTCTAATATCTCTATTAAAAAATGGGGGTTGGTGGTAGAAGGGTGAAAATTAAGGGTTATATGTATTTTTTATAAAAAGTTAAGAGTGGACAACCCTTATCACTTAGGGGTATGAAAATTAGATAGTTTCGGAGGAGTATGGTAATTAACATTGTGACACGAGAATTTTATATATTAGATAAATCAGAAGAAGAAATAATGGTGTGACAAGAGTGTATTTCGAAAAGATCCAGCAACAATAGGAATGACATTATAAACAAATAGGATCCTTGTATGGAATCAAGTGGCTTGGTCACGAAAAACTGTGTCATTCTGAATACAAAATTGCGGCTGGACCGCAGAAGTTTATTTTCGAAACAATGACAGGGAACTTTTTGTGAAATACAATACTTATTCTTCCCTAACACGTATTTATTATTTTGGCAATCAGTTGGTTATTGTGTGACTTATGGTCCTTGAAACTCGAATTTTCTTGCTGGACAAACGAATAGTCTAAAAGAAAGAGAAAATATTCAATCAGATTATATATGCCGAGAAAACTACGTGGGTTATAACCGATTTTCGGAATGGGAAATCTTGTCGCAAAGAGAATACAAAGATTTGGGAATTAAAACACTTTTTCATCTCCTCTGGGTTTAGCTGTTGCTCTGGAGGGGTGTCGGGACGTTTATAACAAAGTCAAAGTCACTTCTACTTATCCGTAAAAGTAAAAACAACAAAGTTAAATGAAGAAAATAAAAATGTTCTCCGCAAATTTTCTTGGGAATAACTAATAATAAGCTGATTTCAATTATATGCAGAAATGGGT
This sequence comes from Agrilus mali, assembly GCA_029378335.1. Lineage (NCBI taxonomy): Eukaryota > Metazoa > Arthropoda > Insecta > Coleoptera > Buprestidae > Agrilus > Agrilus mali. The sequence continues at coordinate 8,251,678 of CM055656.1, read as the reverse complement.
TGTTATCTTTTGAGACATGAAAGGCTAATTAGAAACACATAGAAGAAAAAACAGGAGTAAAGAGAGGCAGGGGTGACTTATATTATTAAATGACTGTTCTCAAATGGTTATTAATAACGTTGTGGCAGGTTTTAGTTTCCGGGAAATACGAAGATTGATTGATTTAGGATAAGATGGAATGGAGGTGAGTATAATGCGAAGTAAGGTGTACATTTGGAGTGTAATTAAGTACCTATCTAATTATAAATTCAATAAGCAGTTTTAGGAGGTTTTGGGTACGATAAGAATGAATAACATGTAGGTTGTTTCAAGTTATTATAAAATGTCCTATTTATAACTTGAAGTTATTTACAAAAAATACTGACAACAAAACAATAAAAAAAAATTCCGGCCAAGTGCGAGTCGAACTCGCACACCGAGGGTTCCGTACAAACCTGTATATATATGTGATGTAACTAAAAATTTAAGGTTTTCGGAATTTTTCCTTTATATGTGCCATAAGACGTTGCTTCGTACCAAATTTCAACATTCTGAGTTCACGGGAAGTACCCTGTAGGTTTTGATTCGAAAATTTGCGGAAATTTGCAGCATAAACGGCTGTATCTTTTGATTGCGTTGGCTTAGAAGTTTGATTTTTTCACAGCTCCAAGGGACAATAGACCTGAGTATTTGGTATAAATTTTAGCTTGATACCTCCATGCGTTCCTGAGAAAAAGGGTCTTGACAGACGGACGGACGGACAACGAAGTGATCCTATAAGGGCTCCGCTTTTTCTTTTTGAGGTGCGGAACCCTAAAAATTAACTTAATTAATTATTACTACTATACTAAACCCTTTACATTTCCAACTTTTCATTGTTTGCCTTAGTAGTCTCAGCCCACTTCCATCCTCATTCACCAACTCTTTACATTCTTCTCATAATTTGTTCTCCTCACACCTTCGCAATACATGCCTCAAACATTCTACATCCCACACCCTAAATCTTCTGTCCTCCTCCTTTCTCTTATATTGGATCCCCTACAATTATTCCCTATTCTAAAGCTGGCTAATAAGCTTATATCCCTTCCTATTTCTAAGTACTTTGGCATACATTCCCCTTTCCAGTCCTTCCACATGACTGATTCTCCAATTCTTTTTAAATCATCCCCTCTAATTATCTTGTTACTTATTTTTCTCACCATTTCCCAAATATTTTTACCCTCCCTTCTCCACTCCACCACTTGTTCTCGATTAATTTTTAAATCCTGCATAGGTTTAATTCTCTCTCTATTATACCTGTTGTTTTTTCCTATTTCTAATACTCTTCTACTTCATATTTCTTTCCTAATATTCCTCTCTTATAATTTTCCCAGCTTTTCTTCATATTTAACTCTCACATTTAGTTTCCCTCCTTATTACGTAATCTGGTGGGCTTCCCTCTAATTGTATGTTGATGTATTTTCTGAATAAAGTTTTCACCTGTATTTTTTCTTCACATCCCCAATTCTCCACCCCATAAAATATTATACTCTTCACTACCACATTTAACAACATAATTCTACTTCTTCAATTTTCCTTACATATATAGTTTCTGTCCTATTCCTCACACCCTTCCCATGATTGGTGTACCCTTTACTATTTGGTTAGAAATATGTTCATCATTCTTATTATTATCCCTTATCATTTATCACAAATATAAATAGTCTCTAATGCTTTTTATCTCAATCTTATATATCTTTTTTTCTCTTCCTCTTCTAACGCGTTTTTCACAAAATTCCATAGTTTTAGATTTTTTGCTATTATATCAGAAATTAAAAAATGTTTTCTGCAAGATTTATTAAAAAAAAAAAAAAAATGCACTACGTAGTTACAAATATTTCTGTAGACGTAAATTTTAAGAAAAAAAAAAAAGAAGAGGACCAAAATTCAATTCAATGATTGAGTAATAAGCTAGAAAACTAACTTTATACAGAATAAATAAACATAATTAATTAAGGAACAAAGTGCACATTTTGGGCAGACCACAAATTCACAAACCAGCGAATTTTGTAATCAAAACTATTTTTTGACGAATATACAAAAGAAAAATAAAAATTATCACAAAACTTTGTGAGGTAGAATTTCTTTAGTTATTAAAGAAATTTTCAATATAAAAATGCCCAAAAATTAATAATGAAAACCTTCTGTTTATATCTTTGAAAAGAAGAACATCATAAAGCTTAAATTCTATAAATTTAAGGTTCACATTGTGGCTTCATCATGCTCAAGTTAACGAAGTAATTTAATACTTCAACATTGTTTATTTTAACCTTGACCCCGACTACTTTTTATCATTTTTTAATTAAGCCTAAATTATTACTTATTTTGAAGAATACCTTGTTGAAGGGATTAATAAAATAGTGAATATTATTTAGTAACTTAAAACAATTTTTAATATTGAAATACCTACTTACATATTATGATAAAATTTTCAAACGCTTATGATATCTCCAAATTTATTAAATAATTTGGAAAGGTAATCTCCATTTAATACCATTTAAGTAAATTGAATATAAGCTGGAAATTCTCAGTTTATCGGAATCACATAAAACACGCGTACACGTGTGAACATTTAGCTTACGAAAATCACATCCGGTATAAAAATGTAATGCGACCTTTCTGAATAAATAATAATCAGATTTGATGATAACGGTTATTTTCAAATGAAAAGGAGTATTGTGTTCTTGATAAATATAAAAGATACACAATCAATTTGGGTGGAACTTGACAAAATGAGTCAGTGAGCCTTTTGTATAGAATTGTTCAAATTTCGGAAAATCCTTCGAATACTTTTAAAGGAGGACATATTTTAATACAGAAACGATAATCATATCACTTCTTCCCTCTTCAAGACTAATCCAACCCTTAAAAGTTGGATAGAAAAAAGAGCTCCTGTAATATAATACTGGAATGATATCTTTTTTATAAACACACACGAAATATATATATAAATACTAGCAGCAATACCCGGCGTTGCCCGGGTAAGAGTATATTACACGTTTGATGGAACATTTTAGAATATTCGCGAATTTAGAACTATCTAGAACATCCCATAATGATTCAAAACATTTTCTAACTTTTTTTAAAATTTTAAAACATTCTTGAATGATCTTCAAGATTCTGGAACATTCTTGAACATTGTCAAATCATTCTGAAATGTTATAATAAAACATTCTTTAACTTCTTAGAACATATTTGAACTCCCTGTAACATTCTAAAAAAATCTGCTTCATTCTCATCCCCACTCCGTGCTGTTTGCTGGGTGAGTAGTGACATCAGTAGACGCTTGGCGGGGATGACTAATCGATTGATAATAATTGATCAGTTATCGACCACTGAGAGTTGAAGATTATTACAGTACTAATATAGCTATTAAAAATTGGGGGTTGGTGGTAGAAGGATGTAAATTAAGGGTTATATGTATTTTTTAATGCCAAATCATAAAAAATAAAAAAAAAATTAAAAAAGTTAAAAGTTTCTTAAGGGTTGTTTAAGTTCAAGGATAACTTACATTCATAATCTTCTTCAGGTACTTTAGGGTACGTGGTGTCAACGGATGAAGGGGTGTCCACCAGTTTTGTGACATCGAAACGATCGACGTCGGAATCCATTGCAAAAACCTTTTCGCATTCATCATCAAGACGGGCATCTGTATCATTTGGATCGTTGGCGTTGTCACTCTGGAAAGAAAAAGGAAAAACAATTAGTAGTTTTTAGCGAATGCTTTTAAGGCCAGCAGGCTTCGAATAATGCTTTTAAAAGTTGTGAATTGTTATTTTGTTTTCTTACAAAAAATACAGGATTGTTATCCTCAATTTTTTTAAAGGGAATTATGACAATAAGGATCAGGGTTTTAGAAAAATAATACAAAGTTAGTTTAACAAAAACTCGAATGAAAATTTTATAAATAGCACAATCTGAAAAATTGAAATTTCTTTAATTAGTCTCAACTTCTTTGTGTGGAGGAGTTGGGTTTAACTTTAAAGCATTAAATAAGAAGTCGCTAAATTTTACCGATGGTAATAAAAACAATTAAAAAAAGTTTAAGGTCCAACATTTCATTTTTCACCAATTTTAAGAACAATATTCTTAAATTCTTATGTTACGGATCCCTATCCTTTTATAGTCACATCTTTTCCTGTTACTTCTATATGTGTTGCTCCTATTTAGTGCCTATTTTCAAAAGGTGACGTCTCTAGTACGAATTATGTGGATGTGATGAAAGGAATTCGATTAAGGAATTTATGCCTTAATATTAAAGCGAATCTCGTTCACCATCACAATAGCCAAAAATCGAATTCAACTTTCCGTAAACACTACAGCCAATAAAATTCAAATGTGAAATGGTGTGTTCCCAGAAAAAGAACACATTTACATTTAATAAAAGAGCCGACAAAGGCTAGGAAACATACCCTGCAGTGGCGGATTTACACTTTTGCCGCCCGTAGGTTATTCAAAATTTGCCGCCCCTACTGACACCTGCAATTCTATACCCTGGTTCACTATCAATTTTTTTGTCAATGAAATTGCAACTTTATGATTGTATGTATTATATTGTTATAAGACTAATCAACAAATATTGATACGAATTCATTTGGATTAAAAATGTAAGAATGTTAAGTAGAACTTTCGTTGAATGGATATTTACAGATTTTATTCATTACAATATTATCATTATTGTTTTTTTTTAATTATCATCATTCTAAGAAATGTATAATATTTATGAAATTCTGTGCAACAATATGCAATTTTTTACGTGTAAATTTATTAAATTTTTATTCTACACTCAAACAGGTTGTTAATATCATCAGATATATCAATAGAAAAGTATTTATTTTTCACATATATATATATAATATATCTATATAATATTTGTTATTGTTATTTTTAAGCAATTTTTTTTCGGATGCCGCCCCCTAAAATCTGCCGCCTTAGGCTCTAGCCTATTCAGCGTGCTGGTAATCCGCCAGATACCCTGGCATTTATGTGTATCTACAGGTCGCTAACATGAAACGATAAACTAGATAAAAAATTAGTATTTTTAGATTCTTTCAGAATTAAGTTATCTAATTTCGTTTTGACGATGGATTTAGGTCTATTTCGGGATAAACACAGACAATAGAATAATTTCTATATTTGTGTGGGAATTGAAAGATATCGATGGTTTTATTGAAGTTTATTGAAAGAATACAAGTAAAATATAAGTTTTAAAAATTTAATAATAACTACTACGCAACTCGAATACCTCTCCGTCTTAGTTCATACTCTGCACTCTGTCGTCTTTCGCGCACCCTCGCATTATCTATCAGCCTGAACAAGACACACCCCTTCGCTCATCCGCCCCACAGTTCATTACATTCAGGCTTATTACTTCTCTCTCTCACACACACACACACTAGCTTGTTCGTTCACTTTCTCTTTCTCATACACTCGCTTGCTCGTTCACTTTCTCTTTCTCTCTCACACATTCATATTCCTACATTTGTATATGGCTTGGGAACGTTAATAAAAAAAATGTTATTATTTATGAGTAAAAGTCTCGATAAATCATCGATCAAACGGAAGTTGTTCAATTGGGAAAGATTATTTAGTGTCAATAAGTAACTGGAATTAGGAAACTGTTGAGCTTAGACCTTGAAGGGCGTATAGACGTAACTCCGTCCATTGTGACCTATGTAAATGTCCTAGCTATAAGCTCCGCCTATTTCCGATCTTGCATATATCACAGCTCATGAGATTTTGATATACCTCTACTTTTTATATCTCTAATCAAAATGTCTTTGACGTGGGTTTTATTCTATGAACAAAGATATAGCTTGCAACTAAAACAGGAAGCAAAGTTTTATACAAAAATCATCAAATTAGTAAAGTTGACCTTTGTTGTTTAACTATGGACCTAGTAATGGAGTACAAACTATGTATAGGTAATCAATATATTTTTTATAGTAATTCCGAAGGGTTGTTTGTATAGGATGCAGGGATGCAGGAACATGTACCAGGGATGTTTCGGTTGATAATTAATATCACACTACAAGAAGCATCGATGGTTCAGTAGAAAGCTCGACCCTTGGTTGACGCAATCCTCCTTTTTAATACTTATTACCCAAAATAAATTTAAAAGGTACCAAACCAGGCTTAATTTGTTTATTTAACAAGTTTGAAACTTTAAAAAAATTCCAAAGTGTTTTGTACCTATACCTATATTACTATCAGGAGCCCCTTTGGGATAAAAATTTTTGGTTATTTGCCAATAATTTATGTCACAACAACACACAATTTGTAATGATTTCAATTACCTAATAGCTTTCATCGCCAGTGAAACAACGCATTTTGGTAGATGGACAGATTGACACCATGACACAACATACCAAAATATATTTAGCTCTTTTATGACTATTCTCAGTTTTTGAGACTATAAAAATGTTTTACATATATTAATAATGAAGGTGGATATATACATAAATATATTAATACAAAAGGAAAATTACTTTTGTAAGTTATTTACTTCTGAAGTTATAACGTTCCGGTAAAAGCGAAAATTTAATCTTCGGAATAATGTTGGTTGCGGTAGGTATAATAACAATGAACGGTAACGGTATTTCATTCCAAGAAGACAATTATTTTATCTTTTAAAGGCGACTTTTTGATTTATTTTCTCGAGTATTTTTCTACTAAAACATCTTCGCTGTACGTCGCTTCCTGGTCATTAAGTCTACATATAAAAAGGACATATTCTTTGAATTGAGAACTTTCAACGAATATATGGTTCATTAAAACGTACCTACTTATTTTAAAAGAAAAATCCAGAAACGAGTCTCATTCCGATTAAAAAAAAATATTTTTTTCTTACATTGTTTTTTGAAGGAAATACTGGGGATGATCAAAAAGAAGTTTTTTAAAAAGTAAAGGGAAAGCAAGGAACTTTGGATGGGAAAAACAGCTAAGGCAAATGCATTGCTGGGGAGAATATAGGGAATACGACAAAGATTGTGCAGAAATAACTGGGAAAGGAGGGTGGTGCTATTTAAAACGTTAGTAAAAAGTATAGTTTTTTATGGGGTCCAAATATGGGGATGGAAAGAGTATAGAATAGTAGAAAATATTTATAAGAAGTATATAAAATGGGTGTTTCGTTTAGAAAGAAGTACCCCGGACTTTATTTTAAGAAGGGAAACAAAATGTGGGAAAATGGTGGAAGATACAAGAAGAAGGGTTGTAAAATATGAAGAAAAATTGGGAAAATTACCGAAAGGGGACATAAGAAAAGAGATATGGAGGAAAAAGATATTGGGGATCGGGACAAAAAATAAATATTATGTGGAAAGGGACAAAGCCTTAACAGAAATGGCAATAAGTAAAGAACAAATGGAATAGTGGAGAGAAAAGGGATTGAATGTTAGTAGGATGGTGGGGAAAAGATGTAATGAAATAGTAAGAGATGAGGATTTGAGAAAAATTTGGGAATCCAGATACGCGAAAGGTATGGGGGAATTTATATGGGTAGAATGGCAAGGGGATGGGGTGCCAGGATATCTAAGAGAAGGATCTATAGCCGCGGGTAAACTAGGATTGTTGGCGTGGCGAGCGTGGCGAGTCATGCCGTAGCGACGCCTCGCCATGCGCAAGCGCCTGTGCGATTCTCTTCCCACTCGGTTCGACGGTGTCGTTTGCTATAGTAAACTAGAAGATGGAAGTGAATTAATTTATGATTGTTGTGTATATTTCACCTAATAAAAAAATGAATGATATTTCATTTTTACATGAGAAATTATTTCCGTACAGTCACAGATGTTCAGTAATTTTTAAAACCAATACAGATAAACTACCATTGATTTTAGCTGGAGATTTCAATGTAAATTTTTCAAAAGATGAATCAATGCCATTAATTACGTTTCTCCAAAAAGATTTTCAATTGCAAATTAACAACAATCCAAGAGAACCTACTACCAGATATGCAACAACAATAGATGCTGTTTTTATTAGATATCTTGATAATGTTATGTCCAATACTTTTGTAACATACTTGTTTGATATGTTTTTTAAAATTGTGAATTATCAGTAACTTGTACATATTTATTTCACTTAACTTAGATAGTTTTCAAATATTTAGACTTGTTAGTCAAGTTCAGGTACCTCCGCCGACCTTTTTGGTTCGAACTACCTAAGCACCCTTACATTTTTAGAATTTTGTAATGTACACGACCATTGTCACGTACACTTCTTGCCACCCTCTCACCCCTTAAGAGAGATTTTGTACCGAGAAAGTAACATTTCGAGTTAGCAGTCAGCATTCGTATACAGTACAGTCAAGTAGAATTCAATTTTTCGTGTAACAGAACCAGAACCATTAATTACTAACGTAAAATCATAGTTTATCATTTGTTATATTAGTTTGTATTGGTTACTATTAAAATAAAATAGTTCAAATGTTTGGAAGAACTTTTTTTAACGTCCAACATTAAACATTGGTCATCGAATCCGACCAGAAATATGATTCGTAATCCTGTAGTTCTAGTGCTGTCTTGGATTGATGATATAAACGTGCCAGTAATAAAGCTCCGCAGAGTTTTGGAAGCGATATTGACTTTAATGGTGCTACCCTGGATTTTGCACACAACAGATTTACCGTGTGACTTCCTTGTTCATCTGTGGACCTCAAATACAAACAGGCCCCATAGGCCTTCTCCGAGGCGTCGCAGAAGCCATGGATCTGAATCTTAATTGGGTTTTTGGATAGTGCATGGCGTGGAATGGAAAGTTTGTTGAGACCGCTTAATTCCTTGTAGAATCGAGTCCAACATTAAACATTGGTTCTTTGAGCCGGATGACCAATGTTTAATGTTGGACTCGATTCTACAAGGAATTAAGCGGTCTCAACAATACTTCAGTTATCCTCGACCAATTATCACAGTAATGCTGTCAGAGGCAACATCGAATATAATTTTTACTATTATTATTACTGAAATAAAAAAATTGAGTTTCACATCTGCCAGGCGTCCCGTGACGACACATTTTTTTAATTAGTTTTGAAACCTTTGATTAAACAAACTGCGAAAAAGTTGACAACTGCAAATGTAAGGGCTAGAAAATGACAACAGTGTCAATGATATTGAAAAATTGTTTACTTTTCTAACAAATTAATAAAAACAAAGAGATTGTAAGCAAATGTGTCTAATTTTGTTTTAACAAACCTTTCAAATAGCGTCCAAATTTTTAAGGACCCTGGAGTTCATTATATACGTATATTTTAGGGCTTCTTATGGCCTATTCCAAAATTCTCACTTTCGCAACCTGTATAGTAACATTATCGAGATCCTGAGTGTATGCGAATTATTCAACGACATACGACATCTGCGTATCATATCATAGCAGTAACATATATTATGTACTAAGATAATTATGACTTAAATTATTCATCCTAGTTGATGATACATTTACTCTATGTACGATTCTTGGGCGTCGTTTATTTCGTATTCTGTACGTATACGTATGGTCTATAGTGTATTCAGTGGATTTACGTCTGTAGGTTGTAAAAGCGTTGAAAAGCTAATAAGAGAAGTATTACCGATAATTTATCTCACTTTATCGCTTAACTGGTGGCATGAACACAACTTGCACGTGTAGCCAGTCGTAAGTCTTTTAAATGGTTTTAGCTTTCTTATAAGCTAGGACATTACATAGGAAGAAATGAGAACAGTTTTTGTGACAATAAAAAATAAGTATTTAATTGTAAAATTAAGCCAAGTAAGGGTAAATTTTTTTTTTATTAATGATATAATAAAAAATTAGGAATATACGAAATATTTAATAGAATAGAAGTTTCATCAGTCTTTTAAAATTGTTTCAGATGATGGTCATTATTGTGGTTTAACAGTTGTATTGGGGTCTGGGCAACTAAAACATGACACCTGGTGGCTAAAAATGAAAATACTTGAAAGGTGCAATAATATACGGTGATATACGATGTAATTGTTATTAAAAAAGGTTATTTTTATTGCAATACCGTCCTGTAATTTTCCGTGGAGTAATGAGAAATAGTAGATGTGCTCTAGATCGGGAACAAAGGCTTAAACAACGAAATCTGAATAAAACCAGAAATGAAAACAAATGGTTAATCGAAGAATGTGTCACAGCAGACGATCGTTCTGTTGATCAAACAAACATGGATGAGTAACAGTTTTCACGTGACATGGCTTTGAGTGTATCAGAGTTAAGTTGCAAAATCTTGCGATGTTGGAGTAGAAGTTAAAACGTTGTTTATAGTTCACAAATATGATAAAAAAATGACAGTGATTTCTCTTAAATGCGATGTTTGTAAATATAACGCGCTGATACTTACAGTAACTTTATCGTCTCATTTTTGCCGCATTTTAAGGAACAAATAAATAATATTTCTATTTATCAGAAGTCCAAGGATTATGTAAAAATTCAGTAAAATATTTTGATGAACGGCGAACGTCACGTTGCCGTAGACCCCCTGTCCTTATCACACTCAGCAAGACCCCCCCCCGCCTCATTTTTGCCGCATTTTAACGAACAAATAAATAATATTTCTATCTATCAGAAGTCCAAGGATTGTGTAAAAATTCAGTAAAATATTTTGATGAACGGCGAACGTCACGTTGCCGTAGACCCCCTGTCCTTATCACACTCAGCAAGACCCCCCCCCGCACCCTTGTAAGCGAACGTATTTTATGAACAGCCACTTACAGACCCCATGTTCTTATATCCCCTCTCCTCTTGTCAAATCCCAATACAAAGCTCGAAAACGGCTAATGGTCAATTTTTTTTGTTCAACTTAGTTTACTATTAAAATGTAATACTTCTCATGATTATTTTTTAGGTTTTATTTAACATTTCCGTATTTGGGCTTTGTTGATCCCTTTACATTGACCACATACTTACATATGTACATATGTATATTGGAATCACTCCTGTGGCAAGTAGGGTAAAGGTCCTTTGCAAATTGCAAACGTCTGCTTTGAGTAACCCATCAGTATTCCAATGTAATTACTTCCTGCTTTGAAGTTGTGGGTTGTATTTAATTTAGAGCTTCAACTAAACACCTAATGGCTTGGGCTTTTGCGCGGACCACCCCATAACTACGCCATTGGGCATTTATAAATAGAAATGTAGTTTCCATTTAAAAGGAAACTGATTGTCAGAGTCACATCCGTCCGTTCCCGCATTCGTACTTTAGAATATTATCAAATATAGACAGATAGATAGATGTCTGTGTAAATATACAAGTGTAAGTGTTGTAAAAGGGACTTTAATAGTGCGGGATTATTTGCGTCATTAGAAGTTTAAAAATAAAGAAGTTCTTGTATTTTATGTATCTGCTCCTCAATTCCGGTTAATTTTAAAATCGATAGCAATTTTCTTATTTTGTTTTATGTTAGAAGTAGCTTTAGTGTATATTATTTATTTATTTACACCAGGATATAATAAAACTAGTGCATAAAAATAAAATTAAAAGTTAAAAATTTATGCTATTGTCTTAGCTATTTTAGTAGCTGTAAGTTTTTGTAAATTTTTGAAAATATATTATTACCACCAAGGTTGAAAACATGATTCTGAAAAGGGAGGCTTACAAATTTTTCTACTTTTTCTTTTAATTGTATAGTTCAGGGATGGCTAACCTTTTATGTCCGTGCCACAAAGTCATAAAAATTCTTTTTTAAATAGGTAACGTGCCACAATAAAATTTCATTCGAAATGTTAGCGTGGTGAAACTATACGTAAGTATAATTAAACAAACAAGCAAAAGCAATTCATCTTTAAACAATTTTTTATTAATCAATGTTTTACAAACAGCAATAAGCTAGAAACAAAATTCACCTTAAAAAAATTGTTTTTAATGTGATTTCTGTTGCTGTACACAAGATGATAAAGATTTAATATCTGGTTCATATTTAGTTAATTTCAACAGTACGCATGCAGAGCTCGACTCATCCGTCATTCTATTCCTATATTTATTTTTTATAAAATTTAATTCTGAAAATAGAGATTCACATGCCCACGTCGATGAAAATATTGATAAAATTGCCTTTGCTAATATTTTTAAAGTTTTAAACAATTAAACGTGTCAGGAACTGAATTCCATGTATAGTTAGAATTTCATCTTCTGCAATTTTATTTATTTTATCCAATAATCGATTACTTTCAATAATTTCTAAATCATTTCTTAAATCAACAAATTTTTGGTTCTATATGGTACTTGACTAAAATTCAACTAATTCCATTTCTAATTCATTAAAATTTATCCACTCAAGGACTTTTAAATTTAATTTTTCAAATGGTATTGTATCAGGATATAAAATAAATTTTGATTCGAGCGCTGCGACAGCAACAACATTCAAATACCTTAAGAAGGCGAAACTGGATACGCAAAATTTTTTATCTAATGCGCATCTGTATATACTTCGAAAGAATTCATGCGATATTTTAATAATAAAATGTATAATTTGACGGTTCTAGTTAACATACTAAGACATGTATTCAGTACTACAAATTTATATCATAAACTATAAATTAAGTGTAGATTAATAATTTTTACTTCATTTCTATTAAAAAAGATAACTTAAAAAAAATTTTTGTTTTTGTGCGTGCCATCAAAATTTTCAAACGTGCCACTTGTGGCACGAGTGCCAATGGTTCGCCATCCCTGGTATAGTTATATGCTTACCACTCCCAACTGGATTCAGATATTTTTGAATTTTTTCTTGATCCTGAACCACTCCCAACTGGATGCGCCACTGATCACCCAAATTTTCTTCAAAATAGAAAAGTGTTTTTTGCTTTTTGGAAATTTACTAATAGTCCTACCACCTCTTCTTATGTTTTTCCTTTTTTTTTATTTTTCTACCTTTTAAGATAAACTTTCAATTCTGAACAGGTATAGGGGCAAAAAAGAATATTACAAATAATTACAACTGCCTCGTTCAATCTCTAATATAACCTGAAACATTTTAATGAAGCGGATCACGTAAAAAGCTGATTGCGAGTTATCTGTACTCCCAGTTGATTGTTTCCATCATAACATTGTTGCATTGTAAATAGGTACCTACCTAATAGAAAGTTCATAGCTGAGCTGGTCGCATTTTCCTGGAAATTGAACAAAAGTCACGAACTCTGACCTTATTCTACGAGCTAGTCGTAGAAAACAAAATACATCCGAATATTCATTCAATTCAAAACGTTTTCTGAAGAGATGGGGCGGTTTTCCTGCGGGTTGCAGCAATGTTTTGTAATAAAATTAAAAATTTACTGTGGGTAGTTGATCGATTTCTTGTTTTTGTTTCGAATTCTTATTATAAGATTAAAAATTATTTGTGGAAGATTTGAGTATTTCCTGGTTTAATCCGAATTTAGAAAAGAACTTTTGAAAACAACATGGATGAAATACGACAATAAATAAATAAATAAATAAATAAAAGGGACAACAAATAAATAAGAAGCCTATATAACAGGCAGATATGTGAATTTCTTTTTTAAATATTTCCTAAGGCGAAATAGAGCTCCAGCAAAGGTAAATTCAATATTTCTTTCTGGGAGCTGCAAAATTGGAATTAACAAAAATGTAAGATAATTGTTAAGGAACGCATTTCTTTGTATTTTTAGATGATGAGGAAATATTTTGAACTTTTGCTGTTTATGGTTATTGCCTTACAGTATACAATGCTTTCTATCAGTTACTACCACCGGATGCGCTTCTTGGAAGGTGCGGTTGGGGTAGTAACTGGTCCTTCCCATTATAAATCCTAATGAAGATAAGGTCAATAGCCATGAATGGCGAATGTTCAGAAATATTTTTTGTCGAATAAGTTGAACATTTTTAAGCCAGATCTATTATAGTCTCGCTGAAGATAACTTGTTCTTTGATCAGTTATATCTTTAAACAAAATTATTTAAAGTTAGTAGTAAGTGTAAATAAATAAATTATTCGTACTACGCGTTTTACTACATCGGTCCTTCGAGTATATGTGGTACTTTTGTACAAAAAAGTTCGAAGTTAAAACATCGAACGTATAAACAATAATAATGGTATCTAAGAAACATATTTGTATTATTAAAATAAATTGTGACGAAATTCAAATTAATACGGAAAAAAGGGAACATTACCCCCACGTTTTCTAAATTGGCAACAATTGGGCAGAAGTGCATCCCTGTGTCCTTCCATTTTAAATCCGACCGTGGAGACCAACTTGCAAGTTAAGTCTATGACCAAACTAGTGGTTTATGTTTACGAGGGCGGATCTAATATAAACGAGCCTTTTTAAATTGAGCGCCGGATAGTTGTTCAAGGCGCATACGGGCGTTAGCAACTTGAAGTGGGGATATTAGGTGACACGGAAACGACTCGTCGTATTGCTGTGTTTGCTTGGTTAGTAGCTATCACAATGAGTGAGAAAGAGATGCATAGCAGCGTTGCGCAACGGATTATTATTAAGTTTCTTACACGTGAAAACGTGAAATCAGCTGAAATTTTGCGCAGATTGCTAGCACAGTTTGGAAATGAAACGCTTTCGTGGCAACGGGTAAAAGTTTGGCGCAAAGAATTTAACCAAGGGCGTAATCGTGTAGAAAATGTAAATCATCCTCGTCCAGCATATAGCCGGTTAACATTGCACGTGTTAGAAACCTTATAGAAGGGGACCACCACGCCACTGTGCTTCAGATATCTGTTGAACTCGGCATCAGCTATGGGAGTGTCCACACAATCATAACGAAAAACTGGGGATTCCGAAAAATTTCAGCTCGTTGTGTCCCAAAGTTGCTGAGTGAAGATCAAAAGCTGCTCGATCGCATCGCAGCTTTAACGCAGGCCCAAATCAGTAAAATGCACTAGACTCAGTCGGAGCACCATCCATATAGTCCAAACTTGTCCCCTTGTGATTTCCACATGTTTGGGCCCCTGAAAGAATCACTAGGAGGCGAGCGATTACAGACTGATGAACGTGTGGAGGCGTTTGTGCGCAACTGGATAGACTCCTGTCCTGCTTCTTTTTATGAAAACGAGATGAAATAACTACCAATCCGTTGGGAAAAATGTAAAATCAAACAAAGGGGATATGTTGAAAAATAGAGAAATTTGTATTTTTATGAAAATTTTCAAAATAAATGTTTTATGAACAAAGGCTCGTTTATATTTGATCCATCCTCGTACTAGTTAGACCCTCCCAATTAGGACCAAACTTAAATTTAGTCCTTGCTCTCATGTTGCCTTTATATATACCAGGAATCTAAGGTCCAAAATAAGATTACCACTTATTATTCATTTTAAGTGTGGATTCTAGACACTTTTTTTAGAAAATTATGTACGTATTTCGTTAGGTACGGTATCCTCAGCATTTACGTTTTTCATTTTAGAAAAAGCGCGAGAATAATACATTATGTACTTCAACAGTTTAAAACTCCCAATGTACAAATTACGAGAAACCGCGGTAATTTTTTGTAATATGACGGCTGTCTTTAATTTGCTTGCAGAAACGTTTGTAGTAGTAGGTTCAACGCTATGTACATATTTTCTCAGTTTACCGTTCGTTTAAGTGAAACAATCGCCACCAACGCAAAATAGGTAGTTTTAGTCGTTCGAGCGAAATTAATTTAATAGAACAGACGAGCATTACATAATATAATGTCGATTTGTACATGGTCATGTATATGCATGTATTCGAAATTCCGAATGAGTAATGATTTTCCGCAGTAGGCGAAACATTACATTGACAATATTTAATTGCGACTTAGGTACTTAATTTTTGCAATTATTTATTATTATTTTATATGTATAACTAGCAGCAATACCCGGCGTTGCCCGGGTAAGAATATATTACACGTTTGATGGAACATTCTAGAATATTCGCGAATTTAGAACTATCCAGAACATCCCATAATGATTTTCTAATTTTTTTTAACATTCTGAAACATTCTTGAATGATCTTCAATATTCTGGAACATTCTTGAACATTGCCAAATCATTCTTAACTGTTATAATAAAACATTATTTTACTTCTTAGAACATATTTGAACTCCTGTAACATTCTAAAAAAATCTGCTTCATTCTCATCCCCACTCCGTGCTGTTTTCTGGATGAGTAGTGACATCAGTAGACGACTGGCGGGGATGACTAATCGATTGATAATAATTGATCAGTTATCGACCACTGAGAGTTGAAGATTATTACAGTACTAATATCGCTATTAAAAAATGGGGGTTGGTGGTAGAAGGATGAAAATTAAGGGTTATATGTATTTTTTAATGTCAAATCATAAAACAATAAAAATAAAAAATTTTGTCCAACAAATAAAAAAAGTTAGGGGTGCACCGATTCTCAGACCTACTGAATATGCATATAAAATTTTATAAAAATCGGTCAAGCCGTTTCGGAGGAGTATGGTAACTAATATTGTGACACGAGAATTTTATATACATTAGATTTTTACGAAGTGAGTTGATCAAATATTATTGATAATTTTCAAAAACTACCTGAATTTATTTAGTATTATGAACAATAATATATTAGACGTTTTAACTTCTTTATGGATCCCTAATTATAGACAGACACACCGCCAAGTGTGTTTTCCACCCCCAAAAAAGACAAGCATTAATAGGGCTCCATCTTATCTTTCAGGTATGGAACCCTAAAAGGACAGATATTTAAATCTCCTTTCTATGATCTTGATTGATCAACATTTTTATGAAAGATAAATTCCAATCCACAAAGACAATAAATAACGTAGGTATTAATTTATTGATTTCTGCGATATTCCACGGTGGATAATGTAGGACTTCTGTATCACCCTCGATCAATTATGCACTTGTTGGTGTTGTAGGTTCAAGTCCATTGGCACTTCTGATAATATGTACATAAATTCAGTTTTATTATAAATGTCATAAAACGTTTTCAGTTTTCAAATAATAAATATTTATATTAAGGTACTTCGTTCCTTTCGTGGCAACAAGTAATCATTGATCATTATCCCTACATTTTCAGTCTGCACTTAAATAACTCTTTTTAAATTTACCTTTCTTTATGAAAGACCATAAAATGGCGTGCTCCTAATTGATATTTTGAATCAATAAATCACGACTTGCAGAGTTAGTTTATTGCAAAATGGCACGCTACAGTTTGTACCATCCGAAGACAGGATTTTATTAAAATTATTCTGATTAAAATAATGTAGGTACGTATGTAGATAAGTGAAAGCATTATCAATTATTTAAAACACAGTTTTATGAAAATTTAATTGCAGTTTGTATTATCGATTAATTAAACCGTTCGTGTAACAATATTAAAGGTTGAGAAAGATATTGCAAATTAAAAATATTTTAATATACCACTGATCGTGGATGGAATTTAATCCATATAAATAAGAGAACAGTAATTTAGGTTATTTTGAAAGGACCCATAGATAATAATAAACAATAAATTATAAAGCTTCTTATATGTACTTATAAGGGAGCTTGAAATAAGGTTATAAATTTCTCTCGGCTTTCCAACTTTGAAATAGTTTTTTGTCGTTTTTCTCATAAAATACATTAAAGCTCAAGCATAGGCAGATTAATTCCATTTTAATATCATGAGCTCAAGGAGACTGTAATATTTTTTTGGTGGATGAAAAATTGAGTACGATGAAAACCGCTCTATTTATGAAGAGCTTTAGTTAAGGCTTTTAAGGCATATTTTTTATGGAACTTGATAAATTGTAGTTTATTTATCCTTTAAAGTGTTAACCTCATAAATATATCGGTAGCATTATGTCTAAAATAATTAATAAATATCTCGGTTTATTTTAGGAATACTTTGGTATGGTTATAATTAGACCATCATGATGATAAAAAAATCTAAAAATATATGAATCTTCTTGATTTTGGTCTCAAAATGTACCACTTTACGTCAAAAAAAAAATTATTGAAGCATTTAAAATGATTTGTGATACAATTTTGATTTTGAACGCTTAAACAAAAAGAAGTTTTCTTAGATGACCGTTAACAAAAAACCAAAAAGTTGATATTTGACTTTTTACAGCTTAAAATAAAATCAATGAAAAATAATCAATTTTCATGAATATTTTTGTATAAAAAAGTCGAACTTGTAATCCAAGGCAATATTTTTATTAGATATGTGTTTCAATAATTTAACGATATAATAAGTAGGTTATGGTATGACAGGCTTCTCCCATCCCCCCTTCCCCAACTGACTTTATTTAGATTTTTTTCCTAGAAAGTGATCTTAACTCAACAAAGACTATCTTTGCTTATATTCCACAGAAAAAATCTTTTAATAACGACGGTTAGGGAAGATATAGGGCAAGAGGGGATCTCTACACACCACAACCTAACCCACATTTCACAAAGTGAATGAAACATTAATTCCAAAGGCGATTCGTGTCAACGTGCCTTTTACCAAAATTTATTTTAGGCTGTAGTGAATTTTCTCGACGTTTTTCTTCATTTTTGTATATAGATTACGCAAAAAATATAAGAAGAAAATTATGAAGGACTAGACATGAAAAAATGTGAGCCGTCACGGGACGCCTGGCAGATGTGAAACATCGAGTTTGCACAAGTAATATGCATGAAAGACAATATTACGACAGGAACTAAATATGGCATACTGAAAAAATCAAATATTACAAATTTTTTTCCAAAAAATGATGACTATTGGTTTAATAAACATTTATTTTTATTAAATACAAAATTTAAAAATTCAAAAATTTATTTCAAGTTGCGACAACTCAATTCTTTTAATCAGTGACTTCAGTAATAGTTATATTCGATGTTGCCTCTGACAGCATTACTGTGAAAATTTGTCGAGGATAACTGAAGTATGTTACAAAAGTATTGGACATAACATTATCAAGACATCTAATAAATACAGCATCTATTGTTGTTGTTGTTGCATTACTGGTAGTATGTTCTCTTGGATTGTTGTTAATTTGCAATTGAAATTCTTTTTGGAGGAACATAATTAATGGCATTGATTCATTTTTAGCAAAATTTACATTGAAATCTCCAGCTAAAATAAATGGTAGTTTATCTTTATTGGTTTTAAAACTTATTGGACCTCTGTGACTGTACGGAAATAATTTCTCATGTAAAAATGAAATATCATTAATTTTTTTATTACGTGAAATGTACACAACAATCATAATTAATTCACTTCCATCTTGTAGTTTACTATAGTAAACGACACCGTCGAACCGAGTGGGAAGAGAATCGCACAGGCGCTTGCGCATGGCGAGCGTCGCCACAGCATGCAATCGCCACGATCGCCACGCTAACAATCCGGTTTACCCGCGGCTATAGATTTTGGCCGTCAAAACAAACAATTTGACAAAATATTTTCAAAAAAGGCTTATTTTTCGATTTGTTACTATTGGAAAACCAGATCGAAGTGAAAGTGTATAATTACCATTTACACCTACGGTTTATTTTTTATTTTACATAAATATAGATATCTTAATGTAAAATAGCAGAAACGCTTAAGAGAACGTCCATTAATTAATTAACATAAGATATATTTTAATTTTAATTTGGACCTCATTCTCTCCCTTAGTTAAATATGGTGTAATGTGTTGTGCTGGGACCCCCCTCGCTCTAACATAAAATTTACCCTATAAGGAATGGATATGAGTTAAAAAGTTGATGTGGGATTTTTAAAAACCTCCCTGATGAGAATTTGCCGAGCCATTCATTTTGATCTCAGGTAATCAGTGGACGTTCTCTAATCAGCTTGCGGCAGTTTATGAACTCCTTAGTTTTCATTTTGGCATCAAATTAGCCCCTATAAGCCCCTAATATCGACTCCATTAGGTGGTGGTTTATTGAATTTCGATGAGCACAAAGGAAGCTAAGAACACTTCTGACAATTTTAATCAAGGGAGAAAGTGACAGGTTGGAAATACGATAAGGGTATCTTACTACCTTAAAAACATAATGGAACAAAATTATTAGGGGAGATCTGAGCTTTTGATTGCCAAAGGGTACATTTAGAACTTTAAATACCAATACGTATTGTGGTTGTGTGCTCACCTGATGTGATCGTCTTATGACTCGTAGTAACTTGAGAAACTTTTCTCGAGCATGACGAATAAACGACTTCTCCACTTTTGTCGGGGCTGTCGCAGTATCGGCACGCATGATTTTTCCGTTTTTCACGTCATTGTCGTTTTTTTTTCTTGGTAATTCCCCTTTGCCACCGGGTCGCTTAGATCGTGACACCGATCGGGGACACTTTTTTTAAATAGTATCGATTGAAGAAAAGGGCAGCGATCGTAGAAAACTTTTTTTAGCGTACCTATAGGTGACACGTAACCGAAAAATTTTTTTAACGGTGGCTATGTGGTGATGGTACGAATACTTCCAGTGTCGAACTCGTTTGTCGGTCACATTCTAATCGAGAATTGGTTTTCGAAAAGCGTTCCGGGAGATTCGTCGGGAATTATCGTGTGAGTACGAATCCAGACATGTTTTTATACGTATTAAGATATCACTTTTTTCGTTTCATTCTGACGACAGGTAATAAATTAAGCTACTGAAAGTTCCCCAGTTCATGCAAATTGGAGGAATCGTGTAACCTTTTTAGTACCAAGTCTTTGTTTCTGTAAATGAAAATTCCATTAGGGAAATGAAGGAATAGAGACGCTTTCGCACAGATTACGTAAGCTTACCATAACTGTTAATCATCTCGTCTATTAGAGTTAGTTTTGTCTAATGTTTTAGGTGGCCATTTAAAACCGATACAGTTATATTCTAAGTACATATTTATGGTAAAAAAGTAGAAACGATTCAGATAAACATTTTTATAAAAAGCAAAATAGGTGATAGGTAGGTATTTATTCCAGTATTAAAAAATTTAAGATTTATGAAGTAGTAAATAATCTACACAAAATATTATGCAGTCAATAAGAAAATTACTAGAATATTGGAGAGGAGTGGTAGCAGTGACAGGGGACACTTCCATTAAAGAAGAAAATTACTGCATCTATTGCAAAAATCATGACCACTCCTACCATAATTTAATGATTTCACTTAACCTAAACCCTGTTCAGGGTCATAAGGTTACATTAGGAAATGATAACACGAACGAAGTGAAAGTTGTTTCTGCCTTGTGTCCCTATCCTTATAGTTGTAGCAAAAAAAAAATCTTATTTGTGGAGGTAAAAACAGATTTGGGTATTCTTTTAAACTTCAACAATAAGTTCTACTTATTCTATAAGATTTTTGAAAAAATCGATAGAGTTGGCCTCTACTATATGGAAGTTAATCATACTGATATTTGATAATCGTAGGCTTTCACGGCCGGCATTTGTATGGCAACCAAGTATTTTCAAGGCATAACAACCCGGAAAATACTTGGTTACCATACTGATATTTATTAAGGAAAACATTTTGAAAACTTTCACTTAATTCTTTTTAACTTCGACCTACAAGGCCATCTTTAGAAGAAGGATTAATAACTAAATATTTGTTCTTAAATACCAACAACTTTTTTTGGGATTAGGGTGGGGGAGGTAAAATCTTTTCACACATTCTTACAATAAGTGAGTCGTAAACATTCTCCATTTCATTTGTTATGGGGCTGTTCATAAAATACGTCACACAAAAATTAGCTTTTTTTTACCTCTTTCTCCCTCCCCCGGTTGTCACGCTGTCACACTTTCTGTGACCCCCCTGTAAATATTACGTCACAAAAACTAAACACCCCCCCCTGAACATGATAAATTTTTATTGATAATACACAAATTTTGATAGTCAAAAATATTTATTTTATTTTCATAATAAAATTTAAATAAATCAATAAATATCTTTTGTAATGAACAAATAAATAATATTTATATTTATCAGAATTCCAAGGATTCTGTAATAATTCGGTAAAATGTTCTTATGTTTCTGTTCGAATTTTAATGCGAATTTAATTTTTATTGACTAGAATTGCTAACTTTGTACTTTTGTCCTTTACATGTAATATTTTGACATTTTATTTTTTTGTCGAATGTGTGACCAGTTTTTTTCTATATAATTCATAAAATTAAACTTATAAACGTTCTCCCCGTTTGGCATATGCAAATAGAATTACATGTACCTACTGCAACATAATTTACATACTCCACTTTTTAGAATCATTATGTTTTGTCTTTTCTATTGTTAATGAATTTAAATAAATTGTTTACAGTTCTGAAAGCAATCATGACATTTTCTGCTTTTATTGCTTTAGATATTTTAATGGTAGAAGGATCTAAATACGTTAAAGTATTAAATTTACAAATTTTAGATGTGACATAAGGGTATATCCATAAGATACAAATATCAGATTTAAATAAAAATTTTAGGGATCTTTGTTTAGGAGCCGTTCATAAAATACGTTCGCATACAAGGGGGGACGGGGGGTCTACACCGTTCATCAGAAAATTTTACTGAATTTTTACAGAATCCTTGGACTTCTGATAAATAGAAATATTATTTATTTGTTCGTTACAAAAGATATTTATTAGTTTATTTAAATTTTATTATGAAAACAAAATAAATATTTTTGACTATCAAAATTTGTGTATTATCAATCAAAATTTATCAGGTGGGTGTTCAGTTTTTGTGACGTAATATTTACAGGGGGTCACAGAAAGCGTGACAACCGGGCGGGAGGGGGTTAAAAAAAGCTAATTTTAGTGTGACGTATTTTATGAACAGCCCCTTAGTAACTGCTATACAATTACAAATACATACTCTGATAGTGGTTTATAATATCGATTCGCATTAAACTACAAAATCTTACTATATACTTTCGGTTGTTTTATAAGATAAACTTAACTAAATAGTTTTAAATATTTTTTCTCTAAAGTTTACGGTTTCGGAGATGTAAATTCAACTTTTCTGCATTTTTAAATTCGTATATAACAATAACGCGGACTTTTGCTCGGATATGAAAGCTTACACAGTGTTTGCAGTAGCATTTTTAGTAGAAACTGATTTATTGACTGAGGATATACTTAATCAAAGCTTCCACTATCAATAACAGAACCTGGCGATCGGCACGTTCACAAAATATTACGTCGAGGAACTGAGTCCGAGTTTAAATTTAGTTTTAGTTTCGTTTTATTTATTTTCTATTCATTCATCGTTCATTTCAACTTCGAAGGGAAGTAAGAGAACGAGCAATAATTATTAATTAATTATTAAACGTAATTACGTGGAGTGCCTTACTTTTAATTAGGACACTTTTCTAACCCCACCTAACAATTAGTGAAATTTGGTGAAATATTTTGAAATCCCCCCTCCCCTTTACTCATTTTTCCTATAATGAATTTTTAATTAAAATGAGACAGGAAATTATAATAATTCCTTGAACTCCTCTTACTTCAGATTTCTTCTATAATGAATTTTAAATAAAAATTAAAAAAATCTTTGAATTAGAAGATTAGATTTTTAATCATGGACGTAACCCGGGAGTAGCAGGGAGCCCTGCAACTGCCTATTTTCTCAAAATCCCCTAAAAGTTACTATAATTTTCTTTTTTTGTAATATATATTTTTAAAAATTGTTTTGAATTAAAATTTGAACTGTATGTATCAGTTTAGTTTCAAATAACTTAAGAAAACATGCTGTTATTTCGTATTCAAATTCGGCTCTCCCCTCAACAAAATCCTACCTATATCCCTTGTTTTCAATAATCCTCCTCCCTTTAAGTGAAATTTGATAATATTTTGTTGGACTCCCCATCTCATTTTGATTTTACACAGCCAACAAGCTGTGATAAAAATAATGATTTCATTTCGACGCTTTTGCTGATATTCTTGCATATTAATTGCTATCCACAGTCTTCCATTTAACCTTCGGGGTTGCATATAAACAAGTTGTAGTCGATTTTCCAAGAAAACGTATTGCAAACGTTCCCACGAACGTCCCGTTCAAATTAAAACATCATTGAACTACAGTTATCGTTTTAAAATTAATACGTTCGAGGGAAATGGCATTGAGGGGTGGTACTCGGGTTCTGATGAAACCCCAAGGGTAAATGCAAGCAGGTAAACAGCTGAAAATAGAACATCAACAACGTTTTTCCTGTAAAAATGAATAGTCCTTACGTCAGTGCAGATAAAGTTAAACATTTCTAATTAAAATTGTCCATTTAAGTGTTGACTAGAAACTTATTGAGTGATTGTATTAGAATTTTAATTTAGTCCCCTATTTCTGTATATTTTTCACTATTTTTAGTAATGATCAGCAAAACTTTTTCGATTATTTCATCAAATTCATTAACACACCGAATTTAGTTGAGCTGCATCCAATGCAGCACACTCGCTTCAATTTATTTTGTTAAATAAATTTTAGTAAAAAGTTAATTATTTCTAATTAACATTGTCCAATTGAATATTGAGTAGATGCATATTGAGCGAATTTTAATTGAATTCTGCGTATTTTTCAGTTTGTTTCGTTCATTAATTAGTTTCAGAATTTAGTTGATCTACTTTCAACATACAATACTCGCTGTATTTTATCATGAGCCGCCACTGTTTGTTAAATATAAAATAGGAAGAGGCATGGAGAAAGAAAAAGTACCTCAATTCTGTTTATTGCCTAAATAAGAGCAACAAGTTTTTTCATTTCCAACTTGTTTACTTGCTCTTTGTGGAATTTTAGTAGTTTTTTGGGGAATACTTTCTTGTAATGTACTCTTCATTTGCTCCGGCGGGAATAATCTTAATCCTACCTGTAACCTTTCTAAATCTTTGAAGCACTAAGTTCGCAAAACTTTACGGAGATAACTTTATGAATTATGTCATTGAGCTTTATTTAAGCTGCATTGTGGATGGAGAATATATATATGTAGATCAAAAATACTGTTAAATAATAGCTAATATTTAATAAAAAAAAATATTTAATTTATCTACTTGTTTTTGAGTAAAACTTAATCATTAACTGTATCATTCATAAAAGAACAGAATGTTTCGACAGAATTTTCACCATATCCACTGTTTCTAAAAGTTAACATTTTATCTCAGTTTTTAAAATTTAGTGTTTAGTTTCCATTTCACTACATATTAGTGCCAGAAGTAAATTATATATTAAAAATTTTATTCCCCCTAAATTGTTTTTTCCATATCTGATGACTTTACTATCATAGTTTCTTTGACTGTTTTCTGTCGATAATTTCGAATAAATACAACAAGAGATGTAGGTAAGTATGGGACACGTTTCAAATTAAACGACAACTTAATTGAGTTACTGTTACGATAGTGGGTTCTCAAGGGTCTTCACTTGGGAAATCAAAAGGATATATTGTAGTATCAGTTGTACGTATGTATATGGTGTATAGGTAGGTAGGTAGTGAAATTCTCTGGAGCTTTATTTGATTTTTATTATTAACATCGCACAACGCACTGATCTCGAAGCAATTAAAAATAAATTCCATTTTTTTCGGTGTCATTGTGAAAAGATTACGATTTAATTAAAACATTCTATTTTGAAAAAAATTAATTTAGTTTAACAATATTATGTATGTAGAATTGATCATGCATTATTCAGGCCACTTAAGGTCTCCCTCCTTTAAGGAAATATGCAGAATTTTGAGAAGGAGGAGGATAAATTTCACCAAGACAATTAACTTTACATTTTATATTTTTCAGTCAAAAGCTAGGTATATTTATTTACAATATTTAAATCTGAATCATTTAAAAAGTTTTTCCACAATTTCCTTTACTACTTTTTTTTTTAGAATTCAATAATTGTTGTTATTATTTAAAAGTTTCCTTTTTCTCTCCTACGTTCGTTTTTGCCCTCTCCGCGTAGTCACGTAAAATTAACCTCCTGCCCTTTATTAAAATGTTTACCTCTTCCTCTCTTAAAAAAATTGTAAAGAACTGGATCGATGAAACTTCTAAGTAATGTAAATTCATAATATAGATTAATAAATAACAGAACAAAGAAGTTGCAGGAAGTTTATTATACTACAATAACTATTTCGGCATACAACACCTTCTTTAGGTGGAGAAATAATCTCATAAAATGTACTTGGTGGTATCAAACAATTTTTCATTCTTTCTAATAATTATTAGTATTAGAATAATTAAGCTAAATAAGTCTAGACTTTTTTCTCTACCTCTCGATAATTTTATCGTGTCGTAAAGAAAAAAATACTAGAATGAGAATAGTTTAGTAAAATTAGTGATAAGAACTGTAAAAAATGTTTTCTAATCAAGTCAATTTTACTATAATTCAGTCTCAACACCGAACGTAGATTGACTAGACATTTCTAGTAAAATCTCCTTGAGCGTCTGCTCGTCCATATAATTGACAGATTTTTTAGTCATGTTTGCTAGAATTCTAGCAATATTTTCATGATTGTTTTCTCCGTGTATAGTTACAATTTAGTTCAAGTATTAAACTAAAAGTAGTGGGGTAATTATAATAATAATTGAATGTTAAGTGATAGTCCGATATCCAAGGCATAAAGCAGCGAACAGTTGAAAAAATCTGAAAAAATCTATCTTATGCAGAATTTCATCAGTTTTATGAAAAAAAAAATGTTTTTTGTTAAAATTTGTATTTTTTCAATAAATGTGACGTTTGTTCTATTTTTTAATATTCTACCAAGTGACGTTATACTCGAGAAACATGAGGTCAAAGTTTCAACCCAAAAAAATTATAAGCTAAAACTTATACTTAATATTTTGTAAGGAACCAAGGAAGTTTTGTTAAACACCATAAATCCTACAATTTTCTGTAGACTCATTAGAATTGATACTGTTTTTCCATATTTTTGCAATTAATTTGTGATTTACTGTTTGGAAAAAAATTTAATTTACAGGAAATTCTGTGACGAAGAATTGTCTCTGTCTAAAAGCTAGATGTATGCAAAAAAACAAAAAAAAAAATTGCACTTTTTTCGTAAATTATTGATAAATAAATAAATGAAGCCGATACCCTAGTTGTTGATTAAAAATATATTTTTCTCGAATTCCTGGTTAAATTCTGCATAAGGTAGAATTTGCCCAAAGATTTTCTCAACTCTGTTATGAAAGTTAAATTAAAACGAGCTACGGATATCAGACTATAAGGAAGAATTTCTTAAGTCGATTTAATTGATTTTTTTTTTAAGTTTCTAACAAATTTAATTTAATTCCCTTATTTTCTGCATGTAACAACTTATAAATTTTTGGAAAAATAGTAAACGATTAGCATAGGTAGAGTGGTTATTTTTCTTTTCAAAACATTCCTTGTGTTAAAAGACCTTTCAGCCTACCCAAAATATAATATATATAAATTTCAAATTTTTTAGAGACAAAAATGTTAAGAAAAGTAGGTTAAATTTTAGATGATCAATTCTTCCTCATTTAACATTTAATTACTGTTACCCTACTACATATACTTAGTTTAGTATTTAAGCTGAATTGTAACTAGTTTAAGTTTAGATTACTTCTTCCCCTAAAGAAGGCATTGTATGCCGAGATTATTGTAGTTAATTTCTTTGTTGTGTTATTTATTAACCCAATTAATAAAGAATTAAATATTTCGTTTTTGTGAGACAAACCTACCAGATGTTTAAATTTTATTAAATACTTATTAAAAATTAAAATTGCATCACTTGATATGACTAACTAGGTACGTATTATTTATCAATAAATGTTAAACAAAAATGTAAATTGTAACATTTAAACGTTTTAACTAACCGGTTTTCCTTCAATATTATTTGTCCGAATTAATCTATGTATCTAAAACGAAATTGCAAGATTCTTTTCGAACAGCAGGTACTTGAAAGCTACTATATAACTACCACGTACTCATAAAATGTAATTATACAAGTGCGGGGACCACTGAACTCTAATCTAGTTGAAACTTTTCGGCATTTAGAACGTAGGTTGGTAGGTACCTACCTTCGGAAAAGAGAGAGGAAAATCTAGGTCATTACTATTTTCGAATAAATAGATATAAGATATTATTTGTACATATATGTATATAATATAAAGTTAACCCGTGCGAAATGCGTATATATAACATATATTAGAATGAAAAACTGGTCCGGATTACTTTTTGATATATGTAGGGATAATCTCCCGGCTCATTTTGATGTTCAAACCTTGTGAACCCATTTTTTGCTGTACCTAAAATATAGCTGAGGCCAACCTATTTCACGATAATGATAAAAATATTATATCGTATACGTAATAGAGAATAAAGTCCGCTGAAAGTCAGCTAGCTGTATTTCGTCACTTGGAACACTATTTCGAATAACTGACGGTGAGTCTGAATCAAAAAATTTTAATAACTTACGATGAAGAAACAATCAAAACATTTGTTATGGCATTTTTAGGAGTACTAAAGTTTTGAACAATATTCCTGAAGATGCCCTAAAAAGGCGAAATGTGTTCATTAGGTACTTCAAAAGGTAAGAAAAACCAATAAATTGTATTATTGTCCCCTGTTAAGGGTTGGGCTGTGGTTGGCAAAAATTGCTCCGATTCAATTTCAAATGAGACCAACATAAATCCTTCAAGAGATAACAAACGTATATCATAAAATTATATTTACTTCTTGGGGATTGAGTTGTGGTGCTACTATATCCTAATCTTTAAGAGATTAAAAAGATGAAATAAGTTGAATAATCTTCACAACATAATGAGTTTTATATGGCCGATTACAAATTAAATAACATTACTTCAAGTGGGTTGGGTTTTGGTTGGCAAAAACTGCTCTAATACAATTTCAACTACGAGCAAAATTGCTTTAATTGATTTTGAACTATTGAAAACATATTATGTTCACAAAATGTCAGTTGTATGTAATGAAAATATGTATTCTTAAAGGTATTTTAATTAAAGGTTTTAAAAACTAAATGTAACTATTCAATTGTATCTAAACTAACAACCAGTTTTGTAAACTTTTTACGCTAAGAACATGTGCTATCTATTTACTATGTTACAATAAATAAAATTCTAATGGACTCTCTATTTAATAATAAATGTCAACGGGACTTGTTGTAAATAGTTTTACCTACTTTTTATCATAAATATTGTTGTAAATTATTCTTTTAATACATTCCTCATTTATTTTTTATCACAACGAAAACAAACCATTATTTAAGATACCTACAATATTTGTATTGGAGCTGTTCATAAAATACATCACGCTAAAATTAACTTTTTTCGCCCCCCTCCCCGGTTGTCACGCTGTGTCACACTTTCTGTGACCCCCCTTGTAAATATTACGTCACAAAAACTAAACACCCTCCCCTGAACAAGATAAATTTTGATTGATAATACACAAATTTTGATAGTCAAAAATAATTATTTTATTTTAATAATAAAATTTAAATAAATTAATAAATATCTTTTGTAACGAACAAATAAATAATATTTCTATTTATCAGAAGTCCAAGGATTCTGTAAAAATTCAGCAAAATTTTTTTATGAACGGCCGACGTCACGTTGCTGTAGACCCCCTGCCCCCTTGTCACATCTTGTCACACAAAGCAAGACCCTCTTGTATGCAAACGTATTTTATGAACGGCCCCATTGTTATTTTTAGACTATTTCTGGTTCTTTCTTATGTATATTTCAACAAACTTTAACTTTGTGGTTTTTTTAAACCTAGAGCTTTGTGGATATCGCGGTCTGTTTTTTTTTTGTACTTCTGTGCGAAAGCCATAATGAATGAACTTTTCTGAATGTAGGGTTCCATACAATAAATTTATGATTGATTGATAGATAAGACAATTTTAGTCATTCAATTGAATTTTAAGGATAAGTTGAAGGAAAAGTTTTTTAAACTTTGTTTTTCTTATTCAATTTTTTATTACTGTATGAAACCCTATGAAAAATGAGATGTATTTATTAAAATGTATTACTAGGTCACATCACCGCAGAAAAGGTACGGGAAGAGCCCGGCGCGACACGGCAATCTATTTCATATCCGCTGGTCTGCAGACCGCGTGTTCGAGATCCCGAAATACAACCCCGTGATTTTCGCGCGAGACCTACCGACGGCGACTAGGAGGCAGGCACGGTGAAGAGGGAGAACTTATGGGAGTCAGTCGTGCACTGACCTAGTGCGGCAGTATCAGTTGAGTTTCCCAGCAGACGCAAAGGCAGAAGCAGGAGGTCCCGGTCGATATAAACGAAGCGCGCATGCAGATGTAGCACCGCGGTTCTCACATCCATCCCTATACTACATACATAAATATAATATATATATAGAGAGGCGTCGCGACGCGGCAAGCGCGTCCATACCAGGTCAGGTCATTGTCAAAGAGAGGGAGGCTTTCGGTCGGTTCTCGACGGGGGCGACATCTGGCGATGGTCGGAAATCATTTCCGCCAATGTCAATGTCAGTCAGCTGATTACTGCATGCCGTGGCCTGGAATGTTGGACATGAAAAGCGGAAGTAAAACCATCATCGACATGCAGTCTCGTCAGTACGACGCGACGCTTTCTGTTATTTTCTTTATGCTGCTATGTATGTATGTGGTACGTAGGTAGCGTATGTACAATTGTACACACTATACACTTTCAAGGTCGGGTGGGAATTGGAAAACGCGGAAACTGGGAAAATAAAAAGGACGACGTCGTCGTCCATTTCCTTAAAAGTGAAAGTCTGAGAGCGCAATGTTTCTGAACATTCTTATCAGCATTGCGTAGATGGGCGAAAAATCGAGAAAATTAAATTATGATAGTACATATGAAAAATATGGTACAATTTGAGGAAGCAATATGTAATGTAATTAAAAGGATAAGGGGGTAATTTTTGATGTGAAACATCTATAGGCGCGGGTAAACCGGATTGTTGGCGTGGCGATCGTGGCGATTGCATGCGCCTATGCGATTCTCTTCCCACTCGGTTCGACGGTGTCGTTTACTATAGTAAACTAGAATATGGAAGTGAATTAATTATGATTGTTGTACGTACATTTCACCTATTAAAAAAATTACCTAATGATATTTCATTTTTACATGAGAAATTATTTACGTACAGTCACAGAGGTTCAATAATTTTTAAAACCAATAAAGATAAACTACCATTGATTTGAGCTGGAGATTTCAATGGAAATTTTGCTAAAGATGAATCAATGCCATTAATTACGTTCCTCCAAAAATAATTTCAATTGCAAATTAACAACAATCCAAGAGAACCTTCTACCAGATATGCAACAACAATAGATGCTGTAGGTATTTATTAGATGTCTTGATAATGTTATGTCCAATACTTTTGTAACATACTTCAGTTATCCTCGACCAATTATCACAGTAATGGTATCAGAGGCAACATCGAATATAACTATCACTGAAGTCACTGATTAAAAGAATTGAGTTGTCGCAATTTGAAATAAATTTTTGAATTTTTAATTTTTGTATTTAATAAAAAAAAAGGTTAATTAAATAAATAGTCATAATTTTGTGGAAAAAATTCGTAATATTTGATTTTTTCATTATGCCATATTTAGTTCCTGTCGTAATATTGTCTTTCATGCATATATTACTTGTGCAAATTCGATGTTTCACATCTGCCAGGCGTCCCGTGACGGCTCACATTGTTTTTTAATTAAATGCGGAAGTTTGAGAATTTCGAGTTTATACCATCACATTTCCAATTTAGTAGTTCAAAGGACGAAGATTTATGCAAAATGAAATGAGTTCTATTTAGCACCTATTTTCTAAAATTTATACCTACCCAATTAAAGTATGTGTCAAAATGTTATTCATGCTATCAATGTTCATGTTTTTACTAGTTTTCTTAGTAAGCTTTCAAAAATTACCTCACCTTATTTCAAGTGTGGAAACTTATGAAGGGCGATAGAAGGAAAAATATCGACAAAAACATTAAGGAAATACCCATGTCCTAAATTTGAAAAGGGTAGTTACTTGTATTAAATTGCCCTCGTTTCATTCCCTGCAAACGTTTAGAATAAATTTTCTTCTATATTATCTACCTATTTCATTCTCTAAGTCATCATATCCTAAGTTTAATTATAAGTACTTTTTCATAGGCTGTGATAATCAGTAACATTTTTAATGGACAGGCAAAAACACTAATTTGAAATATAGGATTTTTAGACTTGTTCCTGAATTTGTAACAAGTTCTCCTCTTGTCCTTTTAAAGTCCCAGTTTAATCAGAAGCACTCTTATCATTATAGGTTTTGATAACTAGTAATATTTTTGATGGACAAATAGGGACACTAATTTGAAATCCCAGATCTTCAGATAGGTTTTTCTGAACATGTACCTATCATTAAGTCTTTCTCTAGTCGTTCTAACGCCCTAGTTCGATCAAAACTACCCTATTAAAATAGGTTTTAATAATCCCTAATATTGTTAATGGACAGACAATGATACTGAATGGAAATATCTATGATTTTCAGAGTTCTACGGGAATTAGTTTAATAACGCCTTCCTTCAGTGTCTTATTATTTTTTTTATTATTTATTGAGTAATAATTTATATGTAGATACTCTTTGAAAATAGCCCGTCGGCCGAAATAATTGTAGAGTTGTGAATAAATTCTTTCGTTGAAACTTTTCTGTTTTATTTTAATATATTAACAATGTTTTATCAAAATTGCACCTTAGACAGTTTAGATAATGTTTTTGATGGTTAGACACTAACATGAAATTCTTGATTCTCAGATTCTTTCCTGAATTTGTATCAAAAGTCTTATTTCAATTCGAAGAAGGTCCCAGATCAACCAGAAATATTTTGGTATTTTAGTAGTTAGGAATATTTTGGATCCCAGACACAGGCACTAATTTGGAATTTGTGACTTTAAAACTTTTTCTTGGATTTGTGTCATTGCCTTTTGAAGTCCTTACCCCAATTTTTCTGAACTTGTATAATGGTCTTTCTTTAGTTTTTTTCTTAAAGTTCCGCACCTCAAAAGGTAAAAGCGGAACCCTTATAGGATCACTTCGTTGTCCGTCCGTCCGTCCGTCTGTCAAGACCCTTTTTCTCAAGAACGCGTGGAGGTATCAAGCTAAAATTTATACCAAATACTTAGGTCTATTGTCCCTTTGAGCTGTGAAAAAATCAAACTTCTTAGCCAATGCAATCAAAAGATACAGTCGTTTATGCCGCAAATTTCCGCAAATTTTCGAATCAAAACCTACAGGGTACTTCCCGTGAACTCAGAATCTTGAAATTTGGTACGAAGCAACGTCTTATAGCACAGATAAAGGAAAAATTGCGAAAACCGTAAATTTTTAGTTACATCATATAATAAAAATATTTTTAATAATTTTAAAGTTACTACCCTTTTCCTCATGAACGCGTAGAGGTATTAAATTGAAATTCATATCAAATACTCAGGTCTATAATACCTTTAAGCTGTAACAAAATCAAACTTCTATGTCAACGCAATCAAAAGAATAAAATTTAAGCCGCATATTTTCAAACTCGCAACTACTCGCAAGAGAATCAAAACCTAAACAGTACTTTCAGTCGATTTAGAATCTTGAAATTTGGCATGAAGCAAAGTTTTATAGCACATATAAAGGAAAAATTCCGCAAACCTTAAATTTTTAGTTACATCACATATTTACATCACATATATACAGGTTTGTACGGAACCCTCGGTGCACGAGTTCGACTCGCACTTGGCCGGAATTTTTTGTAGAATTATACATCTGCAGAGGTTACATCAGTAGATATAGCAATATCAATGATAAGGGACGTATATCAAGCTAGCACGACAAAGTTATTTTTCCGATTTCTGACTTGCACTATAATTTGTCGCTAATTTGTAACCAAATCCATAAATTTGTCGCTCGTACCATAATCAGCTGGTATGCTAGTTTGATATCAAGCTGGCACTACACAGCGTATCTAGAAAAGGAAATGTCGTAGGATATTACTGTAAAGACTATAATTTATCGCTGAAAGATGACACATTCAAAGAATTTGTCGCTAGTCTTATCTCCAACTGATAAGCAAAAACTGCTGGAAAACAATCCAACAATTAATCGAGGAGTTCTTTGTTACATTTATTTTAAGAAATCGGATTTATTTACCAAATTTTTTAAATTAGGTTTTCCCTATTTCCCCCAAATTGGGCAACCCATTAACTTTCGAAAGTTTGATGGCTTTCCAGTAGTTTTTGCTTATTAGTTGGAGATAAGACTAGCGACAAATTCTTTGAATGTGTCATCTTTCAGCGATAAATTATAGTCTTTACAGTAATATCCTACGACATTTCCTTTTCTAGATACGCTGTGTAGTGCCAGCTTGATATCAAGCTAGCATACCAGCTGATTATGGTACGAGCGACAAATTTTTGGATTTGGTAACAAATTAGCGACAAATTATAGTGCAAATCAGAAATCGGAAAAATAACTTTGTCGTGCTGGCTTGATATACGTTGATTAGGGTGGTGTTTAGAAAAGAATTCACTCGGAGCAAAGCTCAATTGTAACGTTCCCTCCCTTACGATCTTCAAAAACAAAAAAATAAAAATTAAATAATAGAATAATTCAAGTAAGTTTGTTATTGTGGGTGGGTAAGTATTTCTATTTTTATTTTCATAAGAATGTTACAAAAAAGTGAGGTATTTTAACGTTAGAGGGTCTATAAAGTACCCATTAACTCCAAGAAACTTTTGTAACTCTATTCATTTTTTTCAAAAGAGTACATTTGAAAATGGCGTAAAAGCCGAAACGGTATCGTCAAGTAAATAAATATTTTTGTGAAACAAAACCAAGTGTGTTTTGTTCTTTGTTTAAGTTATCATGATCATCCATGATCCATCACTAAATGGAAAAAATCCACAATAGTAATAACATAAATAACAACCAAACAATAGCCTATTGGAAAAACAAATTAAGCAGAATTGTTTATTTAACAATAAGCTCGCTAGATATTTTGGGAGGATGACAGTGTTTGTTAATAAGATGCTCTTGTTTTCAACAATAAATTAACGATTCGCGTGGCTCGATTATTGGTTTTATACACAAGTAGCGATAATATTAGGAGTGTTTTGCGTTGTTTTATTTGTAGGTACTCGGTATTTGATGATTTTGAATAAAAAATTAAACAATACAAAAGTAAGTTACAGAATGGAATGTATTCCACCCTACTTTTTTGATTACCGATATACCAAACATGTGATGTAATATTTAACGAATGATAAGGTATTTATAACTTTTTATTCCTGATGATAACTACCAGAAACGTATGAAGTCTTAAGGACGTTCCCAAAAAAATTTATTTACTTACGATTCTTTTGAAACTTAAAATACACATACTTATAAGTGTCCTTAATATGTAGCAATTTTTTCCAATCGTTCTTGGGGTAGTAAATTTCTGAATATTGACTATTAAAATTTGCATATTTAACATGGGAACCCTATCCAGGTCGATGTTAAAGCGAATGTTTTATTAAATACCTAACAATAGTAATTTTCTTAGAATTGTTTTAAAAAACTGAGAACTATTAATTAATGATATAACGAATATCTTTCTGTAAAGATCACTATGACAAGCGGTATTAGTTTTGTTATAAAAAAATATTAAAAATGAGCTAATTTTTATAACAAGTAAAATATTTATTCGTATTTAATATAAATAAGTAGCATATTAACATCATAAACTTTGAATTAACATAAAATACTAGTAACATATTTTTTTTCTCTACATAAAAAACACGTATCTCAAGCACAGTAAAAATACAATGCTGCCAGATCTGAAAAACGACGCAATGGAATAATTTTTGTACGTAGTTCTGCGCATGTGAGCAGAGGCGAAAGAATGTACTGTATCTCAACTATTTTTTATTGTAGTCATGGTAGTTTACATAGGGGGAATTTTTGAACACAACTGCTCTTTGGGAACGTCCTTAAATTAAATATTAAAAGTTGTTTTTCTTTCATTGTCAAATATGAGAAAGTATGATAAATATTCATAAGGGGCTTCTGACAACGAGGCTAGAGTATAAAATTTCTGTGCGTTACTATTTTATTAAAAATTGATAACATACGATTTTATGTTTTGATCAACAGAAAAAGACACTGATTGGACATATCAATGATTTTCAGACTTCTTCCTGAATTTGTATCATAAAGTTTTCTTTCAGTTCTTTCAAGATCTTAGCTTAACAAGAAGTACCCTATTATTAAAAGTTTTCATAGTAATATTTTTGATAGACAGGCAATGACACTAATTAGGAATATCTATGATTTTAAGACTTCTTCTTGAACTTGTATCGTAAAGTCTTCCTTAAGTTCTAAAAGGCGTTTTCTTTCTTTCTTTATATTTAAAAGATGTGTCTTAAGAAAAATCCAGTTTTAGACAGTATAATAAGCCACATTCAATCTTTCCCTAGCCCTTAACTGAAAGTTGCAATTGATTAGTTTTGTCCCTAAGTAATACCACTTGTTACTGTACTGGGTACAAGTACATACCATTAGTCATATTATTAAGAACTTTGGACATGTTTGAAGCTTCTTGTGCTTTTTCAAAAAACACATGTTAGTTTTTTTTTTAATATCATATAAATGTTTGTTAAATATTTTGAAGATTTGTAATTTAAGGGGAAATTAATAACTTCATATGACTGCATCATGCTTTAATCATGGGAAAATTTGAGATCGATGATGGAAACATTTGTAATTTGTGTTGTTGTAAATAATACATGTATGAAACTGAGCAAGTAGTTTCTTATGTTTTCATACCGCAATTTAACCTCTAAAGTTAACCCCATCATAGTGAGTATCAATAACAGTTGTCAAAAACACTTTGAATTTGTAACAATTCAATATTAGAAAGTTGGGAGACCACTCCAAGGAGCGAAATCTACAAAGTAGGTAATCTACGAGACAAAAAAATTTGAGAATCATTGCATTTAATTTTTTTAATGCTACAGTGCAGCTAGGCATGTAACCTAAACCTCATTAAGTCGTAATTTAGTAATTAACGGTAACTACAAAAAACAGAATGAGAATTCTTCTAATTATCCTTTAAGTTATGTACTTCAATTTACTTGATTGATAAAAACTCATAATCAATTTTTATAAATAAAAATCGAAATTATATCGCTTTAGAGAAGCTTTTTAAGTGGAATGTGGAATTAAAGTTTACATTTACTACAACTAAAAGTAGGGGTTACATTTGAATAAATTTAATAATGGTGAAGTTCCTATTTAATCTTACTTGGTCATTTACCAACAGATCTAAATTTTGGTTTTAAATTTTATTTCTGATGATTTCAAAATATTTAATATTATTCGTTTATTTAATAGATTTAAGTAAAATTCTATAATTAAAAATATAGTAAGAATTTTATTTTCGTGTATCTACATAACTTTTAAAATGTTCAGTAATTCTTCGTTTCAAAAGCTCTGCCTGTTTGACCAATGTAACAACGATCACAAGAACCACACGTTAGTTTATAAATTTCAGTTTAATTTTGCTGATTTTGATTTTACATTCTTTTTGTCCTTTTTCTTAAAATTGATCAAATTCGAGTTCTAGGGGTTCTACTGCAATTGAATTAATAGGAGAAAAGTTATCAAAAAACTTACCAAGTTGACTGCACTTGTTTTCGAGAAGCCAAGGAAGGAGAGCTTCCTCAGGTTATTCTTCTGCGTATTATCACTCATTTTGACCGGAAAAATGTTTCCACAAGAATCTTTATCTTATACACTTAAGACTACGAGTATTTATGTACACTTTACACGCGGAACTATGTACAAAACGTATACACACAAAGTTTCGTAAAGTCCACCACCTTCACGGTAGGTATAGAAAACTTACGCACGCACTTATTTTTTCCTAGGAGATCTTCCAAGACGAGTGGTTGCGAATAGGACTTTCGTCAGCATCGGATATCCCCGATCCGACGTTTCGATCAAATCTTGCACGTACTCAGTGTAAGTAGGCGTCTTCAAAATTAACTTAGCCGTGGTTCACCGGACAATGGAACTCCAAGCGCCAATAAAGTCTGTAATAAGAGATCGAATTAATGTTTGCACTTCAATTCGTAATGAACGTCGATATCACGAGATAAAAATTTAAATTTTTAATTAACAATTGCACGTTAAAACCATGAATACCGAACGTCCTACATACAACATTCCATCAGCGAATAATAATGTTTCGAACGTTATTAATAAATTCATATTAAATTTTCGCGGTGGGATTCCAAAAGCTTAGTAATGTAACAATAATTTATAGAAAACAAAAAGGTGTTAAAAGACTCCTAGAATGGGATACGTTAAAAATACGAAATTTAACGGTAACATATTAATCAACTTTAAAAAAGGTATGGACGTGATTTTTTTTTAATTGTAGTATACGGACAACACATAAAGGTACATATTAGGTACTATTATTACGTAAGTATTACGTAATATGCTCACTTTAAATATACAGAAAGCTTTTCCAAATAATAATTTGATTCTAAGTAGAATTATAATTAAAAATAAAAAAACAATAAGAAAATAAAAGTAGTAGGGTACCTATTGCTGATAAGAGAGACAATGTAATGGAATTATTCATGGTCAAAATACAAAGTTGAGTCAAAATTCGAACTGATAGACCTTGGTCGAAAACGATTAGATTCAGACGTTTGCAGCTGACGTCTTCAGTTTGGGGCAATTTAGAACAGTCACACGTTCTCTTACAATAAAAAATAATTTAGAATAGGGTGCTCTAGCCTCTAGTGGAACAGATATAGAAAAAATAACTGTGGCATTTAAAATGTGGGAGTGAAAACGTTGGGAAAGTAAAGAAGAGAAGAAATTATGCGATGAAAATATAGTTACCTAAAAGAAAGAAAAACTACCAGAAGTTATACAAGCATAATAATCCAGGGTGCCCCAAAGTCAGTGGCCTATTAGACGTTTATGGAAATCTAATGGTACGAAAAGTTTGAAAAAATCATGTAATAAATATTTTCATCTGTGTAGCACTTGATATCAACAACTTTTTTATTTTAAACGAAGCACCCTACATTTTACTGCACCTTTGAATAGCAGAAGAAGTTGAATTAAATACCCAGGCAACATTTTTTAGCAAAGAAATTATTATTCTTCATAAAAATAATTAAAACTACGAAAAATATTAACTTTGTTAGGCGATAGGGATGCCAACATAAATTGATTTAAAATTTAATTCTGTTTCTGATTATGTACAAAAATACGACGTATATCAAGCTAGCATGATAAAGTTATTTTTCCGATTTGTGACTTGCAATATAATTTGTCGCTAATTTGTTACAAAATCCAAAAATTTGTCGCTCGTACCATAATTTGGTTTGATATCAAGCTGGCACTACACACCGTATCTCGAAAAGGAAATGTCATAGGATATTACTGTAAAGACCATAATTTGTCGCTGAAAGAAGTCACATTTAACGGATTTGTCGCTAGTTTTATCTCCAGCTGATAAGCGAAAAATTGCTGCAAATTTTGGTCTTTACAGTAATAACCAACGACATTTCCTTTTCGAGAAATGCTATATGTAGTGCCAGTTTGATGGCTTTTCAGCAGTTTTTCGCTTATCAGTTGAAGATAAGACTAGCAACAAATTCGTTGAATGTGTCATCTTTCAGCGACAAATTATGGTATTTGCAGTAAGATCCTACGACATTTCCTTTACAAGATACGCTATGTGTAGTGCTAGCTTGATATCAAGCTAACATACCAGCTGATTATGGCTAAACCACACGAGCGACAAATTTATGGATTTTGTAACAAATTAGAGACAAATTATAGTGCAAGTCAGAAATCTAAAAAATTACTTTGTTGTGCTAGTTTGATATACGTAAAAATGCGGGGCGTTCCATATCAAATAAGAATGGCGTTGCAGTGGAAGTTCTTGATTTTTAAAAAACTTTTCTGAATACTCTGTAAAAGTATCAACAGAAATAACTGTGTGGGATTACTTGAGTTACCTACGATAAAACTTTGATTAATTTTTTTGTTAGTGTTGTACGTATCCCTTTAAAAAATGTATTTTTCAAAACTAAAATGAAGATAAATAATGATTCAGTTTTGGCTAGAACCATGTTATAAGACTTACTTTTAAATAAATAAAGAAATTCGTTCCTGCACTAAAATACGGGGTGTTTCGTTGAAAATAAGGAAGTTGGAAAAGTATAGTGTAGTATATATATATATCTGGGACTTACAATCTCAGTTTTAACCTTGGAAAGGACACTTATCCTTTCCCCAACACAAATCTCAAATAACGCATGATGAAAATTTCTCTAAATAGAACTACTCCAGGAGGTACCTTAAACAGGGAATCCTCCGTCGCAAAAGGCGGCGCAATCGGGCCATCGGATTCTGGAGAGCCTGAAACAACATGCAACCAACAAAAACCCCAGGAAACACCAGCAAGCAAACTCAAAACAAAAAAAATATGCTTCTTTGGGACAGTGAATATAAACTCACTGTTAAAAACAGGAAAGCTAAAGCAACTAACCAAGATGCTAGATGAATATGAGATTCTAATCCTGGCCCTCCAAGAAACGAGATTCACAGACGAAAATATAATGGAATCGGAAGGATATAGGATCTTCAAAGGTAAAAGAGGCCTAAACCCAATGGGAAAGGGTATACCACATCTAGGAAATGGATTTATCGTGAACAGGAAGATAATCAACTCTATAACAGACTTCTACTCACCTAATGAACGATTGGCAATCATGACACTACGATGTGCAAATAAGACCTATACTCTAATAAACTGTCATGCCCCCATTAACGAAGACAATAAAAAGAACCCAGAAAAAGTTGAGAAATACTGGGAATCCCTGGAACATGAACTCTCAAAGATCCCAAAAAAAAATATTAAGATCCTACTAGGCGACTTCAACGCACAGATTGGAAATGAAAGAAAATACAAAAAGACAGTAGGAGAATACCCTGCCCACAAAAGAACTAACAAAAACGGAGAAAGACTGATAGAGTTATGCAGGGGTTTTAACCTTAAATTAATGTCAACAAATTTTAAACGCTTACCCAGAAAACAAAAAACATGGAAATCACCAAACACCAGCTTGGGAGAATACCAGATTGATCACGTCGCCATCTCATTCAACAACCAGCAAGGAATTATGAATGTAAAGGTTCGAAAAGGTGCAAACATAGAAACAGATCATTACCTTACAACACTAAAAATGAAATTTATCCCCCAAAAAAAGACACTGAACAAAGATTTTAAAATACAGAGGATCAACACAGAAATACTTAAACTAAAGAAACAAGAATTCCAGGAAAAACTAGACATTGAATCAGAGGAATGGGAGGAAATCAAAGCGAAAATAGTCAAGACGTCAATGGAAATAGCACCGCTCAAGAGACAAAGAAAACACAGATGGTGGAATGAACAGTGCGAAGAGGCCCTTGAACTTAGGATTAAAACCTGGAAAAAGTGGCACTCAACCAAAAATAATGAAGACTATATAATATTTAAAGAACAGAGATCACAAACAGCCAAAACAATAAGAATAAACAAGAGAAACTTTGACAAGACCCAACTACAACAAATAGATGAAGACTTTAAAAAGAATAACACAAGAACATTCTATAAAGCCTTTAAGCAAAACCTTCAAGGTTATCGACCAACAAACTTATGTTTCAAAAACGAAGAAGGAAAGATAGCCCTAAACAACCAAGATAATTGTAAAATACTTGCAATATACTTCAAAAAACTACTAAACTGTGAAGAACCGAAAGTGAAATTTCCAAAACAAAACCCAGAATATAAATTTGAAAACTCCAAACCCCCAACCCTAGCAGAAATCAAACAAATTATTAGAGAGCTAAAAAACGACAAAGCCCCAGGAGAGGACTCAATAATAGCAGAAATGTGGAAAAACGCAGATACCAAGACTGTTAAAAGCATACAAAAAATAATACAAAATATCTGGGAAACAGAGGAAATACCGGAAGATTGGAAAACAGCTTTGATCCACCCAATACATAAAAAAGGAGATAAAACAGATGCCAATAATTATAGAGGAATTTCGCTTCTACCAGTAACATACAAAATCTTATCTAAAGCACTACAAAACAGATTGGAGACTCAACTAGACCCGCAATTAGGTGACTACCAGGGAGGATTCAGGAAAGGAAGATCCTGTGCTGAACAGATATTAAACCTTAAACTCATAATAGGGTATAGGAGACTGAGAGCCAAGGACATACATGTGACATTTGTGGACTTCAAAAAGGCTTACGATTCTATAGATAGAGAGACACTATTCAACACATTGGAAGAATTCGGAGCCGATGACAAGTCAATTGCAATCACTAAACAAACTCTTACAAACACAAAGTCAAAAGTAAAATTTATGGGAGAGATCTCGGAACCCTTTGAAATTAAAACAGGAGTAAGACAGGGAGATGGGCTCTCTCCACTGCTCTTTAACTGTGTGCTGGAGAAGGTAATGAGAGAGTGGAGGAAAAGAATGGAAGAAGAAGGAATTCCTAAAATAAAAATAGGAAGAAAAAAGGATAACCTTGAAATTGATTGTCTAGCGTTTGCGGACGATCTAGCAATACTAGCAGAAAACTTGGAAGACGCAAGAAGACAGATAAATATACTGAAAGAGATAGCAGAAAAGGCTGGACTTCAGATATCATATGAAAAGACAGAATACATGAGCAATAAAAAAGATACACCTAGACAGATTACAACAAAATATGGGAAAATTAAGGGGGTCAACAAGTTCAAATACCTTGGAGAATTAATTCAATCAAACGCCCTTGATAAAGAAGCGATCCAAACAAGAGCAAGAAAAATGGAAACAGCATTCCAGTTGACAAAAAATATATACAATAAGAAGTCCATATCTATAAATGCAAAGTTAAGACACTACAATACAGTTATTAAACCAGAGGGCCTCTATGCCTCAGAATGCCTTGCATTGAATACGGCCAGACAGTTAGAAGAGGTAGAAAAAAAAGAAAGAAAATTTATACGGAAAATCCTGGGACCAAAGTATGAAGATGGAAAATGGAAACTGAGGAGCAATAAAGAAGTCTACACAAAGACAGAGAAAATAACAGACACAATGAGGAGAAGAAGAGTGACTTTCTACGGACACATTAAAAGAATGAACGAAGGAAGACTGACGAAGAGACTATTCAATTACTTTGACAGAAACCCCAAGACACAGATAACATGGATCAAGGAGGTCAGAAAAGACATGGAAGAAATGGAAATAGATGGAGAGGAGGTGGAGAGAAGAGAAGACTTCAGGGCGAAGATCAAGGGGTTCGAGGGGTTTCAAGAAAAGGAAAAAAAGAAGACTGGAGCAAAATGGACAGAAGAAAGAAGAAAAAAGCATGGAGAAAGAATGAAGGAGTACTGGAAGAAAAGAAAGAATGGAAAAAAATAATCATCAGAAGTTATTTCACGTGGTCCATAGTTGGCCAAAATCGAAGGAAGAAGAAGATAGTGTAGTATTTTTTTTCAAAATTTCCTTACAATTAGTTTTCTAAAAATATCTAATAGGCCACTCAGTTTTAGCCACCCCATAAATATTCAGAGAAAGTAATAGAAATTTGAAGAATTAAATACTAATATATAATTAAAAAAAAATATTTTGATTATGTATACTTGTCTAAATGTAATTACCCTTTAGATTATTATTATAATAGATAAAAGTAGCCTCAACTCACTGTACATACAACAGAATTGAACAAACGATTTTTGTAATGATTTTCACTCACTCAAACAAAATTGTGTTGATGAGCACACAGTAAGCCCGAAACATCAGCAAAAAAATGTGGGACTGAAAATGTTAAGAAAACAAAAGAAGTTGAAGTGGACCGTTGACAGAATTAAGTAATGAGCAGATATACAACGAATATTCCATATCAAGAAGTAAAAAAAAAAGGAAAACTACAAAAAGTTATGTGTATTCAGGGAAATTAATGAAAATTTGATAAACTTAATAACTTACATTTAGTTATTTATAAATTTAAATTTGTATTAATTTTGATTATGTAGATGCACTTTTTAAATGTGGTAGTTTGTGTGTCGACTTCACTCTTTAGATTATTATAAAAGATAAAAAGCCAACATAATTATTTAACAAACGAACAAAATTATAATGATG
Source organism: Agrilus mali (assembly GCA_029378335.1). Taxonomy (NCBI): domain Eukaryota; kingdom Metazoa; phylum Arthropoda; class Insecta; order Coleoptera; family Buprestidae; genus Agrilus; species Agrilus mali. The sequence continues at coordinate 8,207,610 of CM055656.1, read as the reverse complement.
GACTTACAGTCAGTCCCTAATGTGAATCTACATCACGACAAAAATTGTGGGACTGAAAGTGTTGAGAAAGTAAAAAAAGGTGAAGTGGAACATTGATATGAGGAAATTACGTAACGAATATTGTAGTTATCAAAAAAATAGAAAAACTACAAAAAGTTATACAAAAATAGGAAGTTATCTTCAGAGAAAATAACAGAAATTTAGTTTTTTACTAACTAATTATGCATACTTATATAGATGTGGCTGCTTGTATATGAATTTTAAATTTTTTAGATTGTAACAGATTTAGAGCTCATTATATGATGACAAAAAAAACAATAAAAGTTTGCAAACGATATCTCTGATCATTTTCACTCGAAGAAAATTATGATGATAAGTTCACAGTAAATCAGAAACAACAATCAACATCATTTCCTCCTTTTTTATAACATACTATTAATACAAAATTTTGTGTTATGTACATATTTTGTTAGTTTTAAGCAAATTATCATAAAACAAATTTTCAACCTTAAGTCATTAATTAATTACTGGATTTAAATATTCGCTTTATAAAATAAAATAATTCGTTTACCTTAATATTTACGATGCCTGCTACCTACACTACATCTTATAATTAAATTTTCAGATTTTTTTTCAACAACAGCATACTGCGCACATTGAAATTGCTGAAAGACCTTTACGTTTCAAACTAAAATTAAACAAGTTATTACAGTATGTGAGAAGTTTAAAAAATTGTTTTATTTATTTTTTTATCGTAATGCACACTATCGAGCTATAACATTTTTACTCGGGCGTATTGATAACCACTACAACAAAATTTTCGTTTTGTTGTCACATAAACGTCATTAACACAACTAAGTACATACTACTTTTTCTCATAAGGTATTTATTTGATAATTAACAGGTCAGGTTACGTTAGGTTATATAATATAAGTTTGGTTGGGTTAGGTTAGGTAGTAATACAACTGTGTGGCCAATATAATTACAACAGCTGTAATAATGTCGCCTCCACTGTGATCGAAAACATGCAGCTCTTTTAAGTTTTTGGCATTTCTTCTAGCGACGTGACTATGTATTTTTAATTTGCTTCTGCTAAAAGCTATTAGTTTTCATTTTATATTTATGTACTTATAAATTATGAACCGATCTTTAAACCAATAACAAGTTTTTATTAAGATGTAAAAAAAGAATGAATAGTCCGACACTGTACCTATCAATAATGTAACCTCGTTACAGTTAAGTTTTAATTTATTGCTGCTTTATAAACGAGACAGTGACATAGGTTTTGAACTGTACAACATGTGTCTTTAACATTTTAATTTTAAAATACTGATTTTGATTCTGTTATTGACCTTTTCACAATAGAGCCCTAAAAATCGTTTAAGTTTAACAATTTAGGTACAGATAAAATATTTCATAAAAAAAAATCTGAATATTGTACTTATCGTCGTTCTGTTTATATGTTATACACTAAACATACTCAATTAATAATCGTAACGCTCGTGATGTGTGGGCTGTTCAAAGGACTCCGCACACTGCTTTGGCAAAGAACTTGAAAAGCACTAATTTACTTTACACCTACGTGACAATAAACGGAGCAAACCGTTAGTTACTAACTTATTTACGGCAATTTTCAATCCTTGTTTGATTTAACAATGTATGTATTCAAAACACAAACAATTTGCAGACAATTTGGAGGCGCTAATTGGTAATAAAAATTCGGCCGTCTGGGACTATTCAGAAAACTCGTGCACGCAGAGATTTTTGGATTAGGAAGACCACTCTTATTTCCAGGAATAACTTAATAATTCAATTCAAATTTAACAATACCAGAGCTGGTGAGATAAAAGAAATATACGATAAGCTTCTGGAAAGATTCAAGAACATGTCATGACAATACAAATAGCTGACAGTTAAATATGGTCGATCAAAGACAGGTGATATAAATATTTTGCAAGCAAATAAATTCATATTGAGATAAATACCTAAACTGCTATTAATATAAACAAGCGTATATAGTGTGTCACTGTGTAAAATAAATTTGATTTGAAGAGTACCGATCCACATTTTTTTAATGTGAAGTTTTTTGGAAAAGCAAATGCACTTTTTCCCGCCAATTTGCATAATTTAAAATAGAGCACTTGTTCATTGCTCAGGAACTCGGATAAAAATAACTTTCGCCACGCAGAACGTTGCCCAACAAGTGAACTCCATTGTGTTTCATAACATGCACCCGCCAGACATACTTGTCACAATCAGTTACATGAGTCGTTATTATCTAGCTTCATAATGAAGGGCATACATTACCTGCACTGCACTGTTCTTTAGGGGCGATGGAAAACTCGTCGTACAGACTAAATAATTTTCCATGCATTTTCACATAACTACAAACATGGGCAAAGGGGACCAGGGGTCTTTCCCTAAACATTTTATTAATAAAAACTAGCTGCAATGCCCGACGAGAAAATATCACACGAATGTTCGCGAAAAATCATTTCAGAACATCCTGTAGTGATTCAAAACGTTCTCTAACATTTCTGAATATTCTGGAACATTCTAGATCATTCTCGAAAGATCCTTAAGGTTCTGGAATATTCTCAATAAGTCCAAATCATTCCTAGCAAATCGAGAACATTCTCAAAAATCAACCTTGTCTGTTTTACAGCATAATTTGAGAACGACTAGACTGGGCCTGACTTTGCTAACTGTTTTTCAAATGTTCCTTAATGTCTCAGTCAAGCTTTTACGGAAACAAAAATTGATAAGTTTCCCTAAAGAACGGGAAACTTGAGAAAGTGCTTTCTGTAGCTAAAATAAAACACTTTTCCCGCCCGATACAATATTCTTTTATGGGGACAACCTTGCAGAATACCAAAATAAAATATCTCTGTATGGGGACAGAGAGCAGGAGGTGATGGCGACATTGGTAACAGTATAAAGTTCTAATATATTAAAATTGTGAAAATTGGAAAGGAAATGTTTTACCTACAAGTTTAACGAATAAGGGCGCTAAACATTGCACGATAAGAAGGTAAACACTTTTAATTTAAATTTTACTGACATCCCCTCCAAATTCTCATTTTCGCCAACTTCTTATAAGGTAGTAGGGTAGTACAGAAAGCGACTTAGGGTTGTGTTTCTAACTCAAACTTTAGAAATGCTGTAAGTAAAACCCTGGTTTAGTTTACACATGTATAAAATCAGTCATGACCTACTTACTTTAGAGGAAAAACATGCTTGACTTGATAGTCAATACGGATTGAAAAGGATAGTTTTTATAATAACAAGCAAGGGAGGTAGAAAGGAAGGGATGGAAATAGGTTGCTAATAGCACACGTTTAAAATTAAAAAAAAGGTAATAGTGTCACATGACCAGGTTTGCAAAATTCGACCAAGAATATCAAACATACATTTAATAATGCCCTTTTTTGAGAATTGTTTTCTTTTATATTTCTGGTGTAAAATCAGGAATATTAGTAAATACAGTGGCTACCGGTATATTAGGTCACAGGATCAATAATTTACTCTTTAACTAGTCTCTGTGATAAGGTAAAATTAACATTGTAATTAAAAAATATTGAAGGATTTTTATAATTTGTCATTTGCTTAACTCATTCAATAATATATTTTATGATCATTTTTGATGACAACTACCGGATTGTTGGCGTGGCGATTGCATGCCGTGGCGACGTTCGCCATGCGCAAGCGACTGTGCGATTCTCTTACCACTCGGTTCGACAGTATCGTTTACTATAGTAAACTAGAAGATGGAAGTGAATTAATTTATGATTGTTGTCTACATTTCACCTAATAAAAATATTACCTAATAATATTTCATTTTTACATAAGAAATTAATTTCGTACAGTCACAGAAGTTCAATAATTTTTAAAACCAATAAAGATAAACTACCTCTGATTTTAACGCTTTGGTTAGGTTAGGTTAGGTTAATAGCCTTATTCTTCAAGGTAAGAAACCATACATTAATTTTATGAACGTCAAACGGAGACGAGGAACTCAAATCTCATTTATAAAGAGAGAATGTTCATTGGAAAAATGTCAAGTCAACTTTACAGTAATTTACCTTCCTCTGTACTGTAAATCTATTGTCTTTCCTGTTGTGCAAACTCGATCATCTGCCAGGCGTCCCGTGACGGCTCACATTTTTTTATTCTTCTTTCATTTTTAAAAAACTATAGTTTTGGTTTCAACTTTGTGACAGTCCATGATTACGGGATGAATTTCAAATAAAACACACTTTGCAATGTCACTTAATTTTATTTCTTACCACTGGACCGGTTTCGACTTACAAAGTCATTATTCTTCTTTCAGTTCAGTCATTGTACTTAGTTGATTATCTAAATAAATATTCAAAAGCCTTACGATTTTCTTTTTAAATTTTCAAATTCAGGTGGAAAATTTTTATCATGTAAATAGGAATCAGACCAATTTATCAGCAACCAAATCAACAGGATAGCAACTGCAAATATCCACTCACACTCCCTGACTAAACATTACCGATAATGTCTTGGAATTACACGAACTCAAGACTGATTAATAGATATAATCAGTGTATTTTAAACATTAATGAGTATCGATTCAAGTTAAGGAATTAAAATTGCAAATCTGTTCAGTTATAAAGCGCGTGGAAAGAATTATACTACATAATGTTGAGTGTATCAGTTACGTACGGAACGTAAAACGTAATAATGAATTGTAGGTAGGTACTCGGGATATAACTTATGGTACGACGTCTAAAATTAATTGTCAGTGAAATATGGGGAGTATATTACAAAATTACAACTTTATTAGTTTTTGTCAAAGATAATTTCGACAGGTTAATAAATTTGTACAAAAGGCATTTTTTTATCATAACTAGGATTTTACGAGATTCTTAATTTTTAAGAAGTCTTGTCTTGGTTTAAAACTAGAACATAGTTGGATCAGATCAAGAGAATCACGTCTAAAATTTTTGATATCAGGAAATCTTAAAATAAAAAACACAATAACTACAGAATTACTTAACCTAACCTAACCCAACCCAACCACATCTATCCTGACATAATCTAACTTAACCTAACCTGAACTCTTCAAACTCTATAATTATTGCTTTATTGAAATTAAACTTCACAAATATAACGAGACTCTCAGCAACATATCTTGAAAATTGATGATGCCCCCCAATAATTATTTCGGCACATTGTACCTTCTTCAGTCAAGTGTTATTAATATAATTCTGTAAGTAACTCAATTTCAAGAGATTTTGTCGAGAGTCTCGTCATATTTGTATATTTTAATTCCAATAAATTAATAGTTACACATTGTATATGTAATGTTTCATATGAAACAGTATTAAAACCGTCGTGTGCTACGTTCAAGTAAAATGAATTGCAATTATGTATGATCCAAGGTGACACGTTTGTTATGAACACATAATAATACAGTGCAATGAATTCAACAGTGACTGAGGTAAGTTCTACAATAAATATGGATACGAACGTGTTAACCGTTTTACGGGAGCATTAACACTGTCGTTCATTTTTCAATGTCGCAAATAAAATATCAACTTTTACCCAGCCTGTTACAGAATCGTGTCAAAAAAATAGATACCTAATTAATAACGTTTACATTGATTGAGTGGATTACCTGTATTACAACCTCTGCCATGCATAGACGTAAAAAAATTGAGCGTTGAGGTGCTACTGACCTCTCCTTAGGTTAGGTTAGGTTAGTAGCCTTATTCTTCAAGGTAAGAAACCATACATTAATTTTATGAACGTCAAACGGAGACGAGGAACTCAAATCTCATTTATAAAGAGAGAATGTTCATTGGAAAAATCTCAAGTCAACTTTACAGTAATTTACCTTCCTCTGTACTGTAAATCTGACGTGAGATTGAGGGTTCAAAAGAAAAACGTATCACGCTACTAATAGTAATATTGTAGAAGAAAGCGCTAAAAGGGGTGGTTAAATACCTGGAGAAATTGGGGAAATTAGAGGAACGAAATATATGAAAGGAAATTTGGAGAAAACGGTTCATAATATAGATAGGTGAGAAAATTTAAGGGAAATGTTTGGAAGAAGGGATCGGTGAAAATGAAGTGACAGAGATGGAGAGTTTTAACGGAAGGCCCTTTGGAGAGTTCCGAGAAGGGATTTGCATCGGGGCGGGTTTAAAGGGAGGTGGGAATGACCTTATGTTTTTTTCTTTTATGGTTTCTTGATGGATGTAATTATTCTTTTTATCAGAATTGATGGTGATTTATGTTTCTTTTTGATGTGAAACATCTGTAGGCCCGGTTAAACCGGATTGTTAGCGTGGCGATTGTGGCGATTGCATGCCGTGGCGACGTTCGCCATGCGCAAGCGCCTGTGCAATTCTCTTCCCACTCGGTTCGACGGTGTCGTTTGCTATAGTAAACTAAAAGATGGAAGTGAATTAATTTATGATTGTTGTGTAGGTACATTTCACCTCAAAAGAAAATGAATGGTATTTCATTTTTACATGAGAAATTATTTCCGTACAGTCACAGATGTTAAGTAATTTATAAAACCAATAGAGATAAACTACCATTGATTTTAGCTGGAGATTTCAATGTAAATTTTGTTAAAGATGAATCAATGCCATTAATTACGTTCTTCCAAAAAGAATTTCAATTGCAAATTAACAACAATCCAAGAGAACCTACTATCAGATATGCAACAACAATAGACGCTGTAGGTATTTATTAAATGTCTTGATAATGTTATGTCCAATACTTTTGTAACATACTTCAGTTATCCTCGGCCAATTATCACAGTAATGCTGTCAGAGGCAACATCGAATATAACTATTACTGAAGTCAAACTCGATCTTTCACATCTACCAGACGTCCCGTGACGGCTGACATTTTTTTTTTTGCTTGTATATAACTTTTTGTTAAAAACTATTTCTTCTTCTACTCCTCCTGTCCCCTTAGGTTTTAACTGGGAAAGTTGACCTTATTTTAAATACATATCTGTAGTAGAATTTATTGGGGAAAAGATTAAGTTTGTTTAATTACCTATTGCACTTTTTTATAATTCTAAATCGCCTTTTATAGCTTTTTTAACGATACCATTGTAAATTACGTAGTTGATAATCGTAGTTGTGGTAATATTTTAATAATCATACTTTAATATTGTTGATGTTAAAAAATTATCTATATCCTACCGAGCAGTCACAAGAGTACGATTAAAATGTCAATCAAATAAAAAAGAAATTATAATATATTTACGAAAGTAGGTACTTGTCCGGATATGAAAAAACTTTTTTCGATTTGAAGAAAACTTTGCCATTTATCAGCGGTAATTTATCATGTAAATTAAATTTCTTTTGAAAGTTGAAATTATTTTTTCGTGGATGATCAACTTTATAACATTCACCAATTCAATTTTCTTTTTAAAGATTTATGTTAAAATTTTACCTTTTTATCTCAGAGTAAATGAAGGTTATACCCATGATATGATAAAATATTACACAAATAAATAATGCAAGCAACAAGGTGAAGTAATGACGTCGTTGTCAGGTTAGGTTAGGTTAGGTTAGGTCGGGCTACATTCTTGAAAATTGAGTGTAAGAAACGTTAGTAATTGTAAAGTAAGAGAAACACAATATAATTGAGTTACAGAATTTTATTGATGCCACTTGACTGAAGAAAGCACAATGTGCCGAAATAATTATTGGGGCATCATCAATTTTTAAGATATTTTCCCGAGAGTCTCGTTATATTTGTGAAGTTTAATTTCAATTAAGCAATACATAATTATAGAGCTTAAAGAGTTTACGTTAGGTTAGGTTAGGTTAGGTTAAGTCATTCTGTAGTTACTGTGTTTCTTTTATTTTAAGATTTCCTGATATCGAAAATTTTAGACGTGATTCTCTTGATCTGATCCAACAGAATTCTTGTTTTAAATCAAGAAAAGACTTCTTGAAAATTAAGAACCTCGTAATATCCTAGTTATGATAATAAAAATGCCTTTTGTACAAATTAATTAAACTGTCGAAATTCTCTTTTACAAACACTAACAACGTTGTAATTTTGTACATATTATACATATTTCACTGACAATTAATTTTAGACGTCGTAGGTAAGATTAAAGAGTGCGAATGAACTTTCAAAAATACTTTTTGTACATACGATTAATTATATTAATAAAGTTCCAATAAATATGCATGATATTACTAATTTTACTCACCACTATACAATTTTACTTACTTTAGTTTTAGGAGAAAAATAATCATGATTTTATTACTTGATGAGTCAAGCAAAATTGTTCTAGTGAATAATACTAGAATTCTCATAAAATGTACTTGGTGGTATAAAACAATTTTTCATTATTTCTAATAATTAGTATTAGAATAATCAAGCTAAATAAGTCTAGACTTTTTTTTTTCTACCTCTCGACTATTTTATCGTGTCGTAAAGAAAAAAATACTAGAATGAGAATAGTTTAGTAAAATTAGTGATAAGAACTGTAAAAAATGTTTTCTAATCAAGTCAGTTTTACTAGAATTCAGTCTCAACACCTAACGTAGATTGACTAGACATTTCTAGTAAAATCTCCTTGATCGTCTGGTCGTCCATATAATTGACAGATTTTTTAGTCATCTTTGCTAGAATTCTAACAATATGTTCATGATTGTTTCCTCCGTGTGGTAATTAGAATTTATATGAGAGTAGAATAAAAGGACAATTGAGACCTTGGAAGTATGAGTTCTTTTTCATTGAATGATAAAATTGAAGGCAATATACAATGTATACGTTGCTAAATAATCCAATTTTACAGAAATATTATTAATGTAAATGGTTTTATAATTTTATACATATTGTAAAATAACAGACATTAACCTTCTAAGTCATTAATTATTTAACACAATTATGCAATATTATTGAACACCTTGAATAAAAATTTATGAGTTCAATAATCTGCACAATTTATTTCCTATATACTTACGTAAATAGACGACATTGCGTTCAACTACCATATAAACAAAGAAACGAATAAATCAACATATTGTATTATGTACGTATAATTTATCAACAATAATAAGAGAGAAACACCTTAAAAAGTGTTTTTCTATATAATATTTTATAGAAGTTATTAATCAACACAGGTTGTTACATAAAGTATCAGTTGGATAATAAAAAGTTTTATATTGCGATCGATACCGGTGGCACCTTTGATAGCCGACTACAGAAATTGAAACGTTTGGTCTATTATTCTAATATGATGGATGGATTTAAACTTCCATCTGAAGTATCAATTTTGAGTACATACTCAAGGCTTTAATCACTTCATTATCTGCCATAAAGATTTCAAATGATGGCTTAATAAAATTACGTTATTGGCAGTATGAACCGTAAATTCGTGATTATCGCAATAAAAATTAAGGAATTTATTTATTTTATTTCACCATTTAGGATTTTTAATGTGATTTGAAGAACTTATTCAAGGTTATGTATTATTTTAGCGATGTAAATTGAACAACAAACTAGTAAAAAGAAAAGTAAAAAAAAAATGTGCTGGGCAATATAATACGACAAAATCAGAATGGGATGGCACTTTTCTTGGCATTACAATACATACTTATTTTGACAAATAATTTATTGTTCGATTCGTCGCTTGGATACTGCGGATGACATGGGACAAATAATGAGGCAACATCACAAAAATCAATGTGGAGCATATTAGCTATCGTAATGCCTTCACTCTCAGGTTTTCCTTTTCAGAAGGAAAAAAGGTACTCCTACAATCCATACTACCCGCTTTAAAAAAATAAACATTAATCAGGTGTTTACAAATTTAAATGAAATTAACTGATAGCTTATCGCATTCTTTGTGAAACATGATTAAATAATTATATATATAAACTAGTAGCAATACCCGGCGTTGCTCGGGTAAGAATATATTACACGTTTGATGGAACATTCTAGAATATTCGCGAATTTAGAAACTATCCAGAACATCCCATAATGATTCAAAACATTTTCTAACTTTTTTTAACATTCTGAAACATTCTTGAATGATCTTCAAGATTATGGAACATTCTTGAACATTGCCAAATCATTCTGAAATATTATAATAAAACATTCTTTTACTTCTTAGAATATATTTGATTCCCCCTGTAACATTCTAGAAAAATCAGCTTCTTTCTCATCTCCACTCCGTGCTGTTTAGCTGGGTGAGTAATGACATTAGTAGACGCCTGGCGGGGATGACTAATCGATTGATAATAAATGATTAGTTATCGACCATTGAGAGTTGAAGATTATTACAGTAGTAATATCGCTATTAAAAAATAGGGGTTGGTAGTAGAAAGGTGAAAATTAAAGATTATATGTACATATTTTTTAATGCCAAATCAAAAAAAAAGTTTGTCCAAAAAATAAAAAACATGTTAGGGGTGGACAACCCTTATCACTTAGGGGTATGAAAAATAGATAGTTCCCGATTCTCAGACCTACTGAATATGCATATAAAATTTCATAAAAATCGGTCAAGCCGTTTCGGAGGAGTATGTTAACTAACATTGTGACACGAGAGTTTTATATATTAGATTTAAATGAGTTCCAATCTTACTTTCATCATTATACCGATAAATTTAACTTACGATTAACATTTAGCTTACATGAATTAAAAAATTTACCTTGCAATTACAACCGCTACATTATAATTATTATACCTTAAGTCGAATTTAGACTTTAAGAGACATCCATTAACTACTTCAGGGAGTTTCTTTTAATTTGGATCTCTTCTTCCTTCTTAGTGACTCCCTTTTCCTTCTAGTGAGATTATCTTATCATTAGTTTTTAATGAAACCAGGAAAGGAAATTAATTATAACGTTTTATTGAATCAAACAGTTGAAAGTTAAATTTTAAACGACTCTCCCTTTAACTGAGATTGGATGAGATTTTGCTGAACATCTCTCCATTTTGACATTACTTAATTAACGTAAGTCTTTCCTCGAATATTGTATGACTTTTCATTGTCAATTGTGAAACAATATTGTTTACATAAAAATAAACATTTAAAATTAAAAATTGAGAGCAATTAAGATAAAATCAATGATTAATACAAATCAGGAGTGTATAAATTATTACTTATGTAATTCGTGTAATAAATTTTGCAATGGATAAACTGGAAGGAATTTTAAAATAAGGACCAATAAAAATTACAAATATCTTATTAATAATAAGTTAGAATTCAATTATGCCAAGCATTGAATTGTAAATAAACATAAGTTTAATAAAGAGTTCCAAATAACTCATAGAATATAATTCATACAAACTGACCTAATTAGAAACACCAGAAATTAATAAAATAAATGAAGGACTAGAAGTGAATAACTTACCACTGTTAAATTTATTTCATCCACCACTCGATATTTCTAGGGTCTAAGCACCAAATATTTTGTTTTTAGAATAAGTTTAGTTATAACTTCTGAAGAAGTCACAGTGTGACGAAACGAATGTCAAGCTTTTATAAATAAATATTTTTAAATCCAAAAGTGTATTTTTATTATTGTGTATTAATATAGTTTAACTGCTTCATTACTTCCCTTAATTCATATATATCTTGTTCTTTAAAATTAAGATTAATTACAGAAGTAAGATGATGTCATTCATTGTCAACTGCAATATTATTGTATCCATAAGTGAAAGGAGTATTTTTTATAAATGTTAAACTATTCTACATTAAATTTGACAAAGGAAATTCTGTTGAATGTAAAAATAGTAATTAAATTAAATTCGTAATTAAACATTTAAGAAGTTATATAAAAATTGTCTGTATTATTAAAATGAAATTAATTTTAAAATGCAATTTCAATTTATTAGACTAAATATTTTTTTTTTTAAGTAAAGGCCATAATAAAACCTTTTAAAACTCTTAGGTGCATAAATATGGATAGATCTTATTGATTAATTCATATTTTATTATTCAATTATACGATATATAAAATATACAAGAAGTTATAAATAATTCATGAAGCCTAAGCTACGCGATTTTGCCTGCAATATTCATGTAAATAAATTAAATTGAATAGTTATTATTCCAAAATAAAATACTTATAAATTTATTTATTATCTTGTTTCCATCCAAATAAGCTATAAACATTGTAAATAAATAAATAAATTTTCTATCATGGTGAATTAAAAATTATTTATGTTCTTCAACGCAGTATTAATTCATGTGGTTTACTGGATGCAACTGGATTTTAATTTTATTATCACCATTTTTAGGGATATAATTCGAATTAATTTCTTTGTTTAGATTAAGTCATCAAAGCAACAAATTCTCAATCCTCCTTCTTCAAAGGATTTGATTGGTTGAGATTCTTTGTCTTTAAATATGGAACCCTTACTGATTTTGGGTGAGATGTGCTGTCTCCTTCACATCCCTCTCACCCTTTAAAGAGTTATTAATTAAAATTATTACTTTAGCGTTTAATGCGTCAGCTTGGCGCGAGTTTTAAAAAACATAGTCTTTAAGTAATAATTGTGTAGCAAATATGATTGACAATGTTTGATAAGTAATGTTATTGTGAATTTTAAGTAAAAAAATATTTTCTATGCATGTTTTAAAACTACAAAAAAATATAAGTTAGTTAAAACGCAAGATTTAAAAAAAAAATGAGTTTTTAATTTTTTTCATATTGCTCCACCACTTCAAAAAAAAAAAAACGGAGGAGTAAAGGTATAAAGGAGTATAAAATACATTTTCTGACGAATTTTGGAGAGTGACATATTCCAGAAAGGCTAAAAAAATAAAGATTTTAAGTTTATTTCCTCCCCTAAAAATTAGGCTTTTCGTTTAAGAATATTGATCATATTATTTTTTTAATATCTTAGACTCATAAGAATTAGGAAAACAATAATCATCAATTAATTTTGAATTTCACTATAAAAATAAAATCGGAAAAACAGGTTTTTTTTGAAAATCTCGAAAACCGTTTGAGTTAAAGAGCTAAAAATTGAGGTGAATTATTTTTATTCGACACCAAATCGATCCCTTGAGTGCGAGTCGAAAAACCGCAGGGGCAGATTTCCCATATTAATCCGGCTATGGCTATACCTTCTGGCTTCAGGATTGCTCCTCAACATCAGAATTTTGAAATAGCTTTTAACCTCATTAATAAGAAACCAACTTCTTCCGATGTTGCATATTGGCTTCAAGATTAATTCAACGTTAAATGGATAAAACCTCGTTTGTCCAATTATGTTATAACATATGTTGTAATCGATGTAAACGAAGCCTGGGTTTAATGGAGGGAACATGATAATTTATAACTCGATAATTTCTCGGTCGTATTTATCACGCATGATGATATACGGGTGGACGGCAGCGTTGAATAAACGTTAAATTAATTGATTCTGACAATGTTGTTAACAGTGATTATGGGACCCGAGTAATAATGGACGTATTCTGCGGGCAAATTAAGACGGCCACGGTACGGACGGAACTTTGATAATAAAAATATTGTTCGATAAATTTTATCGTGTTATTAGGATCTGCCGGCCGGTCTCGGCCAGTAATTGGGTCAATTTTTCTAACGTCATGCCACAGGCACATCGTAATAAATAGTCCTTTGTAAGAAGTTTGTAAATCGAACTAAGTTGATATTACTACAAAAATATATACATGAACCAGTAATGACATAAATAAATAAAATTAGACTAAAAAATAATAAAAGGTTCTTTAACTGAAGGATCATCAAAAATAAAAATAACAATTATTTAAAAAGGAATTGAGTCTTATCATCCAGATTCAAGAACTTATTGGTTAATGATAAATTGTGCTAATAATTTGATAAGGGTCATGAATGTTTTTAATTTTTTATTTTATGATTGATTCTTAATTTTCTGTTTTTTGGGATTTTCCCATAAAAAATTATAGAACTCTCTAGAAGTTTCGAGAAATTTCTATAAATTTTGTAAATAATTCGAGAAGTTTCCAGATATTTTTTGGAAGTCTCAGGAAGTATCTAGAATTTTTGTTGTAGTAGTATACTTGTACAAGTTTCCAGACATTTCAAGAAGCTTCCAAAAATTTTGTAAAAGTTTCAAGATGTTTCAAAAAGTTTCTAAAATTTTTATCAGTTTTGAGAAATTTCTAAAATGATTGTAGAAGTTCCTAGGCGTTTCGAGAAGCTTCCAAAAATTTTGTAAAAGTTTCAAGATGTTTCAAAAAGTTTCCTTATATTTTGCAGTAGCTTAATGACGTACTTCTGCTACTTTTGTTAAAGTTTCAAGAAGTTGATAGTATTTTTGTAGAAGTTTATAGACATTTCAAGAAGTTTATAGAAGCTTCCAGAAGTTTCTAGAATTTTTGTAAATGTTTCCAGATATCTCGAGAAGATGGGGTCATTACAATATTTCTATCTCAAATGACAAACCGCAAATTCATCAGGTATCTTACTACACAGTTTGTTAAGGTAATTAATATTAGTTAATTAATTTTTGAGTTCATTTTATAATTGTCCCGATTATTCGAGTGTAATGTACTTCTCCACCCTATGCCCTTTTGTGAGATTTGGTGGAAATCCGCCAATTCCTAATTTAATTAAAAAAAAATAAAAGAAATTGTAACAATAATTTAACGTGAGGCTTCTAATTTCGAGATTTGAGAAAACTTTGACGGATTCGACCCTTACCATTCTTACCAAGTCTTCTTAAGAACTCATAATATTATGTTATTAAAATTATTTCTTTACAACAAATAAACTGAAACTACTTTTGTAATTTTCCTATCTGTTTGAAATTTTGTGAATTTTTTCAAGTAACTCATATTTTTTATAAGATGAAGTAATTTGAAGTGGATTAATTTATCACTTATGTAAATAAATTCGAGGGTCCTTAATAACAATAACACTTTTTTTGTTGAAACAATACAATATCGATAAATTTATACAAATACCTATCTAATGTAATTCAAAAAATCAACATGATACTGTTTATTTATCTATTTAACACACTTCAATAAATTGTCATAAGTACTTACTAAAATAAGTTGTTCATATAAATTTATCAAAACAAATACATAGAATGACAGACTTTAAAAACAGTTTTTATAGTTTAACTAACTATTTTTGGTTTGTGATTAGTGGCGAAAATTGGGACAAATAGCGTCCTAATTTTCTTTAACTGGGACACAATACGAAAGTATACACTTGAATAATTGAGTATTTGACTTTTAAAAATTGAATCATAAGAGCCCTAGTATGAATATTTTGAAAAATAACGTACAAGCAGAATTACTACAGTCATGCTTCAATATTGCGAGAAAAACAGAGGTAGCATTTCTTTTTATTAAAAAAAAAAAATTGAAAATTTGTATCGTCAATCGACAGCCACCACAGAAAAGAATAAGATTGTAACCTTTTACTAAGACTTCATATTTTTATAACCATTATTTTACAGTGTTTTAATAACAAAGATTACCAGTAGTTTGTCCAAGGATAATAATTAGTTGGGAATAACAGCAACAATTCTCAGACTTAACGAGTAATTTTGTGTGCGGTCGTTACGAACGATGAAGTAATTAAAATTAAACGGGAAGCGCTACAACGTACGTATAACAGAGAGAAAACAGAAAAATATTTCTTAATTGCCTAAACGACAACGACCGCAGAAGTTGGTAAAAGCTTCTACAGAGTAAGAAACTGAAAAACCGATTCTTTGGCCCTTTTAGTCAGAAATTTTGTAAAATCAGAGATATTTTCATCTCTTCAAATACTTACACATTCAGGGTGTACAAAAAATTATAAAAATCCTACAGAAGGGAGTCAATATATCTGTGTATATACTGTGAAAAGATCAAAAACGACCCTAAATATGGGTCCTATAATTTTCTTGCTAATTCACAAACTTTTAACTTAAAAGAAAATTTAATTTATTTATAACTTCATTTCATAGCTAAAGTTCAAATTTAGTTATCATAAGTTCACTGAAAATGTCGACAATATAAACCAAGAATTATGATAAATAAGTTCACAAGTATATGTCCAGATTGTATCAAAGGCTTTCCGGACACTAGCCATGACCAAAACTTAAACTATTCTATAACAATCCTGGACCGAAAATGACTCGAGGAAAAAGAGGACTTACAGAAAAATAATTTGTTTTTGGCATCCCTAAAGTACTACAAATGTGAGCCTTGAGAAAGAAACACTGATACAATCCAAATTTTGAAAAGCTCAGTAATATTTATTATGAAATTTCCATAAGGGTGGTCAAAGTAAGAAATATAATCCCCCAATAAGTTTTTGTATGGAAAAGAATTATTGAATTGAGATTTTCCTTATCATTTTTGAAGTCTATTGGAAATTAAAAGTATCTTCGTAGTTTTGAAGCTGATTGACTTATAGACCAGTGCTGAAGCCTTCAAAAATAGTAAAAAGTGAAAAAAAAATTATAGTAGGATGAAACCCATTGGAAAAGGAAGAGAATATAACAGAGAATAAAAAAGTTAAATGGCAACGTTGTAGGTAATAAAAAGATCTACAACTTTTGTATTTACACTTTTTTCACATAACCTCAAAATTTATGTGAAAAATTCAAATAACCAACATTTTGGCTTTTTATTTTTATCTTTTACAAAATATTTGTTTTCACAAATTTGGTGAAAACTGTCCTATTTATGTCCCAAAGACGCTGTAATTTTTTTGCTTTGAAATATTTATTTTTTCACCTTATTTTTACTTAATATCGAAAAAGCACCCTAATTTTCAATCGAAAATTCTCACGTCAAAATATCTGCTTTTTTAAAAACGTTGGTGGGCTTTTTCTTCCTTGAAATCTCTACTTTCTGATGGTGTGAAAAAAAAAATACATTACTATGGTAAGTTTTCTCATGACATGCAAAAGAACGAAAAAAACTAGAATCCGAAAATTTTTTTCTAATCATTATGTACAATTTTGAGCTATTTATTAAAGTTAACACTCTAATTAATCGAAAAACGTAAGATTCCATGCTATATTGATAAACAAAAAAATTACAATTATAAGGTTGTAAGTAAATTTAGGTAACTTTGGCCTACTATTCTAAGACTTTAGGAAAAACAAGACTTACTGCAATAGAATTTTAATTTGGAATTCCTAAAGTCCAAATGTGTGCCTTGAGGAGGAAACACCGATACAATCCAAAATATGGAATTATTACCTATTAAGACCCTAATAAAGGCTCTTGTGTGGGAAAAATTAGTTAAACTGGGATCCTGCTCGTCCTTTTTGAAGGAGAGAGGAATCTTCATGGTTTTGAAGCTGATTGGCTTACTTACTAAAGTAAGGCCACCTGAATGTTTTGGACATGTGGATTCAATGAGGAAAATCGCCACGGATAGGAGCATGTGTCAGTTTAATTATTAGAACCAACCTATTATTGAATTAGGCATGCTTTTTGGGCAACCTGTTAACTATCGAACTTGTGGATATTATGAAGATCAAGGCCGAAACATAAAACGTAATAGTTCTATTTTTTGCCAATTATAATTGTTTTTAGTTAGAATTGAATTATAACAAAAGTGGTTCTTTTTTTTTAAATAAAAACTATTCGAACCTGCAATGTTATTTGTTTTATGCCTTTATCCTGAGTTATATGTTCTTCAATTTAAAATTGGCGACTTCTACTTGTACATCCTATTTTCACTTAAGTATCTCACATATTAATATTTTGTTTAAATTTTAAAATTATTTATTCCCTAGTTGTAGTTTGAGGGGGAAGGGGTCACCTTATTAAGTTTGTAAAATATCCTGGACAGAACAATAGCGAACAGAAGAGCGATCACATATGCTTTCATCTACGTGCAGTTCAGACAACAATCTTGTTACATGAACCTGTCTGCGGCCATGGCATGTGATAGTTAAGTTCTAAGCTGATAGGTATAAAATAGTAATTGAAAATCCGTGCAAAATGCGTTTACCACTTATTGTTATTAAAATGTTACAAGAGTAATGAAAGGCGCCTGTTTCCGCCTGACAGAACAATCGTTTTTTGATTCCACCCGGTCACGAGGATAACCGTGAGTCAGCGCAATATTGCAAACAATGAAATTCCATCACATGATCGGTCTAGTTTTATTTACATCCGAATGAAAAAAAGAATAACAAAAAGCCCCGTCAAAACCGCAACTTCTTGTCTCGAGAACAACAATGGGTGTAAAAATAAAACATGACCTGAACTTGTACACACAATAATAACAAATAGATAACTACTTAATAATTTATTGTAGGTAAACAATTCCGGAAGAAAAGGAAATACACACAAGATTTTGCAACCACCCTGTTGAATTGAATTGAACAGAAGTATTGGTGTAAGGCCCAGGACCAAACAGAAAGGAGGGGTTGAAGGTTAACTTAAGTTATAACTGATAACCTAACCTAACCCTAACCTAAACTGTTATTTTAGCACTCCACGAACATGAATGGTGTCAAACAATTGTACCAATGGAATAATCTTAAGTTCTTAAGGGGAAAAGTTTATAAGGAAGATGGAAAGAAAGTTGGGTAGCCATCGACATTCTAATAATATAATTACTAATCAGTGGCGGTTTTACTGTAGGTGCATTTGTTCAGTGAACCCCCTTAAAAATTGAACTAGTTACACCATATAATTTTATCCTTTTAATATTTATTATATTATTGATGATTATCGTATAATATACATCTCTTTTACCATTTCATAGTTCATAGTTACAAAACACCAACGCGTAACCCATGGAAAATATTTAAATTTTTGTTGTGTCGCTGACGATTTCATCTAACTTTTTTGGTTCAAGTTTTGATTCTGAACATATCACGTGAGCGATACTCCGTTTGATGTCCATGTGTTAGAGAGAGAGGCATCGGACGCGTGAAATAGAAGATAAAACACACTCAACATACAGCGTTTATAGGTGCACTGCACGAGAAGTCGGAATCAGCCGGAATAATGTCGTGCTACGTCGGCACGGCTACCCAACAGTCTGCCAGGGTTTTGCAACTTCGGTTAGCCTGCCACCTGGTGAAAATGTCCAGTACGAGTCATTTTTAAAGGCTCTGGAAGCTAGTGTTGGTAGGAACCGAAAGTAAAAAAATTATGTTCAGAAGCATGTTCAGATTTCAGAGTTCAAAGTCCACTAATTGTAAATGACGCACAATTTATTGCATAATACGTGTTAATTAAAATATTACGTAAATTATGGAGTCGTGTTCGGTAAAATATATTAAAGAAAATTCAAATAATTTTCAAAATCGTTTCGAAATAAAGAAAAGGGGTCCACCTCGCCCAAAACTACAGCTGACACAAGAGTGTACCTTAAAAAATAAAAAGTTCAAACGTGTGTTTAAAGTAGAACAGTATTAAAAAACTTCGTGGTTGTGTGGGTGTAATAAATAAAACGCATTATTTTGCTTTCCGTGCCTGATTTTTGCCGGTAATCCTAATGAAAGTGTTGAGTGGACAAAGACAAGGGTTACGGATTTGTCACATTTGTCGGCAAAACATAGACGAATAGATTTCCTGTATAAGTAAACGTAAGGTTTTTATTTATTGTGTTATTAAATGCCATAAGTATTTGGTTCTCCTAAAAATATAAAAAATCTTCGCCTGCGGCGCATTTACAACATCGTGAAATACGCTTCATGTTCTGATATTACCTACATGTTATTAACTTTGTGAACCCCCTTCGTATTCGACCACGAGCCGCCACTGTTACTAATATTTTAAAAAAAAACTTGACACTGTTTTAATTAAAAAGATGAACAAGAATAAGAAACTTTAAGTTGAACACCATAAATTGCCAGTTTTCTATTTTTCTGCTTAAATTGAATCCATGGCAAGAAGTGAGTGATAAGGACATTTTATAAATTCTCATTCAAACGGATAATGATTAGAGAAATAGAAGTCCAAACTAAAAGTGACCACTAGGAGAATTATTACAGAGGTGTAAAGAAAGTTAAGTAGCAATTGACGTCCTTAGAATTGATTAATTAATTGTATATAGTAGAAAATTACATGACCCTGCCACTGTTTTAGTAGAGAAGATGAAGAAGAACAAGAACTTTTAAGTTAAACACCAAAAATTGCCACAGTTTTCTATACATCCAAAGTTGAAATATTTTGTATTTATTATATACGAAAATTGAATCCATGGCACAAAGTGAGTTATAAGAGGACTTTCATTAATTACGTGAGCCCAAAATAAAAGGCCATTTCCCAGATACATCTTAACCAAACTCTTTTAAAGGGAGTAACAGAAATAAAAGTCTAAACTGTCTAAACTGGCCCTGAGAAGAATTATTACAAAGGTGAAAAGAAAGTTAAGTAGCTAATGACATCCTCAAAATTGATTAATTAATTGTAGATAGTGGAAAATAACATGACCCTGCCACTGTTTTAGTGGAGAAGATGAACAAGAACAAGAACTTCTAAGTTAAACAACAAAAATTGCCACAGTTGAAATATTTTTTATTTATTGAGGATGTTGATTAGTTAAATTGCCTGATCTAACGATCTGTGAGTTATAAAAGGTCATTTATTAATTACGTAATCTCAAAATGGTGTGGTTTATGGATACAACTGCATATTGGAACATCAATTAATTACCGGAGCTCAAAATGGAGAGAGGAGAGAGTTTCCAATGAAAACTTTCTTTTATAGATTATAGATACAACATCAATAGAAAACAATCATTAAATATATGTGCGGAAATTGGGGGGAGGGTTCCCAGCAAATTCTCATCAAATCTCTTTTAAAGAGAGGGTCACTGAAATCTCATATCAATTTTTTAATTCAAGAAATTGTTATAATTTCATTTTCTCACTAACTAAAAATTACTTACTTGTTGTTCCTTTTGTGACTTATGGATACAACTTCTTCATACAATGTCACGCTAAATTTTGACCCCCCCCTTTCCATTTGTTAGGATTTCTGTGAATTTAAACCCCAATAAAAGGCGTACGTGCGGATACTACCGATGCATAAAATTTAGTAATAAACGAACAATAAGTGCAATAAAGTTTGTGTTAGCAGTCGAGTCTAAGTTATATTACGTTTATTCGATTATATAATGGTGACGTAAACAGAGACCAAGAGCCTGATGCAGGCCGGTACAAATTTATTAAAGAGTAAATATCATGTAAGAGGGATGAGGGTACTACTACACATCTTTAAATCACATTAAGGGGGGGAGGGATTCAAAGACAAACGCCTCAAGTAATTAAAGGACACTCCCTAAGTCACGAAATCCTTCGAGGCATTTTGAGAATAAATTTACAAGGACTACATTATGATGGTTGATAATAGTATCCTTTTTTGCGATTACGAAGATAATGAAATAATGGGTAGCAGTAAGCTAAAATATTTAAGTGTTATTGACATAAGAACAGACAGACACAGATAGTAAGAAAGTGTAATTTTCAGAATATATTTTGTTCAATATACCAATTATATGTACACAGGTACATAGGTAAATATTTTTTGTTTATCTATACATATTAGTTTGTAGACACACGTACGTATTTGATAACAAAATTTGTGTAATTGTACCCATTATCGTGTTTATTTATGTATGTTTTGTTTAATTTCAGTAAACTTCAGGTGTATGTAGGTATCATACTTAAAAATTATTGTTACCTGTAATCGATCGATTAAAAAGTATCAAAACAAATTAAAAAAGCGGATCTGCCGAACATTTATTATTATTCAACTATCGCCACCTAGATATCAATATCAGTGATATTAAAATTTTACCTAACACGGAGAAAAATAATCATAATTTTATTACTTGAGTTCAGCAAAATGTTTCTATTAAATAATACTAGAATTCTCATAAAATGTACTTGGTGGTATAAAACAATTTTTCATTCTTTCTAATAATTAGTATTAGAATAATCAAGCTAAATAAGTCTAGACTTTTTTTCTCTACCTTTCGATTATTTTATCGTGTCGTAAAGTAAAAAATACTAGAATGAGAATAGTTTAGTAAAATTAGTGATAAGAAGTGTAAAAAATGTTTTCTAATCAAGTCAATTTTACTAGAATTAAGTCTCAACACCGAACCTAGATTGACTAGACATTTCTAGTAAAATCTCCTTGAGCGTCTGCTCGTCCATATAATTGACAGATTTTTTAGTCATGTTTGCTAGAATTCTAGCAATATTTTCATTATTATTTTCTCCGTGAAGACTTTTTCAAAAACTATAAGAAGTATGAAGACTGGAAAAATATTGGCGGTTGTTGTAGAACGAACAAAATAGGTCAAACCCCAACGCCAAAACACGACACTTTAGTTGTCCGAAGCACTTTTCGGTAACAAAGTTACCTTCTTCAGGGACTGAAGTGAACTAAACCTAAAAGAGAACTAATCCTAATATATACTGAAAGTTGTTAAGGTTCAGTGAACATGGTTCATCAGCAATAGTGATGATGTTCAATGGACCTTGACAATAACAAAAAATAATAACTAAACTGGACTAAATAGCGGAGATCCAGGGATAGGACCCTTGTCATTTTTAAGTAAAATTTGGTTATTTCTACAAATGTATAAACTTTCAAAACTATCTAGTAGACAATTATTCCTAACTTCCTTAACTAATTTAAGATTATTAATATTAATATTATGTTCTTCAGTAAGAATATGTTGAGCAACACTAGATTTTTCGGTTCTACCAAACCGTGCATGAGCTAAATGCTCCTTGAACCTAGTTTGGATCGAGCGTCTAGTTTGTCCAATATATTTTTTACTACAGTCATTACAGCTAATTTGATATATCCCCGACTTTTCTAAGAAAGGAATTTTATCCTTGGGGTTACCGAGGAGAGTTTGAAGTGAGTTACCACTTGAACTGTAGGCAATGCGAAAACCAAGTTTACGAAAAATGCCTTCGAATCCTCGAGTAAATCTTGGCTCGTATGGCATAGTAATAAAGTTGGTCTTACTGGTGTCTGTTTGAAAAGTCGAAGATCTTGAAACAGAATTGATAAATTAGTTAATAAGATTAAATTTGGCAGTTTCAGTATTTGTTGTTTAAATACAGCATGGAGCATAATATACAAAAATTTCAAATTCCTAAATAGTTTAGTTCTTGAGATAGACCCCGTAACAAAAATGGTATACCACTAAGCGTACTTAAAGCTCTCCAGAACCCTATAAAATCAAATCAACAAATAAAAACCATCACACATGAACTGTTAAAAGCTGAAGACCTAGGTAAAGAAATCATATTAGCTTGGATACCATCCCATACTGGTATTCGCGGAAACGATAAAGCAGATGAACTAGCGAAAAAAGGTGCTACAGATCTAATAACTACTGAAATAGTCCCCCTAACTAAATCAAAAGCCAAAAGAGCCATCAAGAATCTCATCATTACAATATGGAATAGTGAATTGCACAAAAATCCGGCAAAAAAGCTACGACAAGTCAGAGACGATGTCTTCAAAAAATTCTCTGCCACTGATCTCACACGTAATGAAGAAGTAACTATTAAAAGACTGAGGGTTGGCCATACCAATTTAACTCATGTTCATTTAATGAAGAACGAGCTGCCCCCGTTATGCACAAAATGTAACACCGATACTCTCCAATCAGTAAAACACATCAACACAAACTGCCCAGGATTGAGTAATCAAAAAAGAAAATACAACATCTCTATGTCATTTAAAGAAAATCTGAATAACCCAGAAATATACAAAAATGTACTAAAATTTTTACAAGAAACCCAAATGTACCTATGATAAATTATAACAATAGATTAAGTTTTACCATTTACTAATAATAGTAATATGTAATAATGTATAGTCGCTGATGACCTAGCTGTTAATGCGACTTAAAATATCTTAAATAAAAAAGAAAAATGGTATATAAGTGGCAATTTTGGCGTCATTTTTAAAGATAAAATATTTGTTGTCTATTCGAAAAGCTCTAAACAATGATGTCCCACACGCCATGGTATAAAAGTTTTTGCTTTTTTTTTATTTATGGGATCCCATATAAAAAATAACTAAATTTAATTTTTAAGTAAATATTCGGTTTTGGATCAACATTCTAAATAATACAATATCAAATTTTCAGGTCTATAACTCATTTTGTTAAGGAGTTAGAATCCTGTGACATACTGACAGACGGACGGACAGGCAACAGAGTGACAGCAATAAAATTTAGTGCATTTTTATTAAATTAAATTTTAACCGACCAGTTTGGTTTCTATATAAACAAGTTTTTATTTTCATTAAATTCAGAATGATAAATATAAATGTTTTCATAATCAAGTATTATTTACCAAAAATATCAATAACCCAGGTACAATACGTATGTATAATTAGTTGTAGAGAGATTTATTTTGTTGATATATTGTTGAAATATTGAAATTTAAGTAATAAGTACTCAAAAATAATACATACTGCGAATCAATGCTATTACCTATACACTTATTTGGTTATTAAAAGGAGTTATTACTCATTGTTAATAGATTACCAACCGATAACATATCGATACTTCAATTAGACGACCAAACAAAAATTTATATTTGGAGGGGAAATAATAATTAAAGATAATAAAATAAAATTTTTTTTATGTGGGGATGCAATTAATTTTTTTATTGATTTTATTACGGGTCGTATTCGTTGTAAATTTTTTTATCACCAATAAAAAATGATTATAAGGTTGATTCACTTCCGTTTATTTTTTATATATCTATGTAGATGAGTAATTGATGACTGAAAGCCATTAAAGGTAACATTAATTAATGCCTCATGAATTATGATTGATTGAAATAAATTATTAAAATTTGGTATGCAAAGGCTTTCTTCAAAAATATTAAGCTACAGAGTGGTTTAAACGTTTTATAAATAAAGTTAGTAAAAAAATTTAAACCCTTACTGCTTTTTTTGACATGACCTAGGTCAATTTCTTCTGCTGTTATTTAAACTAAGTAATTTAAAATCAATAGTTTTTTAAACGATATCTTCTTTTCATTAAAACACAAAAAAATAATAATCACAAGTAACAAACATCCACATTTCAAAAAATTAAAAAGTAAGGTTATGTACTTCTGTAAGATGGATGCGCTAAACTAAAACTTGGCAGGAAAAGAACACCTTTGTTTATATTTTCATTTTGTAATTATTTATCAATAACTAAATTAGTCGTAAGAGAAATTCGACAAAATAATAAAAACAAATAGACCGAAAATGTCGTTGTTATTCGAAAAAAGAAAATAATAAAATTCTATCAAATACACGTAATTAAATTTCCTTGTTATAAACAAAAAAATACATAAATCATTTAATCACTCACGTAATAGATAGTAATCGAAGAGAACTACTTTTCACAGGTCACAGCTCGTTACAACTAACGAAAGCTCAGCGAAAATTTTTTTGCAAGCACCTGCAAAACGCATCGGAAAACGTAATAAGTAAACCATTTTATTCAAAACCCATAATTCTTCGAAGAATGTAATTCCTGCCGTTTCAAAACAATAGATAATCACCGACAGAATTATTGTTTGTTTCTTCAAAATATCACGTTACTTCTATATACCTACCTGATGGTCATCCGTGTCAAATTGCAATTCCCGCAATTGTTGTGCGGTAAATCAAAACAAAAACTTTTTTCTTGTTTTTGATATTGTGCGATTCAAATGTCAATTTCCCGAAATTTGTTAAAAGAAACCAGAGGCGTTAAGGTGCTTTTCTATGTACGCGTCCGGGGCAAGACTTGAACTTTGCACCCACCAAATATTATTGTAATTTACCTACTTCACTCATTAATTTATTGCGTAGTGAATAAAAAAAATCATCATGACATAAATAGGTATAATGAGAGAAATATTTAAGAACCGCAGACAACCTGTTTGAATAGATTTGTCAAATAATAGAAAGAGGGAAACTATTTTTAACTCAAAAAACAGAACAATCAACGAATGAATTGTTATTCTTGGCGAAATTCCATTTTTTAAATAGCATTTTTTTTTTATTTGCAACTGACAGAATATGAAAAATTAATTTGTTGTGAAAATACGCTTTTGCTGTTTAGAATGTTTTGTAACCTTCAAATAGGTTCTACATCTAACAATAGTACGTATTATGGATTAATATAATAAAAAGTATTAAAATAAAAACAAAACATACTAATTGAATTCTTTTTATGTTCCTACAATTCAATAATGAAAACACAAAAAAATATTTTAATGTCACAACAATTTGAAGAATTCTTCCACCTGAAGAAGTCATTGTATGGCGAAACAATAATTTAATTTAATTATTTTTAATATGTCTTTATCAAAACCTTAAGCTTTGACCTTCAAAAAAATATTTTTTTGTGAAACCAAATACACATTATAAACGCATAATCAGTGAAAGAGTAAAGGGGGCAAGGGAAAATTGGATTAGATTACTGTTTGGAAAAGGGACAATCGTCGAATGTTCTGTATACGTACATTTAGAAAACTCTAGAAGTTGATTCAGGATAGGAAGAAGCAGAGGTGAAATCCAACCAGTCTTTGGACTGAAGTGTTTGTGTTGAATTTATTAATTGTTTATTTATTTATACTAAAGACAATCGTAAAATCGACAATCACTAATGTTTTGCCATTATAATTAGGTATAATAGTATTATCCAACCAAGATTTTATCGTTTATTTAAATATGAAAATGTGATGGTACCTCCAAATCAAGTTGATTCAATTATTAAAGTGGAAACTAATAATCCAATTAGGATTTCCCTTAGTGAATAAACAAAAAAAATGGTAGAAAATATTCAAATATATGTACAAGTGAAAGACATTTATAGTTAAAAAAAGAAGTAGCTGCTTTAATGTCACTAGGTAGGTACTGAAAAAAATGGAACACTCAACTTAATAATACGTTTTATAATGAGCATTAAAAAAAATGCAAAAACCGTAGGTACTCCAATAAAAATAAATTTAAATTAGTTGTGAAGGTCTTTCACTCATTCACTTTCTCACTCTCATGTCGTGTGTCGTGTATCAGTTTGTCCAGCTGAGCTGATACAATATTAATATCACTTTAAGTTATTAATCCAATAATAAAAACTCTTTTCATCTATTATGATAAATATTCATTTTGCCTATAGAGTACTTTATCTATTTTCAAATTAGCAGAGTAGGTATGTATACAAATATTAAAATTTACAATTCAAAATTTTGAGATTTGCTCGATTACGAAAATGATACATGTATTATGTAAGTAATACAAATTTAATTTTGAAGAAATAATTTCAAAAGTATCTAGAGCATTGTACATAGTTACAAATTAAAACTAGAAATAAGGTACCAATTATATAAATCATTTGGACACAAACTATATTGGAAGCTTCATAATAAACACTTTTTTACCATTAGTAAATGAGTAATTAAAATAAAAGTAAATTACAAAGTGTTTAATAGATATAATAGGTCTGTATGAAAGTGTATAATATAATATACAATATGTTTTTATAGATAGGATAGGTTAACCTTCCTTTTAAATCTTAATTATTTTTTTTGCAAAGAATTACTGTTACCTTGACTTGACAGTAATAATTACACATCACACTAAATCGCAAATCACATTTAATTGGAACTTGTTCTCGTGGTAGGTAGCTGAACAAAATTCCTTTTTAATTTAGTAGTAAATTACCGGCTGTATGCCCTTTATTACCATGCAGCCTTCCGTTCTTGTTTGATCAGTACGGTAATATACTTTTATAAATGAATGCGTAACGTAACAGTTAACAGTGTCGAAATAAATTCAACGTATTTAAAAAAAAATGTCGCAAATAACTTCTTCAAAATTCCCCATTACGTTATACTTTTCGAAATTCCTTAATATTTTCCGAAATTCCCTGATATTTCCCAGTTACATTTAATTCTCTGATAATCCCCGGTTTATTCCTACTGGTCTGCATTAAAAGCAGGTATTTTTTGAATATTCTCATAAATAAATTCCCTGATACTTTTTCGAACTGCCCCTGATACTTTTCAAAATTTCCTGATAATTTTCGAAATTCTCTGAAATTTTCAAGCTGCATTTAACGTCCTGATATCCCTGGTTATCTCCAATCGGTCATTTCAAAGTCTCAAAGTATTAACTAAAGATGTAAATTATAAATATTATCACAAATAAATTCCTTGAAATTTTTCAAAATTCTCTGATATTTCCCAGTTTCGTTTAATTCTCTGATAATCTCTAATATTTTTCAACTGACTTGCACTCAAAGTATCTAAAATAAAATGTAAGTTTTGTATATTATCATAAGTAAATTTCCTGATACTTTTAAATGTTCCCTGAAACTTTTCAAACTTCTCTGGTAGTTTTCGAAGTTCCGTGATACTCTCTAAAATTCTCTGATATTTCTTATTTAATTCTCTGATAACCTCTAGTTTTTCTCAAATGGCCTCATTTAATGTTTATAAAGAAAATTAAATTTTTGTATATTGTCATAAATAAATTCCCTGGTACTTTTTCGAACTACCCCAGATACTTCCTTGTAATTTTCGAAATTCTCTGAAATTTTCAAGCTGCATTTAACGACCTGATAATCCCTGGTTTTCTCCAATTGGTCATTTCAAAGTCTCAAAGTATTAAATAAAGGTGTAAATTTTAAATATTATCACAAATAAATTCCTTGAAATTTTTCAAAATTCTCTGATATTTCCCAGTTACATTTAATTCTCTGATAATCTCTAATATTTTCAACTGACTTGCACTCAAAGTATCTAAAATAAAATGTAAGTTTTGTATAATGTCATAAGTAAATTTCCTGATACTTTTAAATGTTCCCTGAAACTTTTTAAACTTCTCTGGTAGTTTCGAAATTCCGTGATACTTTCTAAAATATTCTGATATTTCCCATTAATTTCTCTGATAACCGCTAGTTTTTCTCAACTAGTCTGCATTCAAACCATTAAAAAAAAAATGTTAATTTTGTATACTGTCATAAGTAACTTCCCTGATACTTCTGAAAGTTCCCTGAAACTTTTCCCTTATATTTCCCAGATAATACCCGGTTCTTCCCGTTTTTGTATTCAAAATATTTAAAGAAAAGCGCAAATTTTAAATATCATCACAAATAAATTCCCTGATATTTTTAGAAATATCTCTGACCTGATATTTCCTAGTTTCATTTAATTCTTTTATAATCTCTAGTTTTTCTCATCTGGCCTGCATTCAATGTTTAAAAAGAAAATTTAATTTTTGTATATTGTCATAAATAAATTCCCTGATACTTTTTTTGAATGTTATCTGAAACTTTTCAAAATTCCCAGATGGTTTTAGAAACTCATAATTTTCTACATTTCTTGATGCTTTCCAAAATTCTCTGATATTTCCCAGTTTCATTTAGTTCTCTGGTAATCTCTAGTTTTTATCAATTGACCTGCATTCAATATTAGAAAAAAATGTAATTTCTTTATATTGCCATAAATAAATTTCTTAATACTTTTAAATGTTTCAGAAACTTTTCAACTTTTAGAAATTCCCTAATAACTATCGAAATTCCGTGATACTTTCTAAAATTCTCTGATATTTCCCATTTACCTAATTCACTGATTATCTTTAGTTTTTCTCAACTGGTCTGCAATAAACCTCCTGATACCTTTAAAAGTTCCCTAATTTTTTTTTTTAAATTCCCTATTTCCCAATTGCATTTGATTCTCTGATAATCCCCGAGTTTTTTATGGTCAGCCTGATAATGTAAAGAATGAGTTATGTAATTTGTATACATCACCCAATTTCTAGTTAAATTTATTTATTTTCCAACAAGATAAAAGTGAATTAGTCATTCGTGACTGACTCTCTCAAAAACTAACAAACTGACAGCCAGACCAATTGGTCTTTACAAGGGGATGTACATATAATTTGGGAAATATACAAAATTGAGAAATTCCTAACAGAAGAGTAAAACTATACTTTAAACCGCAGCATATTAAATGCAAATAAATGCTAGACGTGTCACACCAGTTTGTGGGAAAACAACTAAAAATTAGTCATTGTTTGCAGTTGGTCATAAAATTAACGTAGGAGAATGGCAAGAGTAATAATAAACAAAATTAACGTTATAAACGAAATACTCAAGTTGCATAAAAATGCATACTACCACAAACGTACGTATACGTATATGTTCATTTGTCTATACGTAATTTATTTTTAATGAACGTAATACGTAAGAAAAACATTTTGAACAAATGTAAATTCGTAGTAAGGATAGGTAATGGAAAACGATAAAAATAGTAGGTACTCATATAAACATTTTTTAATACCTTTTCGCCCGTTTTATTTAACAATAAGAAAAGAAATTCTATAACAGAATGTTTGTATGAGGTATAGATTTTTAAAAAAGTAGTTTAATTCTCTCACCATAAGTCGTACCTACAGAAAGTTAAATTTCAGCAAAAAATTTTTGCAAAAACTTTTACATCGCTTACTGTTTGTGTTTTATATAGAAGCAAAAGCATCAGTAAATTAAAATTTTAGATAACTGTTAATAATAAAAAATAATTGTTCATTTCACGTGAATATGGAAACTTATTATGACCCTTTTTTTCGATATTTATGATAAATGAATGGAAATTAAACTTCAAAATGTATTGTGCGATTTTGAAAATGTAGTTCCATAAAGATAGTGATTTTTATAAAAAGAATAATCCCCTATACAATTATTTATTTTTTCGACTTTCTCAGTATGTACTTTGTGAGAATCCTATAATTTGTTGATACAAAACAAAACAAAACACTGCGTACTATTGATACATATTTTGAAAACGTAAAAGTTAGTGTTTACCTACTGCTAACATTCAATATTTTGAATAAGTAAAAGTTACATTCAAACCTGTTTTGGATTAAAAGGTCAGGTTTATAGTATATGCCATAATTAAAAAAAATATATATAGGGAAGAACTAGTTTAATCACTCTGTTAAATATTTCGTGCCCTTTCAATTTGATTTATTTAAACCACGCTATTGAAATAAATAGATCAATTTTTATTTTGCACTATAATTTTTGATATAAATGGGGATAAAAACTGAAGTTTTTCTAATTTTTCGGAGTGAAGTTTGTTCAGTCGGATTAGAGTATTTTTGTAAAAAATGTGGACTGGGCTAGCTTTGTGTAACAATGGGTTCTAAAGAACATGTAAATTATTTTACGTGTCAGAACAATTTCAAAAAGTTGTAGAAAATTGTTTCTAAATAGTTTTAGGTTGAAAAATAGTTTTTTTTTCAGTTTTTTACCTCTATTACTAAAAAAATAGGAATATTTTTGAACTTTAAACTGTGCACATAGATCGTTTTATCATTTATGTTCTTTAGAACCCATTTTTGCAAAAAATTAACAAAAAATTGTATAAATTTACCATTCTTTGGACAATATAGTAGAATTATTTTATCTTTACCAACATGTGAACTGAATTAGTTGTAGGAATAAAGCCGT